>OW028673.1:23637500-24062500 GCA_932294315.1 Epinotia nisella
TTCTGGGATAATTTGGTCCGAGTCAACCCCACGAAGACACAAATTTGCGTGTTCACCGAAGTTCGAAGACACTCCTCTTTCGATTTCAAACAAGGAGTGTATAAATTCTTAAACGGTCGGCAACGCGCATTTAACACCCCTACTTACCATTAGGTGGGCCCTAAGCTTTCTTGCCACATAAGTGGTATAAAAAAATGATTTCGGTGACATGAACATTCTGCGAAACATATATACATTCGTTTTTACGTTTGTCGGTAAAACAAGGGTAAACCGTATCTTTCTCGCTCTTGTCACAATGGCAATAAGGGATAAAGAGGTAGGTACCTGTTTTAGTTTCCTTTACCGTACCTACATAGCTTAACTCGCACTGAAGCGTTTTTTTACATAAATTAATGTAGCCAACCGAACAAGCTAAGCAAAGTATGTAGGTACAGCAAAATCAGTTCATGAATTGTTAGGGCAAAGTTCTAGTTGCCCTTTTCAACCCTTCGCTGTATATAATTCAGAAATGGATATAATGCTTCGTTTTCTTAGGTTCCAGGCAACCTTGGCCTCGAGCGATTGGGGATGAACTCGCACCGAAATAGCGTAGTGAGGCTGAGGACAAGGATTCTTGACTTAATTTATGTAAATATAAGCAGGTCAAGAAAAAATGAGGTTTCAAGCGATACAAATTTTACTTCTATAGCTGGTTAAGTAAAATTTTATTATTTGACATATTTTTGTATTTATATTCTTGTTGGTATTATATCAATAAATAAATATTAAACTAGGTAAATAATAGTACATTACTGCAGACGCCGGGAAAGAAGGGCTTGCCGAGTGAGTAGATAGGATAGTGATACGAAGCCGGCAAGCCCTTTTCACGGCCAGGCATGTATAGTGCTTTTCTCAAACATATGCAATGAAATAAAACAATACACCACTCAAAATAGTAAGTACATTAATATTCCCTCCAATCCCTCCATACTTTGTTTTTTTTTTACGAAAGTCGTCCGTATTTCGCGTGTGTAGTGTTCGAATAGACCCTATTAGGGCCATTATACATAACCTGATAATAAGAATCTTAATTTCTATTCTGAATAAAATAAATGCCGAAGAATTTTAAATATTGTCTATGGTCTCTGGTGACTTACGTATAGATAATATTTTAAATTTATTAATAAACACATTGAATCATACATATTTGTATTCTTAATAAAGGTTCGTGTGTAATAGGCATTAACGCGGATAGTTTTGGTCCGATAACCATTCAGCCACTAGAAAAAACAAAAAAATCGAATTCAGCTGTTTAGCCTGTGGATGAACACAGACGCCATGTTAACATTAAAATTTAAAAAAAATTACTTCCCGGCCTAGGAGTTGTTGCGCCCGAAACGTGATTCTTTGAAGCCTGTTATAACGTACGTAAGGACGACATTTCATTGCATGTTTGAGAAAAGACACTTAATAATAGATAAACGCATGTCGTCGACCGTCGGTTCAATTAAGGTGAGGGACAAAATATCAAAAATGAGCTAAGTACATACAGTTTTGTTCAGAATTTTCCGCTCTTTCAATTGGTGTAATATTAAAATTCTTGCAGAAAAAAAGGCCCTTATACCACAGATTTTTCAGAGTCCCATATCAAATCAGAGTTACAATAACGATGTAACTGAGAAATTTTGTAATAATGCGACTAAAAATTCTGTAAGTAACATGGCCTATTGATGAAATACAAATACAACTTTCAATTGCCAACCAATAAACAATGTTGTTTATTTGCATTTATTGATTTTTAAATGAATATTATTATTTTATTCTGGACTTTCTGGAAAAATGTACCACTTCATTTCAATTCACAGTAATGGTCTATAAACCATAGTTTCAGTTTTTGGTACGATGTTCCTCAAACACTGTATTTATACATTTGTACCGAAGGGTAATAAGGTCATCCAGTTAATATTGTCACTTCGTTGTATCCCAAAAAGTACAACACAAAGTGGGTAGATGGCAATGTAATTAAAAGCGTCTAGTAGCCTAGTGAAACCTTGCAAAGTTTTATCGGGACTGCTTTACCGAAGGAGTTTTGACAGATCAAAAACACCGTTCGATTCGCAACTGACCACGGCTTTCTAAAAAAATGTAAACATTAAAAGCCTGCAAAATTCGAAAAGAGCTGTGAACTAATTATTGGATGTGAGTAAACGGATAAATCATATTTTAAAGTGGTAGTATACACATAGTGGGGGTTAAAATAAAGTTTTTGTGAAGTCGTAAAAATGTTAACAAGTACGCACTTATTAATATGGACGCCATGTGTCCATATGTTCTGTATGAAAATATAAAGCATGTTTTGTTGTAATGTTGTTTTCGGAAGGAATTCAGGAAATCAGGCCATAGAGATAATCCTTCTGATTATCGTCCCGTATCTATCCTACCCGCGTTTAGCAAAATATTTGAAAAAATAATGCTAACGCAATTGATTTCTCACTTTAATTATAACAAGATTTTGCACGCACAGCAGTTCGGCTTCACAAAGGGTAGGTCAACTACTGATGCTGGTGCAAGTTTAATTAAATTCATTCTGCAGTCTTGGGAAGAGTCGCAGGACGCCATTGGAGTCTTCTGTGACCTTTCCAAGGCATTTGATTGTGTAGATCATAGTACCTTAATTTGTAAACTTAAATTTTATGGCATTAGAGGACATGCATTAGATCTCATTGAGTCATATTTAACACAAAGGAATCAAAAGGTAGCGATAAATGGGGCCATTTCGTCAGAGACAGTGGTGGAGATGGGAGTACCTCAAGGATCTATTTTAGGTCCATTCCTGTTCCTTGTTTATGTAAATGATCTACCATATATGGTAAGCCGAAGATCAGGCATTGTCATGTTCGCCGATGACACCTCGTTACTGTTCAAGGTTAATAGGAAAGATACTGAACTCATTGAACCAAATAACACCCTGTCCATGATATCTGACTGGTTTGCTGCCAATAACTTAGTGTTGAATCCGAAAAAAACGAAATGTATAAAATTCACACTAGCGAACTCAAATGTAAACTTAGCCTCAAATATTAAACTTAATGGTGAAACCATAGAATTTGTAAAGTCAACTGTATTCTTAGGTATTACGTTAGACTCTAAACTGCAGTGGGGTTCCCACATAACTGCGATAGGAAGTAGGTTGAGCTCCGCTGCTTTTGCAGTCAGGAGAATAAGGCAGCTTACCAATGTAGCAACGGCACGGTTAGTTTACTTCGCTTACTTTAACAGTATAATTACTTATGCTCTTATTTTATGGGGATCAGCGGCAGATATTGAGACTGTATTTATTTTACAAAAAAGGGCTGTTAGAGCAATTTATAACCTCGGGTCGCGTGAGTCATTAAGAGAATTTTTCAAGGAAACAGATATTCTAACACTGCCGTCGCTATACGTATTTGAAATAATAATGTATGTTAGGAAGAATTTATACAACTACCCAACAAACACTGATAGGCCCAAGGTTACCAGAAGCGCAGGGAAGCTCAAAACAACTTTTTACAGGCAAGTAAAAGCGAAAAAGTCGTTCTTGGGAAATTGTATAAAATTCTACAATAAAATTCCAAAACACATTACCGAACTTACTGACTCTAAATTCAAATCTGTCGTAAAACGGACACTCATTTCAAAAGCATATTATAAGATAAACGACTACATCATGGATAGGGATATTTGGCAGCGATAAAATCCTGCACTAGAAACCTGTCATAAATAAATAGGCTTTCTACTGTAGCAATGTAATTTTAAAATTTTATAATACTCTGATACTGATATGATATATTGTATACTGTTTTGAAAAAATGACACCTCGCCGAGTTTATTACGCCGGTTCTTCTCGAGGCAGAGGTTTACTTTCCGAACCGGTGGTAGTTTATCGACATTCATAGGTGCATGTAATATGCCTAAATTGAAGAATAAATCACTTTGACTTTTTGACTTTTGACTTTGATTCCTAACTAATAGTGTTAAATATAATGTGGATGCGGGTGGCGCAGGACCGGTCAATTTGGCACTCTTTAGGGGAGGCCTATGTCTAGCAGTGGACGTCTTTCGGATGATATGATGATGATGATGATGAGTGTTAAATATTATATTTTTAGGATTTTAAAAGTAGATTGAGAGGTAATTGGCGGCAGGAGGATCTTCAAGCGTGCGATCTCAAAAATATCAAAAATAAACACCGCCGTGAAAAGATTCAAAGTCAAAAAATGAAAACGATTAAAATATAGTTACGATTGAAACAAACTGAAGGCTCGTCTCGGTGAAAAACGGAAGTTGGAGCAAGTAGATACATTTGTGATGGCCATAATAATACCACGTGTCGGAAATATGATCATTTACCACTTTTTTTAGGTAAATTTTTGGTAGTTTCTAATTATTACCAATTATTTTATTTTGCAATGTTTTTATAGTATATTAGTTAACAACCGTATTTTTATATCCACAACTTCCCCTCACTTTATTTTTTACAGAGCGTTAAAGCTCTGTAAAAAATTAAGTAAGGGGAGGCAACTTGTCCATATTACCCACAGATATTTTATATAATTCTTGTTAATATCATATCAATATATCTACTTGTATATCTACTTGTGCCGCGTTACTTATAAGTTCTTTGTTAATTAAGTGACCGCATCGCCAACAAACTGCTTCGCAGTTTGGCGAATCGTTGCTTAAAGGTAATAATTTTGTATTTTTGTTCGCAATTAAAAAAAGGACACTAAACTATCGCAAAATGCATGTCGTCGACCGTCGGTTCAATTAAGGTAAGGAACAAAATGGCTAAAATGAGCCAAGAACCTATACAGTTTTGTTCAGAATTTTCCGGTCTTTTGATTGGTGTATGTATATATATAAATTCTAGCTAGAGTCCCATAGCAAATCAGGGTCTCATGATGTACCTAACTGAGAATTTTTGTAATAAAGCGACTAATTTTTTTGTAAGTAACAGACATAGCCTATTCATGGAATACAAATACAACTTTCAATTGCTCACCAAACAACAATCTTATTTGCATTTATTCCAATGATTACAAAGTATATAACATAAACATAACACAAATGAACACGATAAATAAAAAACTTATAAACTAACTTAAACTATGTGAACCTAAACTATATGTACATATTTCACCCAAATCGCTTCCACCAGGCAAAGTGCCCATAAGACTGGCTGCGTTGCGCCGCTGAATGGCAATGCCAATACCCTGGGCGAGGAACGAGCCAGCCCAACGGTCACCAAAAGACCGGATGAGCATATAGCTTACCTTTTTAAAAAGTATAATTGCATCCGGTCCCCAAGGACCCAGTGTCTCCACGGCAACGGGCCTTTTCTCCAGGTGTTGTTGAGGTTTCGACTAGATGATCGTGCACCCTCCGGCAGATAGGCAAGTCCCAAAGTTTTTGGAGTTCCGGGCGAGCAGGTAGATCCTTGCCTGGACAGGCCAACCTCCATGCGTCCCTGGCCTCGGAAAAGCACGCTATCTCACAATCACGAAGTGACGGGTTGAGAATTTTACCAGTGAGAAGTAGCGTGCTGTGTATTGAGGACAGGAACGCCAGAAGGGCAACGCTGGAAATCTGTCTAATTCCGAGACCACCGAACTTAACTGGGAGGGATGCCAGTAAAAACATTCTGCTGTTCATTTTGATATTTATAATTTTTTCAATCTGAGTCCAAATCATATTGCCAAGTTTTTCGCAAAAAAAAATATTTTTTCTCCAATATGCTCGGAAATGTGCGCCTTACTGTAGCAAAAACAGTACGTGAAGTTCCTCATTACTGACAAGCGCAATTTTAAAAAGTTAAAAGTCATTATTGTACAGCTTTAGCGGCCAGGAATATGTATGAAATTCCTTTACTGTATACGTTTTTACCTTTTAATCATATGTTTTGACCATGACAAAGCGTTACAATCAGCCAAATGCTCGTAAGTTTAAAGGCCTAGCAATTTGTCATAACAACTTGCTATAGTTAGACTGGTTAGTAATGTATGGCTGTCTCTTTCCAACTATTGCAAGTTGGTGTGACAAATTGCACCAGTTAGTAGTGTTTTTTTTTTTATTGTCACAGACAAAACGATTACTTTTGCAAGAGATCGAAGTGACGTTTTAAAAAATGTCTCAAATAGTATTAACTGAAGAAATTAAAATATTTGCGAAATAATATTCAAAATGAACTAAATTGCATTTAGATTTCAATCCCGTGTTATCTTTAATGATTTTAATTACATAAAACATAAAATTGTAATTGATTCTAATGTTTTTAATTTTTTATGTGGGTCAATTGAAACTGGCACCATGAGTCATGCCGAGTACATACTTTAAAAAAATAAGTTGGGCGGGAACATGATAGGTTCTTGACATACTACTCGCTGTTTTAAAATTATTGAAAATATTCATTAAAAAAATTGAAAATATTAATTAATTTCCTCGCATTTATGGAGAAAAGCACCATACCTGCCTCGGCGGGAATGGCAATTCGTGGATTCGTCTCTATTGTCGGATTCAGCTTCGCTTCATCCGACAAAATCAACTCATCCACGATTTGCTATTTTCCGGCCTCTGCAGTAATGTACTAATAATGGTCTATGTTTTTATTGATAAAGCCTGGGATGGCCTCATCAAAGATCGGCACCCCAAGGAGGTGAAGGGAGTCTTTGGTGAGAATTTTTATTCCAGGAAAAAGATTTTCAAACGTTCTAATGATTTCACTCCTATTGTCATTGTGTTGGTCGACATAAATTTCACACTTACTAGAATTTAGTTGTAGGACAATGTGTTCAAATGTAGATGTAATGGCGACAAAATCGTTCATTACAGTACTCGCCTCACCTCCCAGGGTGCCATCGTCTAATAGGTACCACGCATTAAATTTGGATGTAAGTTCGGATATGCATGGATGTATGGCAAGACTGAAAATGGCCGGGCCCAGGGGGTCACCTTGCTGGCAGCCGACAGATGACAATATGGTGTGGCTATTATATTTGAAGTGTGATGGGGAACTGTAGCATTGCCAAATATAGGGGTAGATGGCAGAAATGTTTTTTGGACTTCACTCAGAAGAGTGAAGTCCAAAAAAACATTTCTGACATCTACCCCTATATTTGGCAATGCTACAGTTCCCCATCACACTTGTAAGTATCTCTGTTAACCGAATTGAATGCGTTTTTAACGTCAAATTTTAAGAGAACTGTATCGTGGGTGTTATTGGGGAAGCTACGGCAGGTGTGTACTGCTGCTTCGCAGCCACCTTTGCTGCCGAAACCAAGTTGTAACGGTTGGAATTTTATTTAGATTCTAAAGCAGGGAGGATATGCCTACAGCAGATTTTGGAAGCCAAACGTCTAAAAGTCGAACCTATAGCAATGGCCGCACACTGCCGTCTTTTTTGGAAAGGGCGCAAAGGTTGGCGCCGTATAGGGTCTGAGTAACGGCCTCGTTTACTTTGCCACTAAGCATCAAGTTAATAAGGCGAGTAATTTGCATTTATTGATTTTTAATGAATACATATTTTGGATGAGCTCCTTTTAGTCTGGACTTAGGAAAAAAGTACCACTTGATTTCAATGCACAATAATGGTCTAAGAACTATAGTTTCAGTTTTCGGTACGATGATATTTATACATTTTAATTATTCCCCTGGCAACACAATGTCGTAATACGGTAAATATCAGTATCATGTCAAAAGCCATCTCGTTAATGATTTTTGTAGGAATCCGGAAAAAATTCGGAATGATGTACGACTCGAGTGGGATTCGAATTGGCGAAAGATCGATAGGGGTCCGAGAGGTCGGCTGATTGATTACACTACTGGAGGCCTTCGCAAATAATCACATTTGTCAAAATGCGACGAAGAGGTTATTATTACTTATTTCATCAAATTCGAAAATCTGTAGAATAAATAAGTACCGTTAATGTTGTAAGACGTAAATTAGTAGTCATCATCATCATCATCATCAGATATTTAAGAGCCTACCTCTTGTTAGTGCAGTAATCGTAATTCTGTTCGCTTCTCTGCCAATGTGTACTCCATGTTGGGGAATGAATGTGGCTGTTGTCCCACTTGCCTTCCACGTCGCAGTCGGTCGAAGATTGGTCAAATATCCAAGTTTGCATCCAGATATCTATATACATTAATGATATTTTAGTATAGAGACGTAACATTTTTGTACAATAGTTAATATACTTTCATTTTGTCATACTGTAAATTCAAAATATTTCGAAGATAGTGCAATTTTCAAAAAAATAACTTGTTACTTTCAAGGTAAATCCCATGGTTCTCGAAGCACATATTTTAAGATATAAAAGCAAAGTTTTGGCCTATCACTAGTTATTAGCTCTCTTTATTTAACCAATCTGCGATATAACCCTGTGATGTCAACTGTAGAATGGACATACAATTTTTGCTCTATGGCACTAATGTAATGTCACCTCATTTGTTGAATTCCATCAAGGATATTGACCTGCAGATGGGAGCAAACGATTACTTCTTAGCGATCGGTTAAATCAATTACCCTTCTTTTAGGTTTAGCCATAGTAGGTTACAACGTTAAAATTGACATACATAACTCATGTCCATAAATCAAAGTGAAAAAAAAATATCTCGCAAGCTTCACATTCAATGAATCTCTTTCTGCAAGGACTTATACTAACTGTCTATAACAAAACAAGGCCAAAGTGGCCTTGCAAGCGCAACGCGCTATAAACTAACTTAAAAAGACTTAAAACTAGCCTAACTAAGCCAAGCTATTAGAATATTTATTACATAAAGAAAAAACATTACAACAGGCACTAAACCTAACAGTGCAAAAGGTTGGTATTCTACTTTCTTCATCTGCATAGCGAGGCGAACCGGAGACTCCCCGCCCCCCGCCGCAGGGAGCGTGGTCTCACGGCACAGTTCCACCGTCGGTACAGCCGCAGTGAGGTCCGGCTGCAGTGGCAGGCCAGGCGTGCGTGCATCCAGCGATGCACACGCAGGTCGCAGGGCCACGCGGGGACGCCCCCATCTCTCCAACGAAGTCCCGCAGTTCACGAAGACCGACGGCATCCGCAGCAATGCAATTTCCCGATCAACCCAGACTACATACATACAACATTACTGGCAGTGCAAGGTCACCCATTACTCAAAACAAAGCGCAGAGTACAGCCGGCAACGATCCCGTAGAAATTAAGCCCGATTGACGAGGGCCAGTTTATCTTCATGTCCTTGAAAGTTGAAGCGACGCAGACCCCACGTTTCCGAAGACCAGCCGCGCCCTCATGGCCAAGCACTTTCCACTCACTTCCACCCCCTCCAGGTCGCCCAATACCCTTCGGAAGCAGAAGCATGTACTCGAAATCGAGCCACAAGTTTACAGCCAGTCAGCAGTCCCGCAGAGTCCGCATCGAAGTCCATAGTGAAGGAGCAGGGTCATCCGCCACAAAGGACAAAGCCCCAGCGGTCCTGAAGTCCAACCATACCCCCACAACCAAGCAATTTCCCGGGATTCCCACACTGCGCAAGGACTTATGAGTGAGAGCAGAACTTTTATATAAAGTGCTTTATGACCGGGTCTCCCCACCATATCATTAAAAATCCGCCATGTTTTATTTCATCTAAACTTTTTAACTAGTCCCACTACTTATTGTTTTAATTTTTTTTAAATGTTGTTTATAAGTTTGCACATCAAACATGTCGACTTCCGAACTAATATCGTAGGTAATCAACTATCTCAGTTTTTTTTTTCTTATCCTACATATACTTATGTGAGGTAAGTTAATTAATGTAATACATGCAGTAAAGCAAGCGTCTTAAAAAGCACCAGTACTCGGCACACATTTTCCTTTACCAATTTATTCATAAAGGCAACTATGGATCGAGTCATGAATATGCAATGTCTTTGTCAACGGTTTTAGGCTTGTAAATAAATTGCCTGTTAAGAGGAAGTTTGCTTTACGCTACAACCTTGTCCGTTTTAAAGGGACACCTGCTATAACTATGTCATTATGGTTATGGAGTTCAGTACATTTTGTGTTATATCAATTGGCATATGATTATTTTATTACACAAAACAACCTTCATAGTTTGTTCACGTTAGCTTTTGTTTGTATTCAAAGTTCATTCCTCATACCTTCATGTTAGTATATTAATGGTATTTCAATTGATGCAGATAAGTGGGGCGGGAATGCCGGGAACTATTTAGGTTTTTGACGTAGGTAGTTCGCTATTGATTTTGCTGAGATAAAATTAAGAACACGATTTGATTTCTTCGCATTTTTGAAGAAAGACACTATATATGCGTCGGCGGGAATGGCAATTTCTGGAGTCGAATGTATTGTCGGATTCAGCTTCGCTTCATTTGACAAAATCTATTTATCCCCGTTTTGCTTCTTCACGGTCTCTGCAATTATTGTACTATTATTTAGCAGTTGATGATTTAATACGCAGCAGGTTAAAATACCATCCACGTTTATGCTAAATGCTATGCAAACAGTTTTAACAGTCTTATGCTCATATCTTGAAATCGTTTTACTTTTAAAATACGAAATGTTTATAAATATTTTCATAAGCACAAAGCCGCTGGCTCGTTTCTCCGGCGCGGCGTGTGCGAATATTGCCACAGTTAATATTTCGTGAATTCCTATTTGCTGTCAAAGCAGAGCAGTGCAATCTAAAAGGGCAAATGGTGAATGTTTAAATTACTTTTTCTCTTTCTGTACTATAAAAATGCTGAATGTTTTAACTACTTTTTCTACGTCTGTACTATGAAACTGTAATTTATATAGTCACTAACTCGTATAAATAAAACAGTTAGTAAGTCGGTTTGAACTCTATACTTTACGGCCTCTGTTTAGCGTGATTTTTGGTTTATAAGTTTTTCATAAAAGCATTACCTATGACGAGAAATAAAAAAAAACTTACCCATCCGCTAAGTAATAAAAGGATAATTAATAGCTAATGTATTTTATGTTTCAGAAACTTAACCAAGAAATGGCCACAGTGTTTGTCTTTATTGTTGTGAACCGAAATCTCATTATCTTTATTGTAAATGCTAGTTAAAAAGTTATGCGTTCTTAGCCGTGATGGTTTTCCTTTGAAATCATTATATGCCATGCATTTTAAATAGCGTTCTGCGCCCCAACTCCATCTCGCGCTCGATAGCGGACAGGTTAAATGGTCCATACATGAGGCACAGTATGAAATGCATGTTTCCAACAGTGCATATTTTGTATAAGGGTTATGTAAAATTTAATTTATTCATTATAACACACAAAACACAACGCAACTACAACAAATCCATTTACATCAATTAATAAAATTAAAAATTTAATACTAACTAAACTAAACTTAAAACTAAGTGTCAAACAACCCGCCCCGCGTCGCTCCAGGTGCAAAGGTGCCAATTACGCTAGCCGCATTGGCGCGCTGAACAGCTATGGCTAACCTTTGCATCAGAAAGTACCCAGAGTGGGGAATCGGGGATCCAGTCCTCTTTCCTGCAAACGAGGGTGATGTTAAAAATCAGAATTTATTAAACTTTAATTTTTATACTAAAATTGAATGTATATTTTTATAGGTGCCTAATTTAATCTAAATGAATGTGTAATTTTCTGTATGAGTCCTGTGTTTCTTCAAGTAAATGTTTTCATTCATTGATTCAAAGCGTCTCTACCAAAGTTATACCAAATGTATGTTGGTTTTACTCATTTAGTTACAAAGTCGGAGTCATTATGTCTTAAATTTTAAATACAAGTAATAGGTTCATTATTTAAGAATTTAATTTCAATTCCAGACTGATGCACTCTTCTTCCTTATCCTTTAACAATTGCTTCAGTAACTTATTTTCCTTAGCTATCTCTGAGTGGGAATCAGGCATACTATATTGTTGTTTTAAGCTGGTTATTTCAGTTTTCATTTTGGTAATTGTCTTATTGTACTCGCTAAGTTTCTTAAGGCATTTAATGTGGTCATGAAGATCCTCGTCATCACTTTGTACTCTGTTTTTTGAAGTGGATACTTCTTAGCTCGCGTTCTTGTATAGGGGTACAGTTCAAAATGTATCACGTGACTTCCGGAATAACTTTTTGTAGAGAAGCCTAATCTGATTTCAAATAGTTGTTTGTTACATGTTTTAATCCTTCTTTATTTGCCATTAGTTGTTAATCACAAAATGTTATTTAATTTATGTGGCGGACATAAAAATAATGCTGAAATGACCGCCATTTTCAATGTAACGTGAGCCAAATGAGCTACTTCAGTCAATGTTGCCATATATACCGATTTATCTGTACTTATACAGATTTTAGTAAATTAATTCAGATATATATTTAGACGGGTACACTATAATAGCAGATTCCTTTAAATAATCAAAACACTTTGAATTTAACAATTCATTGAAAATGCTTATTTAAGGCCACGAAATTGACTTTTTTACATTCAATAATAAACAAGGAAATACTGGGTTTTTTATGTGATAATGAGATATGTTATACTGTAATAAATGCCCTTGTTACTTTTACGATCCAAAATACGATATTTTAAACTTCGCTCGATCATATCATACCATGAAAAAGGATAATTTCTGATCTTATTTCGAGTCATACGTAAAATAGGTGCAAAATTGACTCAAGTGAACAATGTCAAAAAATAGGCAATGATGTAAAGTAGATCTTTTTACGATCTCATTTTAGCAGTCAGATGGCCATGCGGCCTCGGGCTGGACGGACGTCTGTCTGTAACGTTTTTTTTTAATTTTGACAACTGTATAATTCGCAAATTTTATACGAGCAACCAGATAATAATATGTTTTTAGGGAAAACATTTAGGATATGATGTGGTTGGATAAGTACTCAAACTAGATATAATGGTATTTTTACAATACGCACTAATATAAAAGTTCAAAAAACATACCATTACAACCCGATTTTTAATCATTTTCGTCTTCGAGCCCTTTCTTAATGTAAAAAGTTCGAATTAATTTCTTTAGTATGTGGATTTTTTTTTATTTCACAGGCCACACTGTCTTAGATAGGTCTGACATTTGACATTTATGTTGTCGTCCGCAACTATTAATTTTGCAAAGCTAATATTATAAATAAATAATATGAAGTCCAAGGGAGCACCGTATCATGTACCTACGAAATATGACGATTTTACCACTTATGATGTGGTAATTGTGAACCTGTCATAATGCTTACGCCATCCTGTGAAGTGCAGTGCTGCAGTGCCAACGAATTGAATCCTACCTAATCATTAAGAGAAAGACATAGTCACAATATTTATAAGATCAACTCGGAATCGTCTACAATTGAATGTTGCACTGGTCTCCCGCTAATACTTCTGCTGCTACAGAAACTATCGATGAGATAAAGACAGTAGTATAGCAGGGCCCCGACATAATGCTATTGAATGAATGAACAAATCGTGGACAATACAAGACCCCTATCGAATACAGATCGTCAAGATACTAATCTAGCTACCAGCACACTTACTCCTTCATGTTTTTCAAATGAAGAGGAACCACCTTAAACCGCGTAAGGTTTTTTTGTTTTAGAGAATAAATTATAGTTTAAAAGTAGCTCAACTGACCATTCTGGTGACGTCATGACAGATTGTGTCATTCATTAAATTATATGGTGTAATTTACTTAAATTATATACTTTGTATTCTTTCTGAGGCAAGAAATTCTCTAGAACATTATAACTTATGCTGGTTGTAATATACTGCGGATTGACTATATGTATGTACCTCATAGAATTACTTTAACAAAGTCAATCTAACGTAGGTACTATTGACTTTTCAATGGTATGTCATCTACCGAAATGTATCTAAGAAACATACCTACTTCGAATAAAATACAAAAACGTAAACAAGTCTCTGTCATTTTCAAGTAAGATGTTTTGTTTTATTTTCTCTAAGGAGGATTGTGATTCGAATGAACATACGCGAACAAAAAAATCTTCAATCGCAAATCCATGGGACAAGGACAGTTATTATTAAACCGATTAGTTATACCAGTCAGACTCGCACTTGTCCGGTTTTTAGGGTTCCGGTTCCTCAAAAGGAAAAAACGGAACCCGTATAGGATCTGTCTGTCCGTCTGTCAAAAAGAAAAAACGGAACCCTTATAGGATCTGTCAGCCGATTTGCTCCGAAACTACTAGACCGATTGAGTTGATATTTGGTACACATATGTAAATTGGTGACCCAAAGATGGATGCGTAAAGTAAATTAATGAATTCTGAACAAGGGGGGACTTTTGGGGGGTAAACTAGAAAATTAAAAAAAAAAGTTTCGCAAACTGTATTTTGTGATATATCAAATAAAAGGGGTTGTTGTAAGCATCTCAGTTATTTTTTTATAATTTTAGCAAGTGGGTCGTTCTTCTTTTCGACCGACAATAGCCTGTCCCTCGTCTTATTACCGCATCTCATTTGAGTAATGATGTTTACGGTTTTATAATGTTCGAATGAACGTCCATATTATTTTATTAATTAGTGATGTTTAATATTTCACTTTCTCTAACTAGCATTTTTTTAAATGTTTTTTTTTTCGTAGAATGCCGTGACAGAGTGGTAAACCAAAATGTTGTCCCCACTGAAAGAGTCCACTTTGTCACATGTTTTTTTTAGAAACCAACCGTAAATAAATATTTATATTGGCCAGAAAGGAAACTTTAATTAGCTCTAATGAAGAAACCTATGCATTTTTTTTAAATTGCACTTCACAATTTTCGATAGTTCAAAAACCAAAAAAACAGGAAAACCTCGGATCATTGTCGGTAAAAAAGAAGAACGACCCAAAAATAGATTTCAAGTAATTTAGGAAATAAGACGAAAATTACCGTATCCCCCTCCTTATCTCCGAAACTACTAGGCTTAAAATTCTGAAAAAAATATCGAAAATAGTTCCTTGCCTAAAAATTACAGGAAAACCTATAAGAAGTTTGAGTATTCAAAGTAACGGGAAAATTCTCAATATTTTTGTGTATTTTGTATGGAGCGCTGCTTAGAGAATAGGAATTTTACGGAACCCTCACCACGCGAGTTGAACTCGCACTTGTCCGGTTTTTTTTATTAGGGTTTCATAGGCAACAGAGAAGTATCCACTTAAACTTAATTAACGGTTGTATCTCCGACAAAACCCGCTTCTTTTTTTTATAAAAGAGAGTTTTTTGGCCGAATATTGCTTTTCTTATCTTTTTCGCTTTCTCTTCCTGTCATTTTGTTGTTTCAAAACACTATCGTACTAGTAAATGCTCCGAGAGGTTGGCTGGTGCGTATTTTCGTAGCGGGCGTGCACGGTATACCTATAATAACAAATGCTCCAGAGTCAACAACAGCCCGCGTAACGAGTGTGTGATAGAAAAGTTCGTAAGCGTTCGGCTTTAAACCTTATTTATCTTGATATTTTTATTAATTTTACTCCAGTCTTCACGTAGATTTTGCTTACATCACTCCAACCGGCACAAAAAATCTGGCCTAATACAGTTTTGTTCCGCCGTAAATGGCCACATTTAACTACGATTTTGAATTATACATTCAGAGTTAATTGGTACGGGTCTTTCTTGGTAGAACGAGGGTGGGTAGATTATTTAAAGCTACCTATAGAATCCTTTCGCTTTTATAAAAACAAAATAGTCCTAAACCGACCGAAACAGCCATTTACTTGATTTTCCATATAACTTCAACGATTAGTACAAACAGCAGATTGTGACGTCATACTTCAAAGTCAATTAGTATGAAACGTTTCAGCTGCCGCCAGCGAGGTTCGTCTTTAACTAAATTTTTTGGGTACCTATTTATCTTCTTTAATTGTAGTTGCTCCCATACAAACATTTGTTCCTCTCCAAAAACTGGTTTGAATGGCATCGTAAAAAATCTTAAGACATTATTACCTTCACTAATTGTAAAGTAACTTATTTCCATTTAAAGTGACTGCATTAGTAGACTAAAATAAAAAAAAAACACGTGCGTTAAACTCGCTTAAGTTTATTACTAATATCAAATTGATTGCATTAGTAGTTCCTGAGATATTTAACGTTGTGACAGACAGACGGACAGGGTTGCACCATAAGGGTTCCTTTCTTTACCTTTTTGGTACGTTGAAACAGTCAAGTATTTCACCGATTACGTTAGAGTGATGCAAACCTAGAAAGAGAAGATGAAGCTGACTCTCTTCTTAATCACACATGTGCGTGCTGGCTGTGAATCAAGTTTCGGATGTTATTTACGGCTGCTCCGTGACATCGTAAACAACGGATGATGTGTCCTTAATTTATGTATGCCGTCCAATTTTGCAATCGAATGGACAATCTTAGCGATTGTACCAAATATAGCAGCAATATTTATAACTATAGAAAGAATATAGTAGAATATAGAGTAGGGTAAGTTTTTGATTAATGATTATGAATAAAAATTTCGGTTTGTGCTACAAAACACTCACGTATAGTCATACTGCTAGGATTGAAAGCTGTATTTATATATATATATATATATATATATATATAGAGAGAGACTTGAGATTAAATTAGGAAATACTTACGCCATTTAAACAGAAAATCGCAAGAAGTGAAAGTGAAAACTTATTCCTCGCCATTAGGGTGGAAGAGCTAGAAGCCGAAAACAAGGAACTGTGTAACATGGTCAAAGGAAGTGATTATCTGCCCCGCGATGAGCTAATCACAAACAGTGCAACAAAAGTAAAGGTTATGGAACAGAAATGTACACAGTACCTAAACAAAGTTAAATTCTTAACCCGACGACTGAATAAAATGCAAACCTAAATAAATAATTGAACCAATTGAAAAATAAATATACATCACTTAAATAGAACCCAGGTTTCATCTTCTATTCGGACGACAGATCGTGTTCTACAGGACGGCATCTCACAAAAAACAGCCACATTTACAAATCGAGACTGTATAGTTATTATGTGTGGAGGCAGTGATGTTAAAATATATACTCCAGTACAGACAGTACAGTTAATTGCTGATGCTGTAAAAACTTTATCGCACTGCAATGTGATCGTCTGCTCCATGCCGTTGAGTGTGCACTTAAATTCGAAATCTTTTAATCTATTTGTTAAAAAGCAAGGTATTTTGTATGGAGAGAATGTTCGATATTTTCACACTGTTGATCCAAGTTTATTTTTTGAAAAATATATGTTATACAATAATAAATTATACGTAAAGTAACTAAATTGGGTTATTGTCGCCATCTTGTAATAAAAAAAATTGAAAACTTTCAACTCAAATATTTTTAGTTTATTCAAGAGATAAATTTATTATAATTAATTAATTTATTGTTATATTTTTTCCAGAAAACGACCATAATTAATATATATACAACATACCCAAATGAGAAACATATCGGATCAGTAGTTTGGCTAACAAAAAAAATGGTTTTCTTTTTTATGCGATTCTCTCAAAAACGACAAGCATTTGAGGGTTAAAATTTAGTAACTGCAATACATATATTAAGGTTAATAATCCGGTTTTTTATTTATTTATTGATTAACACAAAAAGAAAATACATGATTACAATTCAATACAATGCCCATCTTGGCCAAACCTTTAGTAGGTTTGTTTGCCGATGGGGAGTTCTTGACTAACTGATCTAATTTAGAGCCTAACAAATTAATGAAAATGTAATGACTACTTTAACTGCTACATAACAAGCCAATTTATTATTCTCTTTGGTTTTACTATTTATATTATATTCATATACCTACGCATATCTGACCTTTATTTATTCATATAACCTATTTATTTAAATATAACTATTTGAATCGGAATCTATAAATATTTAAATAAAATAGATCAAAATATTTTATTTTCTGTTTTTTTTTTTATTTGATGTATTTATGTAAATAATGCTTAACAAAATATTTTAAAGAAACTTTTTGGTCTATTTTGCAATTCACTGTTGAACTTGCTATCGGTACGAAAAAAGAACAGTAATTTCAAAATCCCGCAGTCATTACATGAGATGTTGTTGTGTGCGTGACCTCAACTCTGGTGGAACTACCTATAATAGTTTTATACAGATGTCCCAATGCAAATTTTATATTATTTCTTAGTCAATTAAGTACTTTCCTATGTAATCTTCAATCGTAGTTATTGCCGGTGATCTTAATATCAACCTTGCCAACACCGGTGACAGTAAAACAAAAATGTTAATTCAAACCAGGCGTGAATTCCATGTTCAGCCGACTATTTTCGAATCTAGCCGTATTACCACTGAACACGCTAAACCGCTAGATATTTTTTTTACAAATTATAAGGAATACATAGATTCGTCCGTTATTCCGTGTTCCTTTATTACTGGAGCTACCATTTTCAGTCTTACATTTAGATAAACGAAAATACTTAAAAAAACGTGTGTTTAGCGCAAAAGCAAACAAAATTGTTTATGAAGGCTTAAAAAAAAGATTGGGTTAAAAGGCTAACTATTTAAGCATTTTATTCAATCTTATTATTAACTAATAGTTACTATCAAACGAACAGTTCAAAGACAAAATCAAAAAATGGATCACGAAAGGAATAAGAATTTCATGTCACAATAAAAGAAGCCTTGGTCCGGTCGTGCAGTCTCGCCACAGCAAAGATGCACAATTTTGCAATGCACAATGCAGCAAATTTAAACTATTTTCACAAGTACAGAGACACTTTAAAGACTACACTGATCACGGCCAAAAAATTACACATAGTATGAAATTTAATTAAAGATTGAATATTAAAAAAACACATTATACTGTATTAAAGCCTTGCTTTTAAGGAATATTAGACAAAAACAAGATTAAAAAATATATTTTGTAGATTTTGCAATGAAAAAAATGACCTAAGACCGCGAGAAAATAAATAAATTTTTACAAAAATGCCAATATCTCGAAAACTAAGGCATTTTAACTGAACCTGAAATTGAATTTCTGAGAGGTATTTAGCAGCCCAATCAGTTGTCCGTGGTTTACGGGACACCCTATACATATAGAAAATATCCATGCCTCAGGAACAAAATATTCATGCTCATCACACAAATCAATGCCCTTACCGAGATTCGAACCCTGGTTGGCCTTATCACGCGACAAGTGACAAGATAAGAGCGTCGTCTCGTTCTAGCGAACGGTGTCAGCCAGTGACGCACGGTCTATCCTATCACCTACCGCGTGACAAGGCCAACCATGCTACGGGGCCAGGACCTCCGGCTTCGTAGGCAGGGTAACTACCGACGTAGGCTAAGCGGTCAAGTATAATTATTATAACTTAACATGTGAGCACGATCTATTTGTTGCGCACTGTTGAATCCCGGTGTTATGTTTACCAAACCTCGTCGCTATTATGTCATGATACTGTAAGCCTGATTCATAGTAACTCGTTTGTAAGGCCCATTCTTTATCTCTTAATCTCATCTCGCGCTTTATTTTATTTCTGTTTAGATGGATCTATTTGTGACAGCTCCTTTTTATTTAATTAAAAATGTAATTTCAACCTTTTTCATTACCGTCTTAATTGATGTTAGAATTAAAATTACCCTAGAACCCAACAAATAACTGACAATAATCAATGAAATTAAATACAGGGTGATTTAGGAGACGTGATCCAACCCCACATAAATCAGTAAATGGTAATCGACCTTGTAGTACGAGTACCTAGTGTATAAATAAAATCCTTAAACATAACAAATAAATTGTGTATACATTTTTTTTTAAATTATGTCACTCGCACAAACTTCACATTCATAGCCACGCAAAACATCTACGACGGTTATTATAAATTAAAAAACTTGGCTGTACATAGAAATGTAAATGAAAGTAAATCTTACATTAAATCATGTTCATTTTTAAAGTCGATTACCTATTCAATTGTTTTTAATTACATTTAATTTATTTATTTTAAAAATCGGTACCTAACCTACTTACAACTGTGCATGTAAGGTGACCATTAGGGTGGTCCAAGTTTGTATGAAAAAAAAGTTTTATTTTTCTTGCTCCACAAGCCTTATCTTTTTCGAATATTAACAAAAGGGATATAATGAGTACAAAATTGAGCTGTCTAAGACAACGTTTAGAGGTCGATGTATTTGCAAGTTATAGTACATTGTTTAACGAGGGGCGTAAGTGGAATATTGCTAACGAGAGTCTATCAGAAACCCAACGCCGAAGGCGGAGGGCTTTTGATGACTCGAGTTTGCAATATTCTTACGCCCGTGTTATAACACAATGTTTTTCATCACATTTGACAGCCGCATCAATCAAAAATTTACAACTTCACTTCCAGATGTGCTAGTGGAGCGCGCAGCTTCAATATTTCAACCAATCACAGAGCAGTATTCTTGCAGGGCGGGGCGGCTTGGCCAACTAGATTTTTTTTCAACCAATCACAGAGCAACCAGATTTGCTTAAGCCAATCAGAGGGTTCTAAATTTTAAAGCTAAACTTAACAGCCTGTGGGAGGTAAAACGGCTATAACTGCCCTGTACGCTCGCAAGTAATAACGCCATTGACGAGGAAGTGTGATGAAAATTATATTTAAATAATTACTGGTAAAAGGAAAAGGTATTAAAACTACAATACCAGCCTGCACTACAAAATGGTGCAAAAGCCTCACGAAAGAAAAAAAACATGACATATTATTCCCATAAGTTAACGGTATGCAATACGTTTAAAAAAAATCGAACATAACTACTGGGAAGGAAAAACAATTATCACAACAACGATGAAACATTTTTGCAGTTCCTTAGCATACGAAGAAATCTTTCGTGCTGAGATTTCGGTTTCACACCCTGAAAAACAGGACGAAACGCGGCTGTTCAGCAAGCATTTTAGGATTATCGTCTTGATCAGTGGCCTGTTTCATGAACACTTGTGAAATGGCCAGTCATTAGTGGTCAAGTGCCTCAGTTTTGACAGTTTAAGTGCAAAATTTGTAACGTGAAGCTTCGAGATGGGCCCATTTCACTGTCAGAACCGGTAAATTAAACCTTCTTAAAGTACATACATCGCAGTCCCAAATTTTACAGTGCATAGGTTCTAGCTACGTTATGACCCTACCTTTACGAGTATTTATTTACCTTCTTTAAAATGACTTTGAAATTTCAAAATGAAATAAACGAATCGATTGATCTTATATTTTTGTGAGTTTATTCTCGTCGTTGACAATATCTATGTAGCATTGTGATAAATATATCTTTATATAATGTATATATTGTTACTACGACGATGGCAAGCAAGCATTTGGCCTGCATCATAGGATGGCATGCATAAAAATAATTCCAGCACTACAAAAATCGAAGAACAAAAAATGCCCAATGTTTTGTTTTTTATATCCAAAAAAATCGTGAAATCCTAGCGACCACGTTTAAACTCGAATGGAACAAAAAATGGGGGAAGTAAATTTTTTTTTTTGGACCACCTTAAGTGTCCATGTTTTAGTTAATGAGATACAGCGAACGAAAAAACCATAGAAGGCGAACTCCCTACCAATTTCCACCCAAACACGTGCCCAAAACCCGGAATGCGCATGTTCAAAGGCAAAAATTAAAAAAAAAAAAAAACAAAATTCTTTATTTGGTAAAAACACTTCGATTACATTACACAAGGGATGGTGCCTCCCATAAAGCATGATAATGCCTGTGTCGGAAGGCGCCGCTCTTCGTTGTGGTAAAAAGTAATATTAGAAGGTACACAGTTATACAGTAGGTATTTAAATAAGTAAAGAAGAGATTAACTATTAAACTTGTATACAAAAAACTAAACGGTTGCTTGGCATCCTTATCACCCTCCCCCCCCACCCCGCCCCCACGTCCGCATACATCCGCATAATGGCAATGTGCATCCTTTTTGTGGGGCCACTTTTCGACGCTAGTTAGACTTCTATGGTTATTTCGTTCGCTGATGAGATAACATTTTATGTTTTTATTTATTTTTAAAAACGTAACGTTACTATCGTTACGCTCTGTCTAGTTAACTTAGACGAATAGGGTTGGTTCTTGGTTCCGATCACTTCTCCCGAATCACTCTGTATAGGCGGGATGGTAGGAAGTTTCAAAAATAATTTGTAGTCCTTTTATCTGCTTGATGCCAACACTTGAATAGTTAGACTATTCTAGATCTTCATATACAACTACAGTCGAGTGCTCCAATATCTATACAGACAACCTTTCAAAAATATCTATACATGTGTCTTATGTCAATAATAATAAAGCCTGTCTACAGATATTTTTGAAAGGTTGTCTGTATAGATATTGGAGAACTCGACTGTACAAAACACTTATTCACAAAATGGCCATAGTTTGGCCAGTGCTGTTCATATTGATATTATTAAAGGCCTTATTATCTAGTAGCTACCTAGTACCAACAAAACACATATCAATATAAATTGATAAGATAATACAATCTAAATTAATGATAAAAATGTTGCCAAAAAAGAATTTTGCTTAAACATTTCTATCTCATCTGAATGCGGGACTCGGAACGGGTTCGAGGGCCCTTGGGACTTTCGTGAAGCGGCGGTTATAACGTAGCCTTCATATGTTAGGCACGGAGAATATCGAGAATGATTTCACTGAATTGTGCAAACGTCTTCAAACTCCAATCACACGAATAGTTATCGTGGTGACAATTTCAATAATCTAAGAAAACAATTTTAAGGGAACAATATTAGAACACCCTTTTTCACGCAACAGTTTTTACTTAAATTTATTTAACACAGTATTTTATCTTAAAATTAGGCAGCAAACTCAAAATTACGTTATAGGAGCATTTCTCTGGTACGCTACCGAACACAAACCTTACCTTTCATCATATTCAACAACATTACATCATTTTCTTACATTACGGGATCGTGCACGAGGCAAAGTTATACACTGAGTAAGCCGCATAAGACGCGGGATTTTTCCTTAAATTATTGTTAGCGCAGGGGATTACGGGCAAAATTACAACGCACGTTGTGTCTATCTCTGCTATATAACCTACTGATTTACAGTGTCGTTTTTTGACGCCGTAATTGAGAATCGTTCACGTCTGGTCTCTGAGGAATCCGAGGTTACTGACTTAGTCCAATTCATTGCAATGTTAAACGAATATGGAAATTGTTGTTTAACTAGGCTTATATATCTAGCCTTCTGTAAAGGGGTTTACAATTAATAAAAACAACAATGTCATTTAATTATATTTATAATTAAATGACATTTTTGTTTTTATTCCGTTGCTAACCGTAAGTCTCGACATCATTGTAAACCTTTACAGGAGGCTAGATATATAAGCCTAGTTATACAACATTACTCTCCCCCCACTAAAAACTCGTTTGCCTACAGTTCGATAAATCCAAATCTTGCTGGAGGCTTAATCTTCCGACCCGACCATCGTGGCGACGGGGAAGGGACAGAGGTCGGCGGATCGAGTTGCGGCGGCGGTGCCACGGCGCCAACCGGTTGCTCCCTGTTGGCTGGCGCAGTATCGGCTGACTGTTGCTGTGGTTCCACGTCACCACTTGGCTAGCGGCCTGCTAGCGGAGGCTACAGGAACCGGCAGTTGGTCGTGGTCGACGCTCTGACCACGGGTATCGGGTGTGTCATTTCGTCTGTAGTACGTAAAAGTTTTGGTCCTGATCGTTTTTCTCGGTGTTTGTTTAGATTTGGATTGTACAGGTTCTGTAGGTAGGTTGATCGAAATGTCAATTTTTATATGGAAAAATGACAGTTGGACTGTCCTAACGCGCGTTCGAAACGTTACGTGATTTGATTACGCCCCAGGTGTACTTTCAAATGTCTGACGTTTGATTTCGGTTGTTGCCGTCGGTACGAGTACTCGAGTACTTGCGTTTGTGTAAACCGTTCATCATCTCTACTTCATAGGGGTATGGTCCGTTGCTCTTAATAATTGTTCCAGGATCGGTTTCTTTACTGATTGGCTTGTTCATCCAGACTACATATATCTCCTGGTCTGTAATTTGGAGGCACGACCACTT
The DNA here is from genome assembly GCA_932294315.1 of Epinotia nisella. Taxonomy (NCBI): domain Eukaryota; kingdom Metazoa; phylum Arthropoda; class Insecta; order Lepidoptera; family Tortricidae; genus Epinotia; species Epinotia nisella. Next base: position 23,661,475 of record OW028673.1, read on the forward strand.
TGTTAGAAGGCCTCAAAATTTGTCGTGGGCGTGTCTTTTCTTAGTTATCCCATATATTAAATATCTAATTTTAAATTCATTTTAAATACAACAGAAATGAAAACGTTAGTTCAAATAATGATCGTATCATTACATTCAACAAATTTTCGTGTTTTTGATTGTCATATTTATTAATTTCAACGATATAAAGCGCCTCAATCTGAACATAGATCGAAACTAAAAGAAGTATATTGTTCTAAAAAGTAGTTATTATTTAATAAATTAGTCACTACGAGCGGTTTTTTGACACCAGTGTTCATATCGGTGGGCGCCCATCGTTTATTTTTCGATAAATTAGTGTTGTCGGCGTAAATGTTTCGTTTCGTAGCATCGCAAGACTGATGGTGGTTCGTTAATCGATTTATCTTCGTTTAGACAACGATACGAGTCAGGGAAACAAATTAACACTTCCGAAGTCGCTTTGAATACAAACTAAGTCTAGCAGATTCTTTTTTCATTTAATAAGAGTTGCAAATAATCCCATTGAAACACAAAAACCACACAAACAATGAAAAGATCAAATGAATAAAACAGATTACAAAATCACTTTAGTTATTTCTTTGAAACAAACGCAAAATAAGGATACGTGTAGTTATGTACGTATCGTCGAAGCAGGCTGTACCAGAATTACTCCGGATACCTTCGTACGCAAAGACATACATAACAGTAACAATGAAAAACGAGTTACTCGCCCGCGGAAAGCCGGAGCGATTGTCGGCATCACTTTTTCCTCATAACACGAAATGAGGCCCATTTATCGTGACAACGAATAACACAACGGCATATTTTTCTGGATACACCTGCAGGTCGATCACGTAATGCATTGTACGTACGTTAGGTAGATCTAAACCTTTAGTCGCTCTGTACCAAAAACGCAGTCTGCTGATTTCGCGTTATGCCAAAATGACATTTAAAACATAGTGGAACGAGTTTTTTTTACTATAGACCTCAATTTGATGCCTATGTTTACAAAATAAACACTATTGACTATTGACTAAAATGAGCGTTTGGACTAAGTATGTTTTGGTCTATGTCGGAATAAATCTACTTCTCGTTTAGCCCATTTAACGGTACGGGTATGTCGCATTAAATCTACTTCTTGTATAGCCCATTTAGTGAAACGACTATGTCACATTAAATCTACTTCTCGTATAGTCCATTTAGCGATACGGATATGTCGCATTAAATCTACTTCTCGTATAGCCCATTTAGTGAAACGACTATGGCACATTAAATCTACTTCTCGTATAACCCATTTACGGATGATGTGAGACACGGATATGTCGCGTTATATCTATTTCTCGCAATGGGCATTTAGCGATACGACTATGTCGCAATAGGTCTACTTCTCGTATAACCCATTTGGCGATACGACTATGTCGATATTCGTTTTGACTCATACGCGAGAGCCGAATTAACCGAAAGCTTACTGGCCACATCAAACTGAAGTGTTAATCTTCCAAGATTCTACTTTATGATAAATAACAAAAACTATGTGTCGTTCTTACATGATTCTTACCCAGTTCGAGTTGAAGATTGGAATTTACAAATAACAGTCGCTAATTTAAGCCAAAGGAAGTATTCATTGCATTGGAAGTTAGTGAAAAAATTGTTTTTATTAAAAATAAAAAAAGCATCACGTAATGTATTGCTAAACGGTTTTGCATACACGACTAACAAATCAAGTAATGACGGGTCCTCGCTTTGGCGATGTGCTAACGGGAATACATGCAGTGCTTCTTTGAAACTGAATAGTGAAAAAGAGGTTTTATAAGTAAGTGATCATGTAGGCAGACAAAATTATTCTAAGAACAAAATAGCAATCATTATTGACAAATGCAAGCAGGAAGTGTGCGAAACGTTTGGATCTGTACCAAAAAATATTGAAGATGATGCTATTAAATGAACCAGATTCTTTCATGGAAGAAAATATAAACGTTTTTTTTTTTTAAGAAAAAAAGGATTGTTTATATCCTGCAAGGAAAAATGTTTTAGACGTCCATAAAACAAATTGGTCTTTAGGCGAAATACAGGTGCCTGATATTATTGCTCAGAATTTTCAGGTCTGCAATGACGGTAATGATAGTAAGAAAATATTGATATTTTCAAGTTCATTGGCACGTAAAACATTTAAATTGTTAGAAAACACACTTTTATGGTGATGGAACATTTAACAACATTTCATACAACCGCACTAATCAAAAATTTCCGAAATTGACAACTTTACTTCCAGCACGGCTGTCACAAGACGGCGCGCGAGTTCTCTCGATTTTTCTCGCACTATCCTTCTCTCTCTCTTATTAGAACTTAGAAAGAGAGGTATAGTGCGAGAAAAATCGATAGAGCTCGCGCGCCGTCTTGTGATAGCCGTGCTGATCAGTGCTAGTGGAGCGTGCAGCTTCAATATTTTATTTTTATTTATTTATTTAATTGCTTACATATGTTTTACATGGTTTTAATATTTCATTCAACCAATCACAGAGCAGTATAACTGTGAACTGAACTTTGTGCCACTTGTCCCGACAAATTATATTTCCGAAGTTTGGGAAAATAACAAACCTAGGTATTATAGCCTGCCGATGATTCGGAATCCATGAAAAAAGTTGAAAATGATATAGAAAAGTAGTGGATGGAGCCAACTACATGAAATTATAAGCTATGCCTATGAAACCCATAGAACAAACAACAGTTTAGAGGGATGGCACAGGCGTTTAAATAGTCGCATGAATGGCAAGCCGGCACTAATAGATTTTTTATTCAAATTGAAAAAGGGGTCACAGTAGCAGAGCTTAAAGTTGAAGCAATATACATATATTAGAAGATAATGCGAGAAGAAATATTGATATTGTTTTTAATTCGAAGTATAAAAACAGCTTCAAAAATTGGAAGATAACGATATTTCTGCTTTTTATTTTTTTAAATTCATGATCAAAATCAAGAAAGGACTCTCGTGTCTCTACAGTCACTAATTTATAAAGTGTTACATACAAATAAACGACTGCTCTATAATAATAATAAAGAAATTTGTTTTTGTCTCTACGCGTAGGACAAAACTGAAAAAAACCGTTTTGTCCTACTAAAATTGCCTTCCGGACGCCATGGCAACCGAGTTTCGCAACCTGTTTTGATGCAGGATTTTTATTCTTTGTCCGCAACTAGTTGCTATACAAGAGTTTTTTTACTTTCTACGCATCTGGTTGCGTACAAGGAATTTCTGGAATAGAACATTTCGATGCTAGTGCAGAAAGTATGTCATAACGTCACGAGTACCGAGATATGGTAATACACTCGGGAGGGACGAGTGAAGAATGACATTTCCGCACGTGTATCGAACGACGTTTTTTGATACAGTTGCGAAAAAATAAGAAAAACAAGAAGCAAGGAATTCGAAACTTTAAAATTTTTAATTCTGTAACATCATTGTAATACAGTAAAAAAATAATGAAGTTGTTAAAAAAAATTAATACAGTTCTATCTTATTTATTTATTATTGGTATTTTAGTGTTATTAATTCGAAATTTTATTAGCATTATTCGAAAATATATAGGCTTGAGGCATTCGACCTGGCAATGTCATCATTGACATTTGTGTCAATAGGTATTTGCGTTCAATGTTCATGCTGAAATCTGCTTGTAAAAGTAATTTTTCACACATTTCATTCGGAAAAGTAAGTTTTGCTCCACGACGAGAGGGAGCAAAAAGCTACTGTTCTGTTCAAGCTACTTGTGGACGACACTGTACCGGACGTGTTTTCCCGGGGACAACGGGTGGACGGCCCCACCAGCGACACCGCACCCCATGTACTCAAGTAAATGGATGACTTTTGTTAGTGCAAAAAAGGCACACAATGTATTAATTGATAACGATAGGGTAAGTATATTTGTGACATAAAGGCCCCAGAACATAACGCCAGTTGTATGCCATAAGTAAAAATAATAGCCCTGAGTATGTACTCCTAATAGTAAAATAGTTATCAGCATATAAAAAATTAAATAAGTAATAATATCGGACTATATCTATCATAATCATTTAATTCGGATACTTGTCCATATTTGTTAGTGGCGAACAGAAGAACTTAATTCTAGTGTCAGTAATTACATACATTCATTGTTATTCAATTAAAATTAGTTATTAATTATTTATTTATTTATTTATATTTATTTATTATGAGCTCATGCCGGTTCATGCAGCTTGCTACATCGCCTCATAAGTGGACAGTCTATTCTGCAAGATAATGCGTTTAGGACACTATAGTATGTCCCCCATCGCGTGTGGCCATAACATATAAAATAGACCGGCCAAGACATACAGTCGAAACGACTATATCTCGGTAGCATACCATATGGAGGCCAGGGGCGTAGCCCTTAGACTATATCTCACAAGCTAGACCATTTGTGATTGGTCAATTGCCCTTTTATAGCCATCAGCTAAACGAAATCGTAGACCTCGTTTTCTTGTGATTGGTTAATTAATATTAATAAATGGAAGTTCGCGTATTGGAAAATCTTTATGAAAATGATGTGTATCACAACTTGTATCGAAGCATGTAAAGAGTTAATTGATAGTGATACAATCATGTTTTAAGGGGTATAAGACGTAATGTGACGCTCTTTCACCTAGAGATAGTGTACGTAAGGACTTTAATTAGCTTGTAAAGCCTAATAACCGTGGAAAAGGGACTCCCCCGCACTAATTAAGATATAGTTGTGGCAATTAAAAGTTGATAGAAACAAGTAAAAGAACGCCACCTGTCTGTAAGTCGTTCCCCCGCGTCTCGGGAAGTGGAAAACATCGGTAAGATTCTAGTAAGATTCTAATTAGACTCCTGAAAGGAAAATTAAGGAAAATGTTTTCAGCAAGTGGGCGTAATATGTCAAAGTGGACAAGTCCGAACTTGCTTTTCCACCCAAAAGTGGGCTGTAATTTGCGAAACACCAGGGCCTGGGACCTCACGTAGTGAACACCCAAGATTTTTTTTGTATATAAAGAAGCTCAGGTCCCGGATAAAATTGTGTTCGCTCGACTCCTAACCATAAGAATCATAACTAACTAGGAAAACAGTAGTAAAATAGTAATAGCAGTTTTAGGGCAGTCGATATTTTTGTAAAAGTGTATGTAATTAAAGTCAAATTGTGTCGAATATATTTATTTCAAAGTTTCAGTATAAGTTTTATAGGGTTTTACCCTCCATCCTTCAGTGTGTTGAGCGAAAAACATCGAGACGGGGCGTCGCTCACACAACTTTTTTAATTTATTCATTGGCACGTAGCATTTACGCAATGTGCCAATTGAACACAGATCTTATTAAAATAATCGATTTTAATTTCATCGTAATCGATTAAAAACGAACATATTTCAAGTTTTAACTGTATTGAGGTTATGATTTATGAATTTTCGTAATATTTAAAAAAAATGTCACAATAAATTATACGTTTTACTTTAAATCAAAATAATCGATGACTGTTATTGTGATATAATGACAATTTATATCCGATACCTTTTTAACGTGTCGTTTGACGTGTCTGTGTGTCTATATGTCTGTGTGTCTGTCTGTGGCATCGTAGCTCCGAAACGAATGGACCGATTTTAACGTGGTATTTTGTCCGAAAGCTGACGTGATCGAGATGGTTCTTAGTTACGTTTAAACAAAATCGGTTCAACCGTTTTTGAGATATTGAACTTTGAAGTGAAAATGTCGGGGGTTATTCAACAAGTTGTAGTTATTACACAAAGCGGTGGCTGAAAGTCCCACCAATACCATTCTCCTTTATCACATCATATGTTGTCATTAATAAACGTCAATAAATACTTCGTTAATCACGACATTACAGTCCGCACACTTCACAATATTAGATGCCATTCTATAGGTAACGCACTTCTACAGTTAAATCTAACGCGCTAGATTATAAAGTAACCTACACGTCAGTTTATAATCTGACTAGGTATATTATAAACTAACGGCTCTGACAATTTTACGGTTACCTAAGTTATGTGGTGACCAGGGATATTGGTATAAAATCCATACAAGTTAATATTATAAATGCAAAAGTAAGTCTGTCCGTCTGTTTCCTGTGTCACCTTTTCACGTTAAAACCGCTAAACCGGTTGAGATCAAATATGGCATGGAGATAGTTTGAAACCCTGAGAAGGACATATCATATTTTTTATCCAGGTAATTATTTATTACAATCAGGCAACAAAGGCCCATACTACGAATATAAATACCTTAACCCTTTATAGGGCAACTCCTAAATTTCATAGCAAAAATTTCCACCTACCCTGTTTAGGTTATCTTTTTGTATTTTTTTACGGTTCAGAATTTTTAGGTCTACACAGCAAGAGACTTGAATGATGAATTAATTTTAACTTTGCCCGTTAAAGGGAGAGACAATAAAAACTTATTAAAAACTACAAAAATACACTATTGCAATTTCGTGGTGTCAGGTAACTGACTGCGAAAACGCCAGAACTTGACTGCCTTCGGTGAAAATTCTTCCTTAGTGATCATCCCCTAAGGGTGAGCACAGGGGGTGAAAATTTGTAGGCATTGAGGTACAATATAAACGAGTTCCACGAGGACGAAGTCGCGGGCAGAAGCTTTAGTATTGTATAAGTGCAGGATACTATCGCAAATACGACACCAAATAAAATCAAATGAATGATATCCTCTTGTCCAAGAGTGGCGGCCTCGCTTGGCTGCAATAAAATAAAGCGCACAAGATTGCGTAACTATGCATGTAATATACAAGGTGGGCCAAAAGAAGTCATCCGATGTTGTTTGGCTCTCTTTTTTTTCTAAATGAAAAACTTTGATTCTGTTTTTTGATAATATTTATTTGAACCTTTAGAATTTTATTGGTCAAGTCGAGAAGATTATATCGGCCAAATGGGTGCCCTCACAATTGGTTGCTTATGGGCTCGTTTTACGTCACTGCCGGCGAGAACTTCGGGCGACAGATTCTCGTACTCGTGTCGAAGTTGTCCTTGAGGGCTTCCAGAGTCTCGGGCTTGTTCACGTAAACACGGGACTTCAAAAAACCCCACAAAAAAAAGTCTGGAGCGCTTAAATCGGGCGATCTTGCGGGCCAGTGCAAATCGCCAAAACGAGAGATGAGGCGACCCGGGAACGCTGCCTTCAGAATATAGACACAATAATTCCGCGTTCTTGGGGAGTGTATCGCTCCATGGCGTGTTCACTTGTATTCTGCATCTGTTTAGTCCACAAATGTCAAAACAGATTTGACATTGGCGGCCATTTGCAAAAATGAGAGCATCTTCCAATAGGGTGATTTCTTTTGGCCCACCTTGTAGATATAATATTGAAGCTACTTTTAGAGACACAAACATCGGTTTATTAAACTCTAAACATTATTATGTAACTATAAAATGAGTCTGTTATATTCCCAGGTATATAACATAAGATATTGATTAAATGATGTAGTGCAATCAAATAAACCAATTTCTGTGCAAGTCAACCGAGACAGAACTATAGGTACTCGTACCTACAACATGAATACCTATATCGCGAAGTCAATGAACCGAGTGTTCTGCAAATTAATATATTAGAGATAGATACAGATCAGCGGGTATCGTATCATGCTTGATTAAGTGTTCCATTAGTTATGCACAATTCCCAATAATAGATTCCTACAAATACCTCAGTTGCGGAATGCGCGCGTAGGTAACAATTCTCTTGGTGCATGCATGAAAATATTATTTTGTTTTAACCAGCAATAATAATAGTTTGAAACAAATCGCTGTTATTAAAATGGGTTTTGGGTAAATATCAGATTTCCGTTGAGATTTTCTAATTTCTATGGCGCATTTTTTTTACATAGTCACTAAATGAAAGAACACACCTTGTTAAGGACATTAATCTGCGTAAAAATATGTTATGCTCTTTTAATTATCTAAAGATTTTACTACAGAGGGAAGAGGTTAGTGACACACAACTTACTTACCTAAGTACTTACACCTCCAAACTATACTTATACACAAATTTTCAGCTCAATCGGTTGAGGTTGGTTCAAAATTGAGTTGCAAGATTCCACCCGAACAAAGTTACATACATACCTACCTACATACATTGCAAGTAAAATAAATGCTTGTAAAATTGCATCAAGCCGTTTGGACTGTATGTTGCCCGTGAAAATCATTCTTGTCCACATACATACATACATACATAGGTAAATACACTCGAACAACACCTAGTGTTTCTGTTTGTTTTTTAGTTTTTTTTATACTTTTCCAATGCTTTTTTTTGGAATACTGGCAAGCTCTTTCCCAACCGTGAAATGTCTGACCTGTTCAATATTTTATTGATTGTGTTGCACCAATTATGTACTGCAAATTTAATAGTGAGGTTCAAAAAATATTCAAAAATAATATTTTTGTGAACATTGCACTTTAGGTAATCGAACAGACATTTGGATAGAATATGCTCTTTAATTTTCTGCGAGATGGAATTTAAATGTGGCTTTCTATCCAAATATTTGTTCGATTCCTTAACGATGTCGCTAAAGGATCACACGGCATTTTCCGACGGGTATATGAGGTTTTTATTTTTCAGCCATTGGTATTCCCTTTGACTGATCCAACGATGTACCGGTCCTTCCTCTGTAGTCAAATCAGCCAAACAGACATCGCAATTTATTCTTTTTTTAATTTTTCCGACTAGCCATCCCGCGGTGTATGCACGTGCATGTACACGAATTCGCTCACGGCGAGCCTGCTCGTGGATATTGACTTGATCCTGCTGAATATCAACAGGCGTATTCTGAGTAGCAATGATTGGGTCTGTAGGCGTGTGTGAACGTTGAAATATTTTTTTAATATTTATCAGTTGTACGCCAACATCCTCCTGACAATTAAAATTTGCAGAGTGGAATTTAATAAATCTAGTTATCAGTAGGTAAAGCTTTAAATGTGCTAATAAAGGTGTGGCAAGTTGGATCGTTATTTTTTCAAAAATTGTACGCCCTCACCTGTCCGAAAAAAATTTCTACGGGGACCGAATTGAAATATCTTGGGCGCATGACGACTATATTATTTTTGCGGAAAAAAATCCACAATCTTATATAGCTTCTTAATGTTACTATCCAATTTTTTATTGACGGTACTGTCACGATTGCTATCAATAAATTTAATATTGTCTAGTTTTCCGATTGCGGTTTTCCAAAATTCGTAGTGAGGAGATGTATCGGTAACGGCTTTTTTCAAAAGCTTGCCTCGTGCAATTTTGTTGCTTAGCGACGCTCCATTTACAGAATCGAACAGCTGGTCGAAGAACGTTACTGCATCTGCTGTGTTTTGAAGTGTTTCACTGACTCTTCTGCCATCAGCGTAGTGAGCTGTTAAAAGATAAAATTGTTTAGAGGAATAGGTATGTTGTGTTACTGAAATGTTTTATAACTCAAGTTAATAAGACTCCAGGCATTTATTGCTCAATTAGAAGGCTAATATACCCTTCAGATCGAGCCATTAATTCCTGCAGTCTAATATATCTAATGCTTTCTTTTATCGTGGACTAATTAGGTTAGCATTTATAAACATATGCTATGAGCTATTGACAGATCAAATGTAACTCCAAACAGTTTGATATTTTGAGAGTTGTAGTAAAATTTATAAGGCCGCAGGCTAGCTATTAGGCTTAAGTAGTGTCCCGTGGGACTAATCGTGATTAGCTATAGCAAACAGGCAATATCAACTTATAAAAGCAAAGCTATCATGTGTGCTCTGATGATGTCGGTGAGTTGCTCGATGTCTTGTTTATCTAATTGCGCGATGACTGTCGGGGCGAGTTGGCTCTGGTTCTTATTGAGCTCTTTCGTTGCGGATTCGAAGTTGAAGAACAATTAAGCGCGGCTCGTGTCGCACAAATATGCTGGTATGGGCTAAAAAGTGAGGACGATTCAGGTAACTTTGCGTGGTGTAGGCTCGCACGTTGGTGCAATGCGTATGTGGACGACCTTCCTAAAATATACATACCTACAGGGTAGAAAAATCTATGGGCTCGGAAGGTAAACTACTTTAAATCCATAAGAGGCTCACATTTCACATAAACGAGATATTATTTTAATTTCAATAAGATGAATAACTGCATTCACAGACTGTGCTAATTACTCGTTTCTAAAATCATTATTACCTCACGATTATCTCTGCCAAGTTAATACAACCCGCAATTAAGCAGGCGACAAGGTCCATAAATTTCTTCCACCCTGTACCCCCCCATATACCACTTACAAAACTGGGATACATGTGTAGGACAAGGCGGCCGCCACAGTCTGGCTCAAGACTCGTGTACAATTCTTGACCTGTAAAAGTGTATTTGCAGATTACATTTTGGGACCTCATAGATCGTTACCTTTACGTGCACACGTTGTAACAATCATGTAAGTAAGTAAGTAGTAAGTAAGTAATAATTTATTTGATGTATTCATGTGATGTATAGTAGAAGATAATCTTGAGAACACACCCTGTGTTGTAGCATTATAGGTAATGCCCATGCCATGTTAATAGGATTAATCATCTACCTATAGATACCTCTAAATAATTACGTAGGTATTGACTTTGACTTTAAATACATGATATCATATCAGTCGAAAAACGTCCACTGCTTTAATACAGGGTGAGATCCTGCCAATGGGTTACTTATAAAATCCATAATTTCTTTGCCATAATAATAATTTGCCCTAAGTAGTTTTTCTCAGAAACTGTAAACTTTTCAGGATTGTCATAAAACAAAGCTAACCTAACCTATAGATAACCTAACCACCTGCCAATTGCAATGAGAGCTGAATATCTTGGAGACGGCTGGTTTTATTTCCTTTCCACCAACATAGCTAAAAATCCCGACAAACAAACGAGTAAGATTATTATTAAACGTATTTTATTCATTAAAGTGTGACATGTAAAATACTTCCAAACAACAAAAATCCGCAACATGCTTCGTCAATCATTTACAATTTACAAATCATAAATCCACCACACGTTTCGTCAACTATTTTAACACGCTTTTATTAGCTTCACTTGTAACTAACTATGTATGTAAGAAAATCTTGGAATCTTAATTTGACCCACTTCCCGGTCTTCGATTAGGATTAAATTTTGCACACGCTCTGAGTTCTGATGACAATACATGACTAGCTAAGAAACGTCATTACAAATCAAATATGGCGGCCTCCCCAAGATGGCGGACTGGCTGTTTGAAATCCACCCCCATGATATGGGTATCAAATGAAAGGATTTGCCGTCAGGAATACAAAAAGCGTGTTTTTTAGTTTTTTAAACTATTTAAGCACACCAGCCACTTATGCAGTCCTTTCTCCGACGTAGGTAGCTGGTGCAACTTAATGTTTGGCCGTTCACTGGAGCAGTTCTGTATACAGCACTTGTGGTACATTTTGGATTCAAAATCAATCAATCAGATCAATTCAATTTGATCCTCGTAAAACAAAATTACAGCAACAATTCGTATCCATGAGCGATAAAACAGTAATGGCGGCAATTTCATATTTTTATGTCAAAACATAATATATTGTTTAAAACACTCAAATTCAAAAACAAGCGGCAAGAGTGACAGCTCGGATAGCTCGATGGCAGTTGGTGAGGGTTGAGGGGAGCGAGGTAAAATTTTAGTCAATTCCAGCGTCAAAACCACGTGACCACGATACCATAGACACTAACGTAAGGATTTTTTATTCAAAGATTGCAGGCCGTGGCAGTGTACAGGTGTGGATTCGGTAAATTTAGGTAATTAGCAACTGTTTTACCCATGGCGCCGAATGTGTTGATACCAACATTTTGATCAAAACATTTTCCAGCTGCAAAGCGCAGGAAAAAATTATCACTTTTGCATTCAATAGGCTTGTGTCCTAATTTTTTTTACGATGCCATTCGAACCAGTTTTTGGTGTGGAACAAATGTTTGTATGGGAGTAAGTACAATTAAAGAACATAAATACCCAAAAAATTGAGTTAAAGACGGACCTCGCTGGCGGTAGCCGAAAACGTTCCATACTGATTAACATTGAATCATGACGTCACAGGGTAATATATATTTGTACTAGTCGTTATATGGAAAATCAAGTAAATTGCTGTTTCGGTTGCGAAATACTGCGTTTAGGACCATAGTTGTCATACAATATTGTTTCTATAAAAGCGTAAGGTTTCTATTAAATTTACTTTTGGACAATAAAAAAAATGCATATTTATTGTAAATTTTCAAGGGCCATATCTTTTTATGATTTTAATTATATTTCGTAATTTATACTTAATTGCATTTATTTGAAGGTTTACTATCAATTTAGCAACATTGCGCTATCAATTTTAACATGAGGACTCAACCCAATTGGGCGCAGACTCATGTATTTTTTACTTGTAACATAATGGTTTCCAGTAATAGTAAATGAGCGATCCAGTTTGTTTTTGATATTATATAACTGTACAAGGAGTGTACCATCAAGATCTTTCATATCTTTACATTTGATTTTTTGTAATTCTTGCCTGCGGCACGCTCCCATCAATCCAAATATTACCACCACCTATAACAACGAAAATATTTGAAATAGTTAGTGATATAAATAAACACTACCCAAGAAAACACCAAAAATATTTATTAGAAATCTATGAACATAACTTTAGATACAAACCTTTGAAAATAAATATAATTGGTCAGGAGCTTCAGTCATAAACCTATTGATTTCTGATGGTTCGAACGTTTTAGATTTTTTCGCAGTAAATCCCTCAGACTGGCGCTTCAAGAAGGCGCGTAACTTTTAATATTGCGAGATGTTAATTTGATGACGAATATTTAAGGTGGATTTCAGCATTGAATACTCCGTCCATAATGATGATGGTGCAAACTTCTTCGATAATTCTTAAAAGTATGCCAGAATTACATTTTCTGAGAAGGAGCTCGCTTTTTTATCTATTCTCCAGCTGATGAATTTGTCGTAGCTTTTCACATACAACTTTTGCGATTTTTTCGGCAGCAAGTTTTCAGTAGTCTTTTTGGCTATGTCTATTAATTCTTCGGGTGTACTTGGCAAATAATCACTCATTTTGTTCAATTGTTGGAATATATCATATAAAAGTTAAATAAATTGCGTTACCAATGAACCTAACTGACAATTGAAAATAATTCAATTCCCGCGCTTTATGTTTTTTTTTATTACCATAGACAACAATAATATTCTTATTTCATGTCTGTAATTTACGTAATAATAAACGAGTCTTTATTGTAAATATGGCAGTTACAGTAATAATAAGTTCATTTTCACGCCACTGCTCGGAAATGTGGCAAAAGATGGTCAGAATTCAGGCTTCAAAGCTGGGGTTAGTTGGACGTCGCACGAACAGGCCATCTATGACTTCAAACTGTCCAACAATGTTATTGTTGGACAGTTTGAACAGCAATCGACCAATCACAGGGCACCGCGCGCGGTCGGCCGGCTTGCGTGCGCCCGTTCCTCCTCCTCCTCCGCGCCGGGCGCGAGGCAAGCGAGCCTGTTTAGTATTATGATCTTCAATTAGATACTTAATTTTGATTTTAAATTATAATTATTTGCAATTTCCTCGCAGTAGGCGTGAAAAGCACTATGTTAGGCCTCGGCCGAAAGGGCAATAGCCTCTTCAACAATGTACTATTACGTCTGTAGGCGCTGACCAATTTATCGCAAATTAAAAAAAAATACCAGTTGGCTTATAATTTATTATAATATCCGTCGGAGCATTATAATGTAATTCATAGATCATAGATTTAAGTGGAATCACGAAAAGTGTATATTTTTAATATTGATGTTAGCCTTTTAATTGTCAAATTACAGTGCTGGAGTAGAAAAAATAATATTAACTGTTCTCCTAGAAACACGACAATTTATAAATGTACCTACTAAATAATAATCAAATCGTATTGACCAGCGTGCTGCGTAACTTAAGACATAACTGTTATAAATCTGATGATATTATGTACCTAATGTTATTTAAGAATGACCTAAACTATAAAAAAAAATATACTGACGTGTAAAACTATGTTTTATCAAGGAATAAATGAATGAATTAATTAATTAATGAAATGGGAGCCTATAATGCACGGCCTAAGAATGTACGTCCCAATAATCCGCTTATACATTTTTGGACGCGGATTATTCGGTCGTGCATTATCAGCCCCGGACCTAGATTGCTCAGGGTGATAATGATAATACGCGGTCAAATAATTAATGTACATTGCATGTGGATTATTGGGCTGTACATTATATTGGCCGTACATGACCCGAACCTGTTCATGTTAATGAATTACATAAGAAGTTACTATATTCGAGCAAAACCAATTTTAAATGGAATGTGCTTCCAATATTTTCGTAATTTTAAACAAAAATTGACTTGTAAAAATGACTAGGTAGGTACATTACGAAAGATTTTTTACTCAAAGTATAAAGTAAAATAATAAAAAGAAGAAAAAAACTAAAAAGGCGAATTAGTCCCGCGAGATTTGAACCTACTATCACGAAATTGGTCTACGCTCTCACCATTTAGTCATATGACAATGTTAACGAAATTAAGGTACACGTAAGCCAGTTATTTTATCAAGGTAATCATATTTTCAAACGCATTTATTTAAATTGCAATGTATGTGTGTCAGTATATTCGTTTAGGTCAAATCTTGCAAGCTAAATTAGAACCACTTTTTGTTTTAATGCTCAATTAGAAAAATAATAAATCTTACTATCTCTTGTTGTGATGAAATGCACGCCTATCTTTTTTTTTATAAATTCCCAGTGTACCGTGAATGCGAAGCTATTGATAGTACCTTGTTATCTACTGTCAGTGTCACGTTAGGTGACGTGACGTGAGCGGAACGCGTGTGTTTGTGTGTGTAACATGTATACATTTTAATGAGGGGTGAATGCCGCGCGCGGGTGTCAGGGCGTGGCTTGAAATACCTAATGTTGACGCTTAGCAGGGCCTTAACGGCTGCCTACTTCGTCAAAATGTACAATGGCCAAAACGTTTATTAATTAACATTTGTTATAAAAAAACAAATGGCAAATTATGTACCTGGCAAAACCCGCATGGGGCGAAACATGTCTATACCATAATGTGCCTGCGACAAAATGTACAATAAAGGAAATCGATGAGTTAATATTACATAAGGAGTCTTCGTTATAAGAAGTGATTCTTGATAAAAGAACTCCTTGATACCACTTGGCAGCTTAGGAATCATACTTGTCACTGATAAAATGTTATAAAATGTAATTACTGACTTCTTTACATACATACCTAATGACATAACTCTCAACTATGTTGGTTCTGGGTCCAATTTGCCCATTCTCGTAAATAAATTCCCATACATTCGTTCAGTTATTTATAATACCGTACATATATTATTTTTCATTTTAATCTAATGCAGACGTAACAGTCAGTTGAATGCATTGCAAAACGCTTTTGAAGATTTCCACAATGTTATTCGTATGCTCCTTTTCATAGTTCTCTACGGTCGTAATTCCTTCTGTAATAATATTATTCCAGTCTGCCGTGTCCATGTGATGCGAACACAGTTGCGTGTGTCGTTGTAAATATAAATCATATTTTGTCAGCACCATTGCCCTGTGGAAATTGGAAGGCCGGTAAAGTCTCAATTCGGAGCACCCGTTAATAAGGCATTTATCTTCATCTGCCGCAACTGCTCGTCTTAACTGATTTGTCGTAGAAACTTCCATTTTTCTTCAAAGCCCACACGATATTGACTCTCACGCTACCTGTCAGACAAATAATGCTTCACAAAAACCAAACAAAAATCCATTCATACATTATGACAATATTATTTTCAGAGGTGGACAGTTTACACCTTGAGACAATTTGACCATTACACATTAGGTCGATTGCACATTTTGGCATTGTAGTATTCTGTCATAGGATCATTCAGGCCGCGAGAGCATTATGACCATAGCATATTGTACATTTTGACTATATAGCTTTTTAACCCAAGTACAATTAGACTTCAACTCATTTAAGTTCAGGGGGATGGTTTCCGCTAGCAAAAGCGCGCCGTGCGCATAATAAATACATATAATAATGTGCATAATAATAGAATTATAATGTAAATGCAATGTAAGTAATTATCTCATTAATATAATCTACAAATTAATGTAAAATTGTAAACTGACCTGAGGAGTAATCACGTATCGTTTCGAACGCCGTTTCGAACGCGCGTTAGGACACTTTCACTGTCATTTATCAATTATTTATTACAATGCGTTACGTGATCGACCAGCTGTTATACCTTATTACCAACCAATGATATCTATGTCTAAGATTTCAAGCAATGTTTCATTAATTAATAAAACTCTTCATAAGGATTTTTAACTCTTTTTTCTACTCCTGTACCGTTATCTGTCATTTATATATGCGCTGACTCAAATACAATAACATCGATAATAAGTCGTCGATAAACTCTATGCTCTATGGCCCTAAACGCACTGTTTAGCGTACTTTTATGATTCATATATTTTTCATAAAAGCACTGTCAGAATGAGAACTGAGGGCCTACCGCGAAAGGCATTCGAAGTTTTTCCTCTCTGTCAGACTTGTGAGTTCGTACGTAAGTGCAACAAAGAGGGAAAACTTCGAATGCCGTTGGCGGTAGGCCCCCAGTCCAGTCAAGCTTTTTAATTTAAAATCATTGCTGCCGACACCGTGAAAGAAAGCACACTACAAACGATACAATTTGTTTCCCCATCTAGCGATAGTTAGAATGAAAGGTATATAGTGCTGTCTCATTCTAACTATAGCAAGTTGTTGTTACAAATTGCTAGGTGTGTAATGGCCTTAAACCGACTAGACAGATTTGTATCTTTTATTTAGTTTGTGGACTGACATTTGAACTTCACTTGTTTCCCGCTAGTTTGTTCTCCTGGCGTAATTTGTTCGATTGAATAGGTAGAAAGTGCTAGTTTTGTGTAATTTTAATACTAATAAAAGTAGTCGTAGAAAAAGTATTGTATGCAACGGTGTATAACTGGTCTAAAAACACTCGTGGCGTCTTTAATTGCGATGCTCGCCAAGGCTCGCATCGCAACCCACGCCACTCGCGTTTTAAGACCTTTCTTATACAACAGTTGCATAAAATACTATAATCGTCGTTATAATAATTTGTAAATCTAAGATTAAATTACGGTAATGAATTACCCATTCCAAATATTAGTTTCTTCATTCCCATCGACATTGACCGGACTTAGTAATGAAGACGTCCTGAAAGACCGATTGAGAGAGTATTAAGCTTGATCGATGTTACTTGTCGTTACTTGCTCGGACAAATTGTCTTGGAGAGTTTAAGCGAATCTTAAAGCGGGTGATTGCCTAAGATTGTTGTAAGTATTGAACGAATGTTTTATGCCAGTCATAAGGATTACTTTACCGTCTGTTACCTTCCTCAATATATTTTAATGATAAATTTTATCGTCTTTAGTATGTTATACAACGTGTTTAACGCACTTGTCTTCAGAGTCGTGTTTAATCGGTATTTGTTCATAAGTTTTAGTGATGAACATGTCATTGACGTGATTTTTGGCCACTAGATTTTATAAAGGTATTAAGTCTAAGTCTGTAGCGGCTCGGAAGGCGGACGCCACCTGTATGGAAATTACCTATATAGTGACCGAGGTGCTACAAAATGGCATCCGTTACTGGACTGAACTGAAAGAAGGCATTTGGAGATCCAAAGAGAGTTGCGATCAGTTACTGGATCCTCTAGAACTAACGTGTCGTAACGGGCCCCCGCTCCATTAGCGCCTAGTTATATGACACGACAAGGTTGGCACTTAGGGAATGCGATTACCGGGAAAATTTCAAAACCGGTAAATTACCGACTTGAGTGATAAAAACCCGGTTAACCGGTAAATTACCGGTACCTTCACCACCACATTGAAAATACCGGTAATAACAATTAGAGTTATTTGACGTTTATTTATCGTAAAAATAACTTACGATTTAGTATAAAGAGTTATCATGTGCCGTAAATGCCGTAATATTCAGATACTTTAATATTTCTTTAAACTTGCTCATTGGTGGTGGGCAAAAAACACAACTGAAAGTGGGGATTAGCAGGTAGGTAGAATTTGTTTCCAGTTCTACAGATTTCCATTACAACATCAGTACAATACAAAACAGTGCCAGAAGTGAATATGCAGTCACGAAGATTTACATGAATATTAGTTTACATATAATATTAGTTATACAGATACGCAATCCTACGGATTTCCAATTCTAAAAAATAATTTACTGTTTAAAAAAACATAATCAAAATTATGCAACACAAACTAACTACAAGCCCACGTAGTAATCTAAAAAAGTATTTCACCTAGATATTTCTACGGGCTTCAAGAGACGTATAACCAACCAAAATAAAGAACGAAAAGAGTTGGATAGAGAAAAGGGTAGTAATAGTAACCATACATTTTACTAAAGCGCGTTTGTACAAATGGTTTTTTAACTTTTTCTAGGAGTAGCGTGTACTGTTGCTAATGGGAGTTCCAAATTGCGGAATTGGTTGAGCAATTCGGAGGGCTATGCCTGTTACCTTAGGACTGCTGCGGATAGCCTCATTTCTAATACGATCACGCAGAGAAACCCCAAGCATAGCAACCTCTATTGCCCTTTGGGTGACTTAGAGCCTTCTAATAAATAATAATAAAAAAAACAGTGCCATTTATGTCATCACTGGCAACACACACTGGTCAAAGACTCTCGTCTTGAGACACTTCGGAATATTAGACGAAAAGATGTGCCGTAGCTTTCCGAACGCTGCCCAGCATGTCCTATATATATATAATCGTCTACAACTTGAAGCTTAAAGCGCCCGATTGTAATGGGGTTGGTACTACATCCTTAGACCACTCACTCGGAGGCTTTACTAAGGTCATCGAGCATCGTACTCAAGTCGTCCATGGTGTCAGCTAAGACAACTTAATTTTATTTTAAATTTGTAAAATCCTTCCAATTACACTCAAGAGCAAAAGTTTCGGGTACACTTTGTATAGAATTTCAGTACAAACTTTACCCAAAACTTTTGCTCTTGAGTGTAGTTTAAAACATAAATATCTACTAGCAGTAAACAACCATGTCAGTCAAGTGCATAGTCCAATACTGATAGAGCACAAGCATGGCACTAGGTCGGTGTCTGCGGGTAAGTATGAAGTACCTCGCGTAAGTAACCACTTTAGAGATAGAATGTTAGCTAAACGACTTTAATACCTACTAAATACCTTGCCCGAAGACATTCGACACGAGCCAAATAAGCGTACATTTAAAATAGGTTTAAAAAAGCAGGGATCGGGACCGGTTTTTTTAAAACTCCCCGAAGTAGCCTAATATTTTGAATTATTTTAGGCTCTTAATGTAGGACTCTGTCATGTATTTAGGTAACATTTTCGTATTATTAGACAGCCTGATCAAAAATGATATTATAAACCAAAGAACGAAATTGAACGAAATAAAACCGGTATTTTTGTATTGTGAAAATACCGGTATCCGATCCCTGTAAAAAAGTATTTACTCCAAACACTTGCGTGACAATTGCTTACAAGCAAATGTCACTGAAGTTTTGAAAACGACGCTTTATGTGCGTATTTATGATAAAATTATATTACGCAATATTTAATACATAGGTATGTACAAAATAGGTACTATAGAGACTCTTACCTGCAGACAAACTGTTACAACCGTTTTGCAGGGAAATGTAATTTATAAAGTTTTGTATCCCATTGATTAGTTTAGTAATAATAAATAAATGAAAAAAATACTCGAGTTCAGCTTAGGCACTTCAACTGCGATACCTCGTTAAATTCAAGTGAGTTTTAAGTTAAACACGGTTTTTTTACGATTTAGATCAATCATTAAATAAAATGAGACTGTAAAAAAAATCTATGTTCGTTTATAACTTTTGATCCACTGAACGGATTTCCATGAAATTTGGTATACATGTAGATGATTTCCTAATCAACATATAAAATGCTTTTTTACGCGTACATATTCGTACAAAACTGCTAAATACCCCAGAACTACGAGATATCCCAACACACTTGAACTGGATTTCACACCTAATTGTTCTCTCTTCATGAAGATTAGTCATTACATGTGTTATGACCAGACCAGAAATGAATTATCTTTACCCTTCAAACAGTTCAAAATGCAGCTTCATAGATAGACGAATTCTTCATAGACGAATGATTTGAAATGTAAAATTACCTACTACCTACTTAAGAGTAGGTATAAATAATGACTTTATTTAAGTGCGCATTTGCATGCTAGTATTTAGAAAAATAATGTCATAGAACAGGAATATCGTAACACATTATGGTGTATGTACATTTGAATAACAATATATTTCCGAAGGATTGAAAAAATTTAAACATCGTTGGAAGGAGAGCATATTACGGGAAAAAAATAATATAAATGTGAATATTTATTATTATTTCCTCAAAGTCACTGAGTTATCAAACTGCCCTTTTATTGGTGACCAACATGAATGAAGTCGGATAAGTGTTTTCAGATATTACTAGTTACATGCTGATGATGTCCTCTCAAACGTATCCGCCGATGGTGACATCCTGACAAATTGTTTCCTAAAGACAAATGGGCGCGAGAGTGACTTGCAAAGCCAAACTTGGTTTTAAAGCTTCGGTGACACAAAAAACAGTTACATAATAAGTAACATACACTAGTTACATACAAAGTAACATTTACAATTTTTACCTGTTTATGTATATATATAAAACTCTTCCGTTACTGGTCTATTAACAGACAGCGCATAGCCTAAACCGCTTAATATATAGGCATGAAATTTGGAACATATATTCTTTATAGTACGTGGACGTGTACTAAGAAAGGATTTTTCGAAATTCAACCCTTAAAGCGGTGAAATAAGGGTTCAACCATTGTATGGAAATCGTTCATTTGAAAAGGTATAGACTTGAATCTTTGTATAAAGGTTCCTTATTAAAAAACAAAACAAATATTGTAATTTTTATGAGAATAAAGATTCTTTAAACCGAAATGGAATGGACATGAAAGGACAGCAGGTTTCTTTTATAAGATGTAGAGCTATCCAAAAATATTTTTTTTAAACTTGCCCCCTAAAGGAATAAATAGGAGTTATACCGAGAAGAGGTTAATTCAATAACTTAGAAATTTGAAAGTTCGTATATGACGAAGGGTTACTTACAGGCTAGGTAAGTATAGTAGTAGGCCGTTGCCGGCGTAACTATTAAACAATTAAATTGCAAAAATTACACGTACTACGCTGGTGAAGCCGCGGAAAAAGCTAGTAATTGATAAAACCCGATTTCTTGCTACAAAACAACACTATCTAGGTTAGAGAATTTAACATGCATCAACATTCTAACTCACCCCAGAAGAGTTTCATCGCTTTTACATACTTAACGCTTGAAATCACAGACAATTTCATTGTCCTTTAAAGTTTACAACTTCTTGCAGTATTGTGGCAACGAGACTAGTTTCAACTTGTCTTTTCTTGTTACTTCGTGTGTTAAGGTAAGTAGGTAGGTACCTATAAAAGTCACTCGCTTTAGTAAGTTCTAACTTGTGTTACAGATTTACCAAGACATCTTATGAGAATGCTATTGGGAATTGCAAAAATGGGTAAGAAATATTACGTTGGAATATTGTTCCTATTATCTACTAATGCAAAAGTTTGGATGATATGTTTGTTACTCAATAACAATTAAACGGCTCAACCGATTTAGACTAAATTTTGCATGAATATAGTTTATATAGCCAGGAGCCGTAGCATGGTTGGCCTTATCACGCGACAAGTGACAAGATAAGAGCGTTGTCTCGTTCTATCGAACGGTGTCAGCCAGTGACGCACGCTCTATCCTATCACCTATCGCGTGACAAGGCCAACCATGCTACGGGGCCTGGATTAAAGTATAGGATACCTTTTATCCTGGGTCCACGCAGACCAAGTCGCGGGCGGAAGCTAGTGTATAATAATAATACTGCTTTTAAGTAGTCATCAGCGGGACCTAGAAGTTTGCCATTATTTTATCGTACGTCACTCTCGCACGCGCATACCTACTCGTCAGAACGTGACACACTCGTCAGAAAATAGCAACTACTTTATGCCCGCTGCAGAACCAACTAAACGAAACTGTACCGTCAAATTTAAAAAAACCGGCCAAGTGCGTGTCGGACCACGCAAAACGAAGGGTTCCGTGCCTATTAAAAAGGTCGTATCGTCACAGAAATTTTACGGCACTTACGTCCTTTTCTTTGAGGGAGGCAGTTTTTCAGCAATATCTCGAAAACCTCTGAACCGATCTTGTTCAAAACAATTTTCGGTGAATGAAATTAATAAGCCCTATGTCCATGAATTTTTCCATATTTTTAAAATACACCGTTCAAAAATTAGAGGGGGGGGGGGACAGAATTTTAGTGACTTTCGGGGCGATTATCTCCGACCCTATTCACTTAATCAAAAAAAATGCTAAGAAACCTTATATTTATTTTGAAAGGCCTATCGATTAATGTGCCACACGGGGGGTCACAATAAAAAAAAATTTTTTGACTTTTAGTTTTATGTATGGAGTGCACCCCTAAAAAAATTTTTTTTTGTCATTTTAATTACAAAACTATGTAGCGGCTAACAAAATACACCTATCCTCAAAATTTTATTCAAATACACTTTATAGTTTTCGAGTAAAATGCCTGTGACATACGGACAGACGGACAGACGGACAGACGGACATGACGAAACTATAAGGGTTCCGTTTTTGCCATTTTGGCTACGGAACCCTAAAAACCGGCCAATGCGTCTATAAAAACGAGCAATAATAATTTAAATACGGAACCCTAAAAATAATCCTTCAAGTGTAAGGAAATCGCCATTACATTTCTAATGACAATAAAAACGTATATATAATTATTTACACGTTGTGTTAATAATAGGGTAGTTTTCTCATGTTCAAATTGATAACGCAGTGTTACTAAATGGATAGTAAACCATCAAATATATATAGTATACATTACGATATAATATAATTAAAATCATAGAAAGAAGAAAAAATATGCATATTTTTGCTGTCCAAAAGTAAATTTAAATTAAAAGTAGATTTCCATCGAACAGTGTTCGAAGGCTCTGACCTCTGGGCCAAGCTTCAAAATTTGATAGTCATTACTTTAATAATATCGATATCGTTATTAAAATACATACAAAATAACCTACGGCCAGAGACAAGTTCATTATTTTTATAAGTCTTATTGATATAATGCTGGTTTATAGTATGTGTGTAAGTAGATAAAGTATTTTCCCGTAACAACATCACTATAACGGCCTAGGGAGCCGTAGCATGGTTGGCCTTATCACGCGACAAGTGACAAGATAAGAGCGTCGTCTCGTTCTATCGAACGGTGTCAGCGCAGCAGCAGTGACCTACGCTCTATCCTATCACATATCGCGTGACAAGGCCAACCATGCTACGGGGCATGCTCTTCGCATGCGAAAGCGAGCGCGACAAATCTCTAAAATTAATACGATGCGAAGAGACAAACCAACAGCATTACACTCCTTTTCGTTGGGTAGTCATGTAAATACAGACTATGTTGCTGGTCAAATTTTACTGCAAAGTAAAGCTAAACGAATGTTGACTCCAAAAACAATGAAGCTATATGTACAAATACCTACACACCTATAAGTATGCAGGGTAAGCAACCTAAGCGGGTCGGCGAATGGAAAAAAGAACTAAGTATAAGAGAATTAAAAAATTGCACGTGATATAGTATACGGTTTATACTACATCACATGCTTAATAAAAATTGCATTCAAATACTTTATAAAAACCTTCATACACGGCCAGCAATCAAACAGGGTCAAATCAGTTAAATAAACGACGAAACACAGCGTTTTCCGATACTCGCAGCGACAGCCCTTCGTAACATTTATTGTTTACATTAGGTACATCTGATCCGATCAAATCTATTAAAAAACCAAAAGTCGGAAATTCAAAACTGTCTTTAAGTTTTTTTTTTCTATCTGCTATATTTTCTGATTCCCTCTCACTGACCCAATTAGATTACTCAACGTGTCACACAATAATCCTTTAAATCCTGAAACTAAAACTGGGTATGGTAAAATGTTACTATCGCGGAGCTAACACAATGCACTCTGGGTATAAGTCTTTGTTAAGGCCGCCTGCATGAACGTCATTTGTTATTTAGAGGAGACTGCTTGCAGTAACATTTTAATATTTTTCTTGCATATTTTCTCATATAAGTAGAATTAAGTAAACTATAGGGTAAAGGAAATGTTGAATTATCCAAATTCAACATTTCCTTTACCCTATAGTATACTTTATTAAACTGGGTTAATTCACAAAGGGGAATTAAGAACGCTAAAAGTATCGGTACTTAATTTTCCTAAGAAAATCTTGGGGGTTATAAGAATACATTTACGTTCTTCCCCTTTCTCTTTCGCAGGAACTTCAATTCAAGAAGTCTTTAATATACGTTTTCTCAATCTTGCAATGAAATGTTCACATGACTTACTTCAAATTAGGTCCGGAAATACTACGTATCTGGTGCGATGAGTGAAGATGATATGTAAAGGAATTTCATACAACCTTACACACCTAGGCCTGCAAAGCTATCGTCTTTTGTTAATAAACGTCAAATTGTAATTGTGACACTGACACAACGTCTTGGCATTCCAACCATCAAAAAAAAACATTAGAACTAATGTAAATGTCACCGGGTAAAAGGTTACTTCAAACAGGTAAAAAAAAAGTTTGGCGCGTAAATTGAAAAAAGTTTTCTTTTCATGTTGGCCGGATTTCTCGATAGTTCGTAATTATTCACAAACTTTTTAATAAAAGCCATCCTATCTCGAAATGAGTGAAGTTATGATGTGACAGCACTGACAGCTGTCATTTCCTGCTTGATTGATACTTGTTGTATTATTTAGTAGTGTTAACCTACAAATAAAACAAATTGACTACTTTTTTATTTTTATATTATTGCAAGTTTGAGAAAAGCACTATACAAATCTCGGCGAGAAACGGGGTTGCCGGCCGCGTATCCCTATCCGGCCTCGCTACGCTATTATCTACTTGGCCTGCAACCCTTCGTTTCCCGGCCTCTATAGTAATGTACTATTTCACACCTTTCATTCGGAAAAGTAAGTTTTGCTCCACGACGAGAGGGATCAGAATGCTACTTTTCTTTTCAAGCTACTTTTTTAATTTATTAATTCATCATCATATCAGCCGAAAGACGTCCACTGCTGGACATAGCAGCATTCTTAAATTGGAAGGAACATGTTAAACGCCATCACGTCAGTGTTAGATATGCCTTAGCCACTCTATCGGAAACCTGCACGGCTATCACAAGACGGCGCGCGAGCTCTCTCGATTTTTCTCGCACTATCCGTCTCTCTCTTATTAGAAATCTTAGAAAGGGAGGTTGCTCGGAAAGCGTTGTTAGAAATTCGGTACTTTGGGAACGTGCTTATCCTCTAAAAATTAGGGTAATTTTTTGAGGGAATCCCGTACAATTAAATTTATTCTGCAAAAGAGATCTTTACGTAAGTAACCAATTGCGCTAGCGATATTAGTTATTTATATAAGTATGAGTATGAGTGCTGAAAAATAACTACGGAACGATTGCTCACTCACTCATACAGGAATATTATACATTCGCGAATTATGCGTCTTTGTTAAGCATAATAAGGCCAGTAATTCTCTTTACTTTGAAAAAGCGTTAATTATAGCAATATTTACGTGTTTTAAATGTCCTATCTAACAGTTTTATAATATGTTAGATGGTAATAAATTCAAATCTAAGTTGTTTTTTTTTCTCAAAGATATAGCCATTTATATTTTAAACCATATTCTTGAGTACCAGCAGCGCATAAATTAGAATAGGTATATAAAGGTTATATCTAGCCATTGCAGTCTCATTATTAACTTTTTGCTTTAAGAATGCGCAATGTACGCTCAAAATGAGCATCTGTTGTTACTTATTTATATATTTTAACACCTGTCTGCCTTAGAGCATACATAACGGGATATGCCTTTCAGTAACTTACCCCTCTGTAAAAAACCTTGCACAATGTGCAAAAAATCATTCAAAGACAATTTCACAATCGATCACAAAATCGCCTCGCAAGAGAACACTTATCATAAAAATGCCCGCATGATGCTGCAAGTACTTGATACCTATTATAGTTAGGGAGGCGAATAGGGGAATTTTCTGCAATACTCGAGCGTGGCAGTTTAAGATATGAGAGATACCTTAGACCTAATAGAACAACCTTGTAAAGTATTTAGCTCTATATGTAGTGACGCGCGCCTAGGATAGACGATCAGATTAGTAAAAAAAAATTGATAGTCTGAAATACTCGAGCGCGTCAGATTAAGATATTGGGGGTTGATTTTAGTGTTTAAAGACTAAATTTAACTAATCTGACGATAAGTCCTTGACGCCGCCGAGTTATAGGGGCGCGAACTTGTAAAAAAAAAACGTTAATCCGGCATTCTCGAGCGCGATTTTTTTATTTTTTATTTCGAAGAATATAATCTAAAACTTACTAAAAATACAAAATCTGCCGGTTTCCGCATGACCGGAAGTGTGGAGGAGCCATTTCGTCTTCCTAAGAACGCGTTGCGGCATATAAGTCGCGAACGATACATTTTACAAAAAAACTTATAAACAAAAAAGGTAATTTTATTTTACACAAAAAAGGTCTCTTTACATTTTTGTCCAAAGTTAAAACTTTTTGACTTGAAGCATCATAAAAACTCAAACTCCCGGTTTTTTGAGTATATCTCGAAAACTGAGGGTGTTAAAAAAAATTGATATGAAATAACGATGATTAAATTATGTGACTTTTATTATAGCTCAAATTTTTTTACGCTCATAAACGCAACCGACATACGCTCATAAACGCATATATATTTATATATGTATGTAGGTATGTTATATTATGTGTATGTTCGTGAATTTTTTATACATATTTTAAGAGCTACAAAGAAAGTGGCCTACTTCTTTTGGACTCTATTATTTGTCTATTATATGTACGTTTTTTGGGTTCCGTAGCCAAAATGGCAAAATATGGAACCCTTATAGTTTCGTCATGTCCGTCTGTCCGTCTGTCCGTATGTCACAGGCATTTTACTCGAAAACTATAAGGTGTATTTGAATAAAATTTTGAGGATAGCTGTATTTTGTTAGCCGCTACATAGTTTTGTAATTAAATTACTAAAAAAATTTTTTTTTAGGTGTGCACTCCAAAGCCTCTCTCCACTTTTTCTAAAGCTTCTCGACAATTTTCGTGGAAAAAGTTACGCGTATCTGTACAAAAGTATTATTAACATGTACAGTTCCTCGGCCATTCCTCAGTCAGCCGGCATCCGGCACACGTGTCCGTGTCCGGCACTTGCGTATTTCGAGCTCACAGTTTATTCAATATGTTTTTGTAGTTTATCGACTTTTGTGGTAAGATTTTCGTGATGAGTGATAATGAAAGGAAGTGTGTGTTTTGTTCGGAACTATTGACTGCTAAATTTGCGACGTTTACTACATAATAATAATATCATTAAGTGTCGCATGTCTTGAAAAGCGGCCTGCACTTTTTTGACAACAAAGTCCGTGGTGACCCAGTCGGTCCACGTCCGTGCCACAAGGGCATATGTGTGGAGTGCATACCGTGACCCCAAGCCGCAGACCAGTCGCCAGACGAAGGGTGGTCGGATCCAGGAAGGTACCGGTATTTGGAGAGGGATGGGCATGAAGCCAGTGACCGGCCTCTTTGGCTCCGACCGCCAAAAGTCTTGCGCGATCTGGACCTGAACTGCGGCTCAGAATCGATTTGTAGGTTAAATCGCAATAAATATCGTCCCAGCTCCTTTGAGATTTTGGGTTATCTGGAATTTTATTTATATATTAAACTCATGTACCTATTATTATTATCATTTTAACATTATCAAATTGATTTCATTTTTTTTTTCTTTTTTTCCTTGCCTTATTTAAAAATAAAATAAATTATTATTATAGCATGCAAGTTTAGTTCAGTTTGGTACGTCATTTGGTCCGAAGTTGTGGTGGTGTCGGTATAGGTCCCTCCAGCCGTCGCGGTCACGGGCCGCGCGTCGCCAGAGCGGGCAGCGCGCGCGCAGCTCGTCGTCCCAGCGTGCGCGGGGCCGCCCCACTCCGCGGCGCCCGTCTCTTGGTGTCCACTCGGTCGTCCTTAGTGTCCATCTGTGGTCACTTAGACGCATTATGTGACCAGCCCACTGCCACTTATTTTGGTAAATGACTTCCAGTATGTCCATAACGCCAGTTTTATTCCGTATGTCCGTGCATTTGTTTCTATCTTTTAATTTCAAGTTCAGCATGCTTCTTTCCATTGAGCGTTCACAAGTTCTTAGTTTGTTTTTAAGTTTTTCAGTTAGCGTCCATGTCTGTGAGCCGTATGTGATCGTAGGTATTATTACTGCGTTGAAAACCTTGCGTTTTAAATTGATGCTAAAATCTCCTTTAAATATATGTTTTAGAAGAAGAAGATGAATTGTATTGAGCAAAAATGTAAAGATCATACATAAGCATAACAATACAATTATAATCCAATGTTTATATCATTTCATTTTTTTATACAATAAATAATACACTTCGTACTACATTTCATCTACATTTACGTTGGTTGTATCTATCGCTTTATTGTCATTCTTAAATTCCCCGTTTTATCAAGGAGAAAGAAAGGAAAAAAAAGAAACCAAAAACCTTTTTCGGTCAGATTAAGAGAACCCACCAACATTTTTGTCAGATTAAAAAAATATGCTTTCAGGATACCGAGATAAACCTCCCCTATGAAAATCTGACGCGCTCGAGTATTTCAAAATAACTTTTTTTTTTTGCATTTTCAAAAATTCATCGTAACTTATCGTCACGCCGAAATCGTCAGTTTTTTTAAAGGAAGCTTTCTTGGGGCCTACTTAACACCCCTTCCGAAAATCTGACGCGCTCGAGTATTTTTTTTTTTTTTGCATTTTTGACTACTTTATATGCCTACCCCCACCACGCAAACCGGCAGATTAGTATACCGTTGTTATCAGAGGCACTCGGGGCATACGTAGTATGAATATCTGACGCGCTCGAGAATGCCCAAGTAACTGTTTTTTTTAACATTTTTGAAAAACCGTACACGCCAAACCCACCGCTAAAATGGTTTTTGCCATACGAGCTTTTCTTTTCGAAATTATTTTATCTTTCGATTTTGATAGGTCTCGACGGCGCCGTTGAATTACGCCATTTAGCTACCTCGCCTCCCTAACTATTATAAATGTTCAACCACTTCAATCTTTTAATATATAATTGAGTTTCAATATCTTATTAAGATGCTTACCCCCCCCCCCCCCCCCCCCCCCACGCAAAATTCGGCACACTTTTTTGTACGCAAATACGACATAAGGCTACTCTCAAAGGCGCTAGAGAGCTGGTGTTATGAAATGAGAATTGTGCGGATTCTTTAAACTTGTGTAAGTAATTTTAACGAAAAAATAATTAATATTCCTGTTGCAAATGTTTGTTCGCAATTAGACAAGTCGAAGTTTCATCTCGCAAGATTTTCATGTCACAGTTTTAGAAGAAAAATTGAAGTTACTAGCTATCAGCGAACAAAATTGTCTTCATCATATTGCTCTAAAAAATCTTGAATCTGAAACGACTCAACTCAGATCACCTCGGTTCTGCACCGACTCTAAAAACAAATGCGAACCGCGCCTTCACCCCCACGAATGGACACGAGAGCGAATAGAGTCACCGTTTCTACTCACCACTCGACTCGTCGCGATGGTATGGAAGTAATAACCAATCCGCGGCGACATACGTGAGAGTAAACTCACCGAGTTGAGTGGTAACTTGAGTGACGTTTGACTCGACCCTCAGAATCCAACTCCAGGCTTCAAATCAGAGACCACTTTGGTACAGTCGAGTGAACTCGAGTTTCAGCTGCTCGAGTTTTAGCGACTTATAAAACTCGAGTTATCCGAGTTGATAGAAAACGGTCTTGTCATATTACTGTAATTAACCCTTCGGATGTCATGACACAGACGTTGCTGAACGATTTTTTTTTCGTTTCTGTTGTAGTGTCAATTTTCAATAGCACTGATCAGTGCTAAGACATCATCATCATCATAAATTTAAGAGCCAGGCTCTTGTCGGTGGAGTAATCGCCATTCTGTTCTTCTCTCTGCCACTGTTTTGAGCTCCTGATACGACATTACATTAACTTTCTCTTTAGCTTGGTCCATAAACGCACGTCTTGGCCTTCCTCTGCCTCTCCTTCCTTAAATTTTTCCTTCAATTATAGTTTTTATGTAATTGTCATGTCGTATCAGGTGCCCCAACATATTTCCCCTTCTGTTTTCAATAGTTTTTAGTAGACATCTTTTTTCGTCTATCAAATTTAGAACCTCTTCGTTTGTTCTTCTTTCTGTCCAACTACGAGTAATACCTTCCATCCTTCTCCATGCCCACATTTCAAATGCGTTCAGTCTCTCTCTGTCACGCTGGGTTAGAGTCCACGTCTCACTTCCGTACAACTCTATGCTCCAGTACGAAGGGTTAAATAATGCATTTTTAGGGTTCCGTAGCCAAAATGGCAAAAACGGAACCCTTATAGTTTCGTCATGTCCGTCTGTCCGTCTGTCCGTCTGTCCGTCTGTCCGTCTGTCCGTCTGTCCGTCTGTCCGTATGTCACAGGCATTTTACTCGAAAACCATAAGGTGTATTTGAATAAAATTTTGGGGATAGGTGTATTTTGTTAGCCGCTACATAGTTTTGTAATTAAAATGACAAAAAAGAATTTTTTTAGGGGTGCACTCCATACATAAAACTAAAAATCAAAAAAAAAATTTTCATTGTGACCCCTCGTGTGGCACATCAATCGATAGGCCTTTCAAAATAAATATAAGGTTTCTTGGCATTTTTTTTGATTAAGTGAATAGGGTCGGAGATAATCGCCCCGAAAGTGACTAAAATTCTGTCCCCCCCCCTCAAATTTTTGAACGGTGTATTTTAAAAATATGAAAAAATTCATGGACATAGGGCTTATTAATTTCATTCACCGAAAATTGTTTTGGACAAGATCGGTTCAGAGGTTTTCGAGATATTGCTGAAAAACTGCCTTCCTCATAGAAAAGGACGTAAGTGCCGTAAAATTTCTGTGATGATACGACCTTTTTAATAGGCACGGAACCCTTCGTTTTGCGTGGTCCGACACGCACTTGGCCGGTTTTTAATAATAAGGCCCAGAATATAGTCTTGTGATTAGGTCGTAGTCGCAACCCCGTACTACTTACGACATGCCCTGTGTACCAATTGGGTACTTGGCTGGGTACAAAAAATATAATTCTATTTCGTCCGTCAGTTAGATTATCAAAAAATATTGAACACGTACTTTTTTGTTTGTCAATTAAACAAAAAAATATGAAGATATAGCCCGTTAAAGATCCGCGTGACGTTACATTATGCTAAAATGTGTACTATCAGTTTTATTAAATTGGCAATTAAAAAAATACGTGTCCAATATTTTTTGATAATCTAACTGACGGACTAAATAGATTTTTTTTTATGAAAGTAACCAATTCCGCTAGCGATACTAGTTACTACAACTTGCCAGTACCTAGAAGATATACGAGATTAATTTGTGCAGTTAATTTATCTAAGTATGATTTGCTAACACGTGCAGACAATTTGCTAATGGAACAATCTATTATGAATCTTCATTATAAGCCCGCGTGACATTATCTAATGTTTGCATATGTATTTACCGAATAGTTGTTTAATATGTAAATAACTATTCGGTAAATACATATGAAAATTTTCAAAAACATCATATTTTTGCTGCAAAAAAATTACACATTCCTTATAGGTTAGATAAGATTAGATTCTTTATTTCATGATATAAAATTACATTACAAATTTGCATGTCAAAATAAATAAATTAATCTTGGTTTGACGTATTTGAAAATAATCAATTGTTGAAGAAAACAGAAATACTACGATTTTTTAGTGGCGTAATTGTGTATCTATATTTAGGTGTAAAGTGAAATACTGTTCATTAAATAGTTTGCCTTGTGATAGCAAAATCACTAGTGGAGCGGTGAATATGGGAAACCTGTAATCGGTAGATGTAAGCAAGTTCAAGTGAATTCAATACACCCACATACGCGTATGGCCATGTGTAAGGCATCCCACAAATCCCGTCACAGAATGTAAGGATAAGAGCGTTTATTTGTTCAGACTAATGCACATTTTATGCGGGCCCCCGATCCTTATGACTTACGTGACGTAATACACCAGTATAAGTTTTGAGAGAAAAGCGAATGTAACGATAAATCTTTGTAAGAAATATACGAAACAGGCATCACATGAATCAAATTATCTAACATCAAAAGAGAGGGTTGAAATGAAATGGCTTTTGATTTATTTAGATATTGTAAACGTGTATTTTTGGAGTGTTAAAATAATATATATATATATATTATGGTTGGATTGCAAAAAATGTACTTAGTTAGGGCCTTAATCTAATAATATGCTTTAACTTTTTTCCATTGTGTAGGTAACGAAAGTTACCCATATAAAATGTATGGGTAATTGCCGTATAGAAAAAAGATAAAGCTTAGATTGGATTAAGGCTCTTAACTATGTACAATTTTTTTGCAATCCACCTTTATGCGTGTATAATTTGTGAATATATCTGCTAAGAATATTCCAAAATTAACTAAGCTAAAGAAATGAAGACTACGAATAAGTTAACCGTCCCAATGTTTGACACCTTAATCTATATACAATCACGGACTTTTATTTGGGGCCCATGTCCTTGAAATGTTGTTAGAACATTCAAAACGAAATAAGGTCGAAAACTTCAGTTCAATTATAGTGGTGAAGTGTCAAGATAAGAAAATTAAATGTCTTATCGAATGGGCCCTTGAATTGATAACCTCTTTGTCAAAAACTATCATTACTGTTTTCTAATTGGTCTCCTGACACAAGCAAAATTAATTGCTTACTAGCTCCAACTTCAACCTTGACTATTTGTAAAAATCCTTTTATAACCGAATAAACCTTTTACATTTTTCATTTTTCATTTTCAATTACGAACATATTTCAGTGTCAGACAAGAAAATTGATTAAAAAAACCTGACAAGTGCGAGTTCGACTCGCGTGGTGAGGGTTCCGTATAATATTTAAAATTTTCCCGTTACTTGTTTGAATACTCAAACTTCTCATAGGTTTTCCTGTAATCTTTAGGCAAGGAACTATTTTCCATATTTTTTTAGAATTTTAAGCCTAGTAGTTTCGGAGATAAAGGGGGGAATGGTAAATTTTTCGTCTTTTTTCCTAAATTACTTAAAATCTGTTTTCGCTAAAATTATTAAAAAAAAATATCTGAGATGCTTACAACAACTTCTTTCATTTGATATGTCACGCAATACAGTTTGCGAAACTTTTTTTTAATTTTCCAGTTTAACCCCCAAAAGTGTTCAGAATTCATTAATTTACTTTACGTGTCCGTCTTTGGGTCACCAATTTAAATATGTATACTAAATTTCAACTCAATCGGTCCAGTAGTTTTGGAGCAAATCGGCTGTGACAGACGGACAGACAGACGCACGAGTGAGTCCTATAAGGGTCCCGTTTTTGTCCTTTTGAGGTAAGGAACCCTAAAAACTGTCATTTTCACGAAATTAACTTTGCAAATAACAAATATGGCTCCAGAGAAGACAGGGCCAAAAAGACGAGTGACAATTAGTAGGAAATTATCGTTTGATTCCTGCCGCCCGGTTGATTCCACTGAGCGGTTGCCCCTAGACACCTATAAACGTAAGTTGTCTATGGCAATTTTTTTGACTTTTCATTAAAATATTAGCTCTAAATGTCTTAAGTTTGCTATACGATATTCCACCTTAGGTGGGTCCCAAATTAAAGTTCGTGACGGTTCAACAAAATATTCTCTGTAAATAAATGGAAAAAGAGTGCCATAAAATGTGTATTTGATAATTTACATTGCGAAGTTAATGGGGTTTTGGTTTAATAGGATGAGTAGTTTCGGAGTTTAATCTCTACATACAAACTTACAACCTAACAAATTGTTCCTCTTTTTAACATTATAGTATCAAAGTTCTACAATGTTTGTTTTAGCTATATTCTTTACCTTAAAGATGACACTGACAGGTTTGATGGCCTGTACTTAAACAACTGCCGTATGATAAACGTACGCAGAAATTAGTTGTATATTGTTACTAACACTACAATAATTATAATAGTTTGTTACTTGATTGGATCCAAGTTGGTCCTAAATAAAAACTTTATTATTATATTCAACGACTAGTTTCTGCCGGCGACTCCATCCGCGTGAGACTCGTTTATATCTTATAGCACCATACAAATTTTCAACTTCCATTTCATCCCCTTAGGGGATAATTTCCGGGATAAAAACTATCCTATGTCCTTCCCCGGGACTTTAATTATTCATCATAATTGGTTCAGTGGTTTAAGCGTGAACAGGTAACAGACAGACTTTCGCATTTAAAATATTAGTATGGAGTATGGATTAAATAGTGATACAGCTAGTAATAGTTATACTGCTTAATCTACCTGGTTCTGATCGAAATTAAATTAAATTTATATTTGTATTATAAATTATAGTGCGTTGAATAAACTGAGCGCCATTTAATGGATCCAATTCTTGTGCCATACGTATACAAACGAGACGAAAAGAATGGCCCCGCTCGTAAACTTCAAGTCGTAAATATGATTTTTTTTGTGTAAAGAAAAAGAGTTCTTCATCAACGCGACTTTGTGGATCAAGAACTGACTTGACGTATCTAGTAGATACAACTTAAAAAATAATATGACATTTAATAGTTTCGTCATCTTGCAAACGCGAATTTCACAGTGTCATTTCAGTTTTGTCACAGTTCCCTGGGTCTACTTGTAGTAGATTCATGTCTATTATAAAGGTGTTATTACTGCTTGTGGGGAAAAAACTGCTCTTTATGAGCGTTGCTAAACGAGATGTGTAATGCTGAAATACTGTGGGTTCGCGTCTAATGTCGGGTAGTTTGTTTTATGTACCGGAAGGGTTGCTTAGTAATTGTTTAGGCGTTTAACCGCTTTATTACTTAATATTACTGTTTTGTTTTACATATCTAATCCAACTGATACCGGAACTGAGTGACACGCTTAATTTTTACATTATATTCGCCTACGGCCATTTAATATTTACAAAATGAAAAGATTTACAATCTCTACTTTTTCCGAGTAGAACCAATTAGGTACATTAACGTACAAATGTCCAGGCACCCATATTACTCCCTTGGAAAAAGATATCCTAACTCCTTTCCGAGGAGTCGACCTACCTCTATATCAAATTTTATCTAACTTGGTTCAGCAGTTCAAGTCTGAAAATATAAAGTACAGATAGCGCTATTTCAACATCTGATATTTTAAGTACGGTTTCACTATACGTTTACCTACACCTTCAACTGCGACCGCTACAGTTTGAAAAGGCTTCATCATTGTGTTAGTCTGAGCTCATGCTCATAGATGATGAAGGCTTTTTAAATGTTTTAAGATCATTGAGATTCTTTGGTACATTGATTTTGTTGACGACTGTGAACTAGCTCATGCCACCAGGCATTTTAAATTGCCTCCAAGACCATCGGTTCTTTGCTTTGTAAAGTGGCATAACATTTGTAGTTCTGCATATATTTATGTGCCAAAGTCCTGATTGAAATGGAAAAGGTTAATTAAATTAAAGTCGGTCTAATGTATGCATGCGGCTTCAAAAGTCCTAAGGCTGTAAATTTTTGTGTCATTAAAATGGCAAATTGGTGTCAAATTTGTACACATAAATATTACAGGGTGTTCGACGAATCATCGTCACACAAGTGAGAAATGGAATATCTCCCATACTGAGCATCAGTTTGTCATTTTGGTTAAAATGATTTTACTAAACATCCGCCCCGTCGTCGGTTAGGTTCTGATAAAATACAGTATAGTCGACCAAGTCCTTGACTTTTTTTGCTTGTCTTAAAGACGCATAAAGCTCTTGGCAATCCTTTTTTCGCTCCACGATTTAAGCGCCAAAGTAAGAATCAGTTTTCATGGAAACAGATGTGGACGGGTCATTGAACTTCTATTTGAAGTGTAAAAGTATTTCGCTGTCGTTGGATTTCATAACGTCCATCTGTGTCGATTTCGTAAGCGTATTTTCTTCCGGAATACTATAACATAATCCTTGATTGCAGTGAACATTGTATTGGCTTTTCTTACCTTTTTTTATCTTTAGTTTGTAAAAAAATTATGTACTGAGTAATCTAAATTGTTAAAACAACGATCATTATAAAACACATCATAATTAAAAGTTCTACTGTTTTTAACAATATAATAATCTCATAAAAATAATTACAATCACTCGTCAGTAAACTCATAACGCTTCCGTTTAATAACAAAAATAACGCGATAATAGTACATTACTGCAAAGACCGTGATGTAAGGGATTGCTGGAGGAGTTTGGGGTAGACTGCCGAGTCTTAGACAAGGCCGGATACGAGTACGAGTCCAGCAATCCCTGTTCCGGCCTAATAGAATATTTCCTCACATCGTTTGAGAAAAATATTAAAATTAAAATAAATACAAGGTAAGCAATTAAACAATTGTGTAATTTGCCGCCTTTTTTATTGTTTAAACATGCAATTTGAACAAGCCGATCGAGCATCATGTTTAACTGCACATAAGTATAGTAGGTACCATTAGATTTTGCTTTTTTTGTATGTCGCATCAAGTATGCTTACGGAGTCTAGTGGTGGTTGGCAGTATGTAATTTTTTCTTTGTCAGTTTAATATTAGTAAGCAAACTTAAAAATTAGAGTAGCGGACAATAATGGTTTTATTTAGGGTTTTCATACATTACTTCTTGGCGTAAGGGAGGCTTAAACAAGAAACTTCATGTCGTCATTTCGTGATATTAACGTATACATTTCCGAGCATGTTTGAGAAAAAATCATTTGCAGTGAATGAAAGTCCTCGCTTTGTCTCTTTTACACGATTAACGTAAATTGGGTATTGCATTATTGTTTTCTCAAATAAAAAAAATCCGTTCCTAGAACTCCTTGATTTGCCGACGTTAAAGTTCACTACTCCGCCACACTCTTCATTTCAAAAATATTCACATAATTCTATTTTCCAGACGTGTCCTTGGCCTTTTTTGTTTTTGGCAAATCTCTCTCAATTTGAACACCAAAAAACATACAGCATGTGTTAGCGATCCGTCGTGGTTGATCACACACAACAATACTCGTAGCAGGAAAGCCATATAACCGCATGCAAGGGGAGTGCCGCAATATATATGTAAATTCACCTTTCTCTGTTTTGTCGTCCGATTAACGCCCGTCCCGGCAGTTAGACGATCTAGAAACATTTTTTGATAAGTTTGTTCTCATACAATTACCTTGTACTTGTTTAAAACGAATTACATAGGTAGGTAATGCTTTTCGTAAGTATTTTTATAGATTTTTTTTTTATATTGAACATACGTTTGTGATAGCTTTGCTAGGTACGGCCACATAATTGTGAGTAAGTTTCACTTGTTTAACCTTCTGAGACCCGACATCGACATGCACCACAAGATAATGTAGTCCTTATCGACGACACGAGTCGCGGCATACTCCAGGAGGTTACGCTCCGCCGTCGTTCGTGGCGGAGCATGGCCGGCAGAGGGTCGGTTAACGAGGATGTTACGAGCCGCGTTGTAATCTCGATCGATGGGTGCGCCGTTACAGTCTGGGCAGACGCCGTGACGCAGCCTGTGATTGATCTTCAGACGGTGGTTAGGATCCGTCTCGAGCGTTGCACGCGAAACACGCCTTGCTCGTGTACGCCTCGTTGACCGTATCCACGGTGAAGTTTCGACTCGCTCGCAGCCGGCGCAGCAGAGCGTCGTGGCGAAAATTGCGACCGGAGAACGTTGCCACGTTCATGAACTTCGATCCCGCTCCGTACAGCATTAGCACTCGGTCGGAGGGAGCGTCGCCCAGGAAAATCTCACGAACTATAATATAATAATAATAATAATAATTTATTGAAAAAAACCTTATTGCTAATATTAACAATGTGCTTGCGTATTAATACATAGTACATACATTATTACATGCCGAACTAGGATGATCCTGTGTCTCAGACAAAGATAATAATTACAAACTAATTAGTGCAATTTGTGCACAAGAAAGGTATATTATTTTATCGTACATTTAGAAACAATTGTTTTGTAGAACATAGTAACTTATATCTATTATTAAAATTTAAAACATTTAAGTATATTTATATTAACAAATCGCCTGTTTAAAATAACGTTAGGTATGTATACATAACTACTACAGTGTCAGCATCTGCAATTGCGTTAGGCTAGGTCAAGCAAGTAGGACAAATAATTGCTTGAGTTGCGTGTTTAGTAGGATGACGTTAAAATATGACGAGTTAGTGACTAAAATAAGTGAAATAAATCTATACATATAAAATAAGTCAAAGATATTTATGATAGCACTCTTAACTGCCTTCATAATCTATAGAGTTAAGATACCTTTTTTCGGCTAGCTTTCTAGCTGGGCATTCGACATAGCCAGTCTCGTGGTCACATGGCTTTTTGAAGTGCATACATGTTGCACATTTTGGTGAGTCGGCTTTCTTTGTGCATTCCTTTATTGAGTGACCTACAACGCCGCAATGCCCACAGATGTTGACCTCCATCCTGCACGACTTCGCTGCATGACCGTACTGCTGACATTTGAAGCACCTGGTCACTAGGGTAAAGTCCCTGACGGGACACGACGACCAGTTTACAAAAACTCTATCGTTTGAGATTAAGGCCTTACGAATGAGAGCAGGGACTTCGATTATATAGTTGCAGGTCTCAGAGTTTTTTTTTCCCGATTTATGGCTTAACTTCGTCGAGGACAGAAATTTTTCCAGAGACGTATCACGCATTTTATCGGCCAGGTTTTGATGGTAAATGCACTTGAACACTTCCGCTTCCTCCATGGTAGCAGGCACACCAATGACTACGATTCTGGGCTTCCTTTTTTGCGGCTCGTCCACCGTGAGTCCAGACGTTGTTAACTGCGTCGACTGTTTCAGTTTCAGGACGTCATCTTTGGAGTCTGTGCTTATGACCACTCCGCCGTTCTTAATCTTGCGCAATCCTCTTACATGTGGCTTCCGAATAGAACTATCCGCTCGTTGGCTTTAGCTGCGTTGATGTACTTGTCAAGCTTCAGGCGAGTGAGTTTAGAATGCATTTCGAACGATCTCTGTATTGACTCGAACCACTTGAGACGGAAGGAAGCGTAGAGGGCCGCGTGAGCGGTGCGCTTGGGCGTCAACGTTATGTCGAGTTCTTTCTCCAGGCACTCTCTGTCCTATCGCTCGACCGTCTCGCTCTTCAGCAGTAATTTATTCCTTACTCGCTCGCGTTTCCATTCTAAAGTTTGCGACCGTATCCATTTTTTTGTCACGCGTCTGAATCCGTATCGATCGTCCGCCGTATACCGCTATAGGAATTCTGCTGCCTGGATCGACCGCTACTATTCGATCCATCGCTCGTTTAGTTTTCTTCTTCGCCGGAGGACACGTCTGTGGTTTCTTTACGACACGAGTCATGGAGAGCGACACTGAACAGCCGTCCGTTTGTACCGTGCAACCGAACATGCGCATGTCAACTTTCGTGCAGTCAAAATAAGGCGCCCATAGTACGCTCTTGTGGTATTCGATTTTCCGCCAATCCGACACAACAGTGTGCGGGTCGACTCGTCGTAACAGCTCGTGCCATCCCCGACTCGTGAACGTCGTGTTTGAGACCGTGCGCTGGTTGAGGAAATCTCCTCTCGCCGCCATAGCTTCTTGTATGTGCAACCACTGTGGTATGGTAGAGTGCCACGGTGAATCGACGTTTATTTTCCGACACACTGTATCGAGTTCTTCCTTGTCCGATATGTACTCCTTCTTGAAGTACGCTTTGTAGAGTCGTTCATCGGTACGTTTGACTTTAAAATAGCGCACGAGATGCGAATACGCATGCGTCGTTATGTTGGTCTTCAACATCGTCCAATATTGCTTCGCCAACTCTTGTACGACGTACGTCCTTAATCTACCGTCGTAAGGCTGCACTCCGTGCTTTCGTGTTAACTCTCCGTACGCCTCCGCATACGGGGGTACCCTTCCCTTTCAGCGCTTTCACAAAATTCATGATGTCTTGAAACCATTCGAGTGACGCGTGCGGGTCTACCGTGTTGAAGTAGTGATCTATGAATATGCCGAGTTTGATGTAGATTCGGGACAGTTCGCGAACGTCGGACCTTATCACGCTCAACAACCTATCCGTGGTCGACTCGTTCAACAGCGGACGGATGACGGATCGCAGCCCTCGCTTAACGATTTAGATCTCGGTGTCCTCCGACTGGCCGGAGCAACGCTTCCGTATCGGCGGCAGATGGTTCTCGCACGGTTTGGAGCTTCGTCTCCGGTGATCGGTGCCGCCGCACGATTTGCAAGACATACAATACAATACAATACAAATACTCTTTATTGCACACCTCACACAAAAAAAGCAGTTACAGAGAGAAACAATACAATAACATGTAGGTAGAGGTAGACAACAGGCGGTCTTATCGCTGAAGAGCGATCTCTTCCAGACAACCTTTGGGTATCGGAGAAAGAGATAAAACTAGATTATGCAGTAGGTGGTGCAGCGATTATTATTTATCAAAAATCAAGAAATTATAAAAATAAACGTACATAAATACCTCTATATATAAACATACACACACAATCATACATATATACAAATAACACAAAGACAAATATAATGATACATAAACAGTCAGCCAAAAAATACAATCAGGGTTAGGGGAGAGACAAATAATGTTATTTAAGAAGGGATTTGAGGTTGCTGATAGAATTTGCTTGTCTGATGTCAAGAGGGAGAGAGTTCCACAGTCGGATAGAATTAATAGTGAACGAACTATTGTAAAATTTGGTAGATGACGAAGGCACAGTTAATAGCAAATTGTTAGAACATCTAACAGAATTTAAAAAACTAAAACGTTCTTTGAGATAGCGGGGGGTTGCAGGGTTAAAAAGGATATTATACAGAAGCGAAATAATGTGAGAGTTACGGCGATAACGGATAGGGAGCCACTTAAGTTTAGAACGGAAACTAGAAACATGGTCATATTTGCGTTACCCAAATATGAACCGAATGCAGACATTTTGGAGACGCAGCTTATTAAGTTGTTCCTCAGAATGACAACATGATGCTTGCTTTTTTATTTTAATTTTTATGGGGTTTTTTGGCGTATTACAAAATAATGATTCGATCAAATTCGATGATGTCAAAAATCTTCTTTTTATTCCCTTGGATCGTATTCAAACATAGAAGCGAAGACTAGAATTTTGTTATCTCTTTTTAATTGTGAAGACTGCCAGTTTCTGATTTTTAATTAAAGCTAGCATTCATCGTGAAATCAAACCTAGTATGAAGTTCCATGTCAAGAACGTCATATGTCACTGCGATTCCGTACCGTAACCGTATTTTAAGCAGCGGTGAGGTCGAACCTTTTATCTCTCTCATTACATTTAATTTTAAATGGCCTCTTCATCGGTGAAGAAGGAGGGATGGTAATGTGCCATAGCTATAGCTTACGATCGCCTGTATTATATGTACCCATATGAGGACGATGAAACCATACCATGAAATACAACGTAAATGATAAAAAAAGATATACTATGAAGTTTTGTTAAATACCGTCGTTATTAACACTTCAGATTTGATTATCGTCTTTTTAGGGTTCCGTAGCCAAAATGGCAAAAACGGAACCCTTATAGTTTCGTCATGTCCGTCTGTCCGTCTGTCCGTATGTCACAAGCATTTTACTCGAAAACTATAAGGTGTATTTGAATAAAATTTTGAGGATAGATGTATTTTGTTAGCCTCTACATACTTTTGTAATTAAAATGACTAAAAAAATTTTTTTTGGAGTGCACTCCATATATAAAACTGAAAGTCAAAAAAACATTTTTCATTGTAAGACCAGTGTGTGGCACATCAATTGATAGGCCTTTCAAAATTAATATAAGCTTTTTATCAGCAATTTTTTTGATTAAGTGAATAGAGTAAGAGATAATCGCCCCGAAAGTCACTAAAATTCTGTCCCCCTTCCTCTAATTTTTGAACGGTGTACTTTAAAAGTCTGAAAAAATCATGGACTTATGTCATGTTAAAAAATATGGATAAGCCCTATGGCTTATTAAATTCTTTCACGAAAAAATACTTCGAACAAGATCGGTTCAAAGGTTTTCGAGATATTGCTGAAAAACGGCCTTCCTTAAAGAAAAGGACGTAAGTGCCGTAAGATTTCTGTGACGATACGACCTTTTTAATAGGCACGGAACCCTTCATTTTGCGTGGTCCGACACACACTTGACCGGTTTTTTTAAAGTGAAGTCTGAGTTAAGTTCTGCTTATAACATCCCACTGTGTTTAAGGAAAAATGCATGCTTTATGGGTTACTTTCAGCAGGCATGTACTTTAGAAGCACTTAAAAATTGAAGAAACAAATCAGAACAGAAATCTGGCACCACTTATGATTCTCATAAATATAAGTATAGATGTTAAATAACTTTAGTGATGTTTCAGAAGCAAATTGAATACTCCATTTAAATACTACGGAGGCATGGTACAGCGTCTGTGCGAGTACGTGCAGTTTCCGCTCCGAAATGTTTATCTTTGCCTAATTACTATAGTTCCCAGAGTACTTAAAAAAGTTTCAACGACGAAGGCGAACCAAAGCGCTCTGTTGT
This sequence comes from Epinotia nisella, assembly GCA_932294315.1. NCBI lineage: Eukaryota > Metazoa > Arthropoda > Insecta > Lepidoptera > Tortricidae > Epinotia > Epinotia nisella. The sequence goes on from OW028673.1 coordinate 23,704,443, forward strand.
GCAAGGATTACTTATCAACATTCCATCAGCGGTGAAGCACACTCATTCTATTCGTATTACAAATCAGCTAAATAAGAGTTCCTTTTAGTTGCCCATGTGACTTCCAAGTGAAAGAAAATGTATCAGTTGCCACTTTTTAATAGGTTTTTTTTGCAACTGTTGTATAAAAAGAGAAGTTTTAAGGGTCTTAAAACGCGTTGAAAATGCTACGAGCGTAATTAGACCATAGTGATACACCGCTGTAATTATGCAGGATTAAACAAATCGATCACAACGACAAATAGTAAAATAATATCTTGAAAAAAAGAAGCGGGTTGTGTCGGAGATACAACCGTTGGCTATGGAACCCTAATAAAAAAAACCGGCCAAGTACGAGTTTGACTCGCGTACCGAGGGTTCCGTGCAGTTTGTTTTGATTATTTAAAGGATCTGCTATTATGGTGTATCCGTAAAATATATATCTGAATTAATTCACCAAAATCTGTATAAGTACAGATAAATCGGTATATATGGCAACATTGACTGACGTACCTCATTTGACTCGCGATACATTGAAAATGGCGGTAAATACAGCTTATTTTCACGTCCGCCTAAACTAAATAACATTTTGTGATTAACAACTAATGGCTAATAAAGAAGTATTAAAACATGTAACAAACAATTATTTGAAATCAGATTAGGCTTCTCTACAAATATTTATTCCGGAAGTCACGTGATACATTTTGAACTGTACCCCTATACAAGAACGCGAGCAAAGAAGTATCCACTTCAAAAATGGATGTAATGTAATCTTTTTTAACCCATAATGAAATGACACGACACCCGGTGTCGTTGGAACGTGGTAACGTTCTAAAATATTATGGGCTTTTTATGATCAATTTTGATTTAAGGATCCGATGACTGTATCCGGAACACCAAGCTGCGCTCCAAGACTCAAGTAATTATGTTTTTTGAAGGAAAGTGTGGGACCTGTAAAAATAGTGGTAAGTGTGGAAATAAATAAATAAAATATACCATTCCCCCTCTCCCCTTATCTCCGAAGTTAACCAAGCGAACATTTTGAAATGGTATGGAGACACTGGAACACCCTAGACATGGGCTCAAGAGGTTCAGTGTATAATTTAATGTAACATTCTATCTTAACTCTTTGCCTTAACATAGTTTTATAAGTTTTAATTGTTACTTACATGATATGGGCATAGTCTGAAATAAATAATTTGAATTGAATTGAATAATTATGAAAGTGCAAAGTTTCCTGTGTTGGTAAAGTATTTGCAATTCCGAAGCGAGCGTCGTCGAAGGAAACGTAAAATACTATGGCAGATTTTTATGCGAGTTTGGCAACCGGAAACTTGATGTTTTCGTGAGAGAGCGGGAGAAGATCAATTTATCACTCAAATAGGCGCGTCTGACTTGGCTGTGATCTGTTGTCACTTACATTGTAACAGAAATGTGTCGCTAAACGCTGTATTTTAAAAAAAAACAAGAACACCAAGTCATAGTAATATTAAATATATTAACACCCTTTTCGGACGTAATTCTATTGTGTTTGGGTAAGTGCGAAAGGTGTTGAGTTTAAAATTAAAAGTCCATTAAACCCCTGGCGGTTTATGTTACTGTCGTCACAAATGCCTTTAATTTTAAAGGGGGTACTTTATAGGGTCAACTGGGTAACCAGTAGTTTTGCTGTAATCCTGCCGAGTTTGACCCCTGTAAAATTAATAGATATATTAAATACTTAAGTTACGAAAGACAGGTGATTAGTTAGATAAGTTAATTAGTAGAAAGATACATTCTTTAATGGTTGGTGATGCAGAAATACATAGTAATAGGTTTCAGTGTCTTCTAACATTTCGGTTCGTTAGTACTGCCTTGCAGAACCTAAACGTTACCATCTGAAGTGCAGTATACCGGTCTTGCTACTGCACTTTCTTACGAAAAATGTAGATCAAAAACAACACTGGGTGATTGACCTCAAACATTTTGTTGATATTTATATTCCCGGGATATTGTTAAAGGATGGCAAATAATTTAATTTTATTACATAAAATTAATTTCAGTTACATTTAAACGTTTATATAAACTATAACTTAAACATACAAAATCAACAATATTTATACTAGGATGTATAATAGTCTGTTATAATGACTGCGTTTAAACTGATCTGCTATGTAGTGCGGTGTGTGTGGTTTTCACACACGAGTACACTCAATGACCTTAATTCACTTTATATATAATGTTTAATTTAATGATCCATTTGATCCCATGCAGCTGCAACCCACGTCACAGTGCACGCACACAGCCACAGATGAAATCCCGTTATATACCCATGTATTTTATAATAAAATGTTCATTAATTTCCCGACTTTCGTCTATATTATTTCACACTCTATATCGAACCTTACTTCACGGCGACCTTGCCAGGATAGCCTTTGGGGTGGATATAAATAAAATATTGTGAATATTAATTAATTACTATAGCGATTTGCCGTCTCTTTTGATCACATTCCGAAATAGCGCGGTCATAAACGCCAACAAATTTATATAAATGTCATAATTCTCGGGATATCCACACCGTGTTGCATCTCAAAATCCGATAAATCTTATAGTGTGGGGCAGATTGCTGAAACAAATTGTCGTAAATATGGACACGCTGAATAAAAACACCATTTTTTTTTCACGTACTACTTAGGTACGTAGCTTTAAGTTTTTGATAGGAACCAACTCCTCCGTCAACCACTTTTAAATTATAGTTTTAAGACAACCACTTTTAAATTACAGGTCGTTTATGAATTATATAAGTAGTTAACGCTCAGCGAAACAACAGAACTAAATTGCCTCGATATGAGATCCAGCCACATTGTTTTTTACTTGGTATAATTATAATCTTTTAATAAACGCTACCTTACAAATAGTGTCAGGCCTTGTAACATTTTTAACCTGTAAAACGCAAAAAGCATGTCACACTGAGTGACTGCCTTACGGAAATAGACACTGAAATACAGAACCAAAAGCAAATTCCGACGATGAACTGAAGTCACAAATTAGCTTAATTTACTTGAATAGGCCTCCAACAGTTCAAATTACTGAGAATCATTATAACTTTCACGAAGGGTCAGCTAAGTCAATCAGTGGCTTTAAGGACACACAAAGTTGCGACGACCGTATTCTCTGTTTTAACGACACCATAAGTCTGGGGATGCTTGTATCTTACTTGTGTAGATATAATAGAATGTCTATTTTGTGACCAACTATTCTAAGTTAAATTACTACTTTAATCCATTATATTACATTCAGTTATATATATATATATATATATATATATATGTATATCTATGAAGTAATAATATTATTCATTCAATAATATTTTTACTTACAGGATTTTTTCGTTTTCGTAATTAATTACATTTTTTTGCAGTAAGTAAATATTATGAATAAAATAAAATAAATATTAGGGAACATTCTTACACAAATCGAACTATGAATGAAAGGGTGGATCGATTATATCAATCTGGGGACCCACCCTAGTTTCGCATGGGTAGTCTATATTTTTAAACGATTTGTTTCATAATAATACAATACAATACAATACAAATAGTCTTTATAATAATGCAGTTCCGATAATAAAGTAGATCCGAATCAATTTAATACTAAAAGGTGACCTTGTCTCTGACACTGTAGTTGATATGAATTTTAGTGTTACTCTCGCTATGATTTTTAGAAGACAAAAAATATGACATTAAAGTTTTATTTGCTAGTTAAATTTTATTTCATGTCTGTAAACGTAGATAGATACTAAGTGGAGAATCATTAAAAGTGCAGTGAGCCAGTTGTTGCTGGGTCGAGTGGAACTAGGTTACACATACTGCAACGCGTTGCATGTGTTTATTATCAAAACCAGAATGGGACTATCATGGGAATCATGTCATTTAACGGACTTTTTTTTAAATGGAGGAGCTTTTTAATTTGACTGTATTATTTATCTAATACATATGAAAATAAAAAAAATATATCTTGTTACACCTTTACTTTGGGTTTATTGTGTTGCACACATTTTCGTTAGATGAACAGCTTGAGTAGAAAAAATATGTAAGTAAGTAAATAAACTTTTCTACAAAAAACCATTTAGGTACCGACTTAATCGTTTGAGTTGTCACAAAAGTAGTAAGGGTCTAAAATAGGCCAGCAATTTAAAATGGCTTGTAGACCAGCTGGTCGATCACGTAATGCATTGTACGCGCGTCAGGTAGATCTAAATGTGACTTTTATATGGAAAAATGACAGTTGGATCTACCTAACGCGTTTCAAAAGGTTACGTGATTACCCCCCAGATTTATACATTCTACTTTTCATTTCGAACGCGAGAATTGTATAAACAAAAACAACAAAATCACACATACGACATAAAAATATTAAAGAAATACATTGGTTAGATGATTTTTAAGTAGCTTTCGAGCACTTGCTAGATTTTACAAATCAAATATATTTCCTCTCGTTTTTTCATTTTTTATTTATGATATTCAATGGGGAGTGTCTCTCGTAACAAGTAAAGAGTGCTCGCAACAGCGCCACGGTCTGTGAAGTGTTCACGTCGTTAAGGGGACGTTAACGGCACCCAGGGACGTGCCGTGCGTTTTGAGAAACCAACTGGCAAAGTAATTTCTACGTTGCAAATACAGGTAAATTGAGTATAATTGCTGTGCTAAAATGTGCCGCCTATAAACACTTTAAATCATTTCAAGCTGCGGACTTCAAAATCTTATATGTTATATAAAACTTTGACGATAAACAAAAAGTGCATGACAAGTCTTCACTGCTCTTACATACCTACTCGTAGATCGCAGAATTTATATCAAAACGCCAAGGCGGACTGAATTGATTAGGTACTTTCATTTTTATCTGACAATATGTTTTAGAAGATTATCCGTTTCTTAACGACTGGGATAATACCTATACATGATTGCATGACTAAACTGTCGTGTGTTGTATTGAGATTGGATGGGAAACCAATTGTAAGCACTATGCACAGTATGCACACACTTGCTTGTGTCAACGCGTATTCAAATATTTCAAAGCGCGACTTAATCTGATTAAATGGTAATTAAGCTTGAATTGGATGGATTGTAATAAAATGTAGGCGAGGTACGAGCACTTACTAAATAATTTCAAAATGGACACGTTATTTTTGTGGGTATTTTTTTTATTTTTTCCTCATTCTCCTCACACATGCGGCTTCACACATACTTACCTCATTTTACTGGGCTGACTCCAGTTTTTTGTACCAGCGTATTTTGCGTCAATAATTAGTGACCTTAGAGGGTATTTAATTAATAAGTATGCTTCATTTGGCACTAGGTCTATTTGTGTAAGATTGTCCCCAAATATTTATTTATTTACTTTATTTACAGAACCCGTATTGTCATTAAAATGTCATTGTACAGTCGACTTCAAAGATTTGTTTAAACTATTGCACCTTATTCCATCGTTATAATGCGTAAAATGTACCTACGGATAATCTGGACGGCTATGTCAATTCCTTTAAAGAATACTATATTTGATGATTTACTCTGCCGTGCAATACTTAAACAACAGTAAGTGCTACTTTTGCGATTTTTTGTTTTTTCTTGATCTTGGACCACCGTGTCGAGACGCACACGTGTATATAGTCCACGTGCGATTATGACAATGGGAACATATAAAAATCGAAGCCTCCATGTACAGTAAATTAGAAGAATTTAGTAAATTATTGAGGTAAAACTAACTAAACTGCCGTAATAAAGTTGTCGGCTGTGAATTTTTAGACTTCACTGATTAAAATACAGTAAAGGTCTCATTTCAATCCTAAATTAACAAGTAAAGAGAAGTTAATATTTACGCCAAAAACTGTTTAAAATGCAGTACAATATAAATGTTCTAAAATATTTGTACTGTGTTTGAAATATTAAGGATTTTTTAGCATAATTACTAATTAAAATGCAGTAAAAATGCTCACTTACTGTGATTTAAACTGTCGTTCGGCTATTTTCAAATGTGTCCACTGCAAGCGTGGCGGCAATTTACTGTACATTAGGTTGAATATTGCTCTTCAGTTTTGTCTCCGACGCTGTGCGAGGCGAACCGGGCGCGTGTAACACTGGACTGCCGAGATAAGCAAGTGTTCAATACCTACTTTGCGTACGATTTTTATATATATTACCATTTTCATTATAACAATTGTTTGTTACATTGCTTTAAATGTATAGTGGACTTAATATTGTCTATCATTCTGACAATATTTTATTGAACTTGCTGAGGTTGTTAGTATGAAGCTATGAATGTATTCGTAGTTATCTATGTATGTTTATGTAAACTGAGAGATTTAAGTAGTTTTCAAGTGTCGTTTCAGTTAGATAGATTAACTACATTGTAGGACAAAAGTTAGATAATATCGATACCATTGATAAAATGCGGTGCCGTCGATCGTCCTACAAGTTGTCAAACACGGTATAAGTATTATAGTTAACATACCTCCGACACACGCTGCTGCTTTCCAAGGGTTGAATTTACGTATAGCTTGATTTTTGATGATAAATTTTAATATGAATGAACCTGTCCCATGACATAATTTCAGTTTTTAGGGTTCCGTACCAAAAAGGTATAAACCTCTATAGTGCGATTGTGTCTGTCTGTCTGTCTGTATTTTTAATGGTTGGACCCGGTCACTAACTAGTTTGTTATTAATTTGTTTATGTGTATACAAATATAAAGTGCGTTTAAAATTAAATAAAGACTGTTACTAGGTACATTAGTATTCTATTTCTATTTGCAGAAAAATGAACACAAGATCGAAAAGAATATTGGCCATAAAAGATTAAGTGCCATGGAAAAAAGTCCGATTTTAATGATACTCGACGGGTTACTACTAATTACAACTACTTAGTAAGAGATATTTATTTTCATTTCTTATGTGTAATACAATTGCACTTTAATCATTGATGTGAATTACATTTTTTTAATATACATATGTGTATTCTTTGTAAACATACCTTTTTTGTACCACGACGTGTTGGTATCTCGAAGAACCCAATCAATATATATACTAAGTAAATTACAGTAAATTGTTATGAATACTGTACTTTAGCTTGCAATTAATTCAAGTAGCTACTAGTGTACGAGGGTTGTTTGCAGTAATCCGCTTTTTTACTGCACTTTATTCTGCATTTATTGTGTTTTTAGTTCTTTTCGAGAGTACAGTAAAACTATAAAAAATTGAAAAATAGCAATAATTTATTCGATAATTGTTAAAATAAAAAAGTGTTCACTTATTCGTATTTCATGTATTCCATGCTATATTTTGACATTTAAGCATTTGTAAATAATCATCGAAAACACCAAAAAAACATGTTTGAAAGGGTTTTTTGCATTTTTCTCGAAACTCACTTTTTGCACTTACTGTTGTTTAAGTATTGCACGGCAGTACTAAGACGTATCAGAAAGTATACAGTGTTGATTGACTAAATACTAGGTACTGTAATGTATACTTGTTTGGTTTTTGGATAACTAAATGTTTGTTTAAAAATTGTTGTTGCATCTCCTAAGTTATTCAATGAAAACGTAAACACATTAAACTTTGTTTGCATCTTGATTGACAAGTATTTGCCTAAGTTGAAAGGTGCATGTTATGTAATTTAAATTTTTATGCTTTGCCAAGAGGCAGCTAAACTCACAACTTAATGGGCTCCTTTGGTTACGAGTCGTGTGTACTCGTAAATGGTCTAGTGGTGGATGGAACTTAAATGTAGGTAGAGTTTTCGGAATACAAAGGGGACATTTGAAAGAGAGGATCGGTGACAGGGGTCCTGCTTTAGCCAAATTGCCATATACCTATACTTATACATCATACCATATCAGAGAATACTTGTTTTTTTGTCAATTCTCAGTATTTCAAACTAGACCTAAAAGGTTTGATCCTGGTGTAACCGCAAAGCGTCTAGGTGACTTCTAATTTTTGTATTTACGTTGTTCTCTGTCAACGTGTACTTGAGACGACCACGACAACGGGTTATTTAATTAATTATTTTAAGCTAGGAGAAATAATATGATACGGTCAGTTATCGACTCGAATAGTGTAAGATTTAAATACCTTACATTTTTTTGTAATTTTTGAAATAACATTTTATTTAAATACATAATTGACATTATAGTATGACGTCACATTTTGCTATTTGTACTCATCTTTATATGGAAAATCAAGTAAATTGCTGTTTCGATCGCGAAATACTGCGTTTAGGTCCATAGTTGTAGTACAATTTTGTTTCTATAAAAGCGTAAGGATTCTACTGGTAGCTTAAAATGTACCTACTCTTGGACTATAAAATAAATGCATTTTCATGCAATAATATCATTCAAATAAATGCAGGTCCATAACTTTTTTGGATTTTAATTATATTTTGTAATTTATACGTTATTACAATTATTTGATTTGATCCATTTAGCAACACTACGTTATCAATTCTAACATGAGGAAACTACCCCATTGGACAGATTTTATTGAGGAGTTTTCAATAACAAATAATAATAAATATCGTGGGACAATTCACACCAATTGATCTAGTCCCAAACTAGGCAAAGCCTGTACTATGGGTACTAGACAACGGTTAAACATACTTATATAGATAAATACATACTTAAATAGACATTAAACATCCAAGACTCGAGAACAAACATTCGTATTCATCATACAAATATCTGCCCCGACCGGGAATCGAACCCGGGACCTCAAGCTTCATAGTCAGGTTCTCTAACCACTAGGATATTCGGTCGTCAAAGAATATAAAAGTAAAAGAGTTGGTCTAATGACAGGGTAGGTAACTAATTGCATAGAATTTACGTCCCTAACTAGCACCGCGGTAGGTAATCTGCAATCTCTGCTAAGCCGAAACCTTTTTTTTTCTTAGACCACCTCTTTTAGTAGCTATTAGGTATATGATTATCTTATATCACTCTTCCTTAGTATTTAGAACCATATAATATTTTTCATCTATGTTCACCCAACTACTAGAAATTAAAAATAAATGATTGATGACCAATAAAACCCACCTTAAACTTTGTTTTAGTCAAATTTAACCTACTTTAAGATCTCACATTTTTAAATAACAGCAATTGTTATAGGTATCCAATAAAGCAAAGAAATAGAGTTTAATACATGTTCATAAATGTTATTTTGTTCCTATAAATACATATTTGGATTTTGCATAACTTGGCACTCATTTAGATCTCCATTCTTTTTGCGGCGAAGCCCACAGCCAAGCATAATTTTTGTATTAAACTTGGCTCTCCTTTTTTTACATTTATGTTTTTGGTGGGATATCATTACTTTTTGTAAAGAAAACTAGGCAGATATTAATGTTTTTTCTTGCGTTTCCGTGTTGCTCGGGAGCGCTTTTATGTAGATTTACTTCTGTTCTGTGTATAATTATGTGGTGCCGCGCGCTGCCGACGACACACCGTTGGCCGGTTGTTTAGAGCGTATTACAAGTTTTTTGTATGGGGACACCACTTATTTTTTGACTAAACTTTATTTTATTATTTCTGTTATTTAGCAAATATAATAATACATATATTGGAATTGTTGCAACGCTACAATTATAAAAAAAAATGTATGGCGACCCCCCTTATTTTTTTTATTTTTTGATTATTACCGAGCTGGATTCCAAATTTCATCCTTCTAGGTCATCTGGAAGTAGGTTAGGTTTAGGTACTATATGTCAGTCAATACTAAAATTTATGACTTTTTGACCTTCATATCTTTATAACCGTTTGAGCTAGCTTCATGAAATTAGGGCTTCTAGGTGACCTTATGAATATAATTAAACACACGTAGTTTTATGCGTTTACGTTTACGTGGTTTTGAGTTATAGAAGGGTCAAAAGTGGCACCAAGTGGTTCGTGTAATGATACACTTGGCGCTGGCTAGCCAGTTCCTTTGCTTGAACTTGGCTTGACACTCTGCCGCGTGTCTAGATATATTTAATTAAGAAACAAACAGTCGTTTACTAAAATGAGTTATAAAATATTGCTTACTACTAAGATCCGGAGTTTCCTTTTTAGGGTTCCGTAGTCGACTAGGAACCCTTATAGTTTCGCTTTGTCTGTCCGTCCGTCCGCGGATAATCTCAGAAACCGTTAGCACTAGAAAGCTGAAATTTGGTACTAATATGTATATCAATCACGCCAACAAAGTGGTAAAATAAAAAATGTTTATTTTTATTTTATTAGGGTACCTCCCCTATACGTAACGTGGGGAGTGTTTTTTTTTTCATTTCAACCCTAGCGTGATATATTGTTAGATAGGTATTTAAAAATGAATAGGGGTTTGCCTAAATCATTTTTTGATAATGTTAATATTTTCGGAGATAATCGCTCCAGAAGTTAAAAAAAAATGTGTCCCCCACTCTAACTTTTGAACCATAACTTTTAAAAATATGAAAAAATCTCAAAAGTAGAACTTTAAAAAACTTTCTAGGAAAATTATTTTGAACTTGATAGGTTAAATAGTTTTTAAAAAAAATTACAAAATAATTTCTGAACTAAGTTTGTAATTTAACCGTATAAGCAGGTATTTAACCTGTAATTTCTACAAAATCACAATGAATGTAACAAATAGCCCATTTTTTTAACGCTTAAGTGAGGACACTTACTGTGACGGACGAAAAACTACGGAACCCTCTACACTGAGCGTGGCCCGACACGCTCTTGGCCGGTTTTTTACACGAACGCAGTTTGTACTAAATGTGCTTTATAATAAATTCTAGTGATTTATCTGTAAGTTTGTATATTATATTACAAATTATTAATATTGTGTGCCTACTATGTATACGATGAGATCAGTACCACACTTTTTTTTTTTATTAAGTTTTCAATTATGAAACCTCCTGTGTTAGTTGAACTCGGGAATAAAACAACGATTGGAATTACTTACAATTTAGCATAATAATAATTTATAATGTAGACTGCTCTGATTTATTGGCTAAACTTTCATTCAATATTCCGTCTAGAACTAAAAGACACTATTCCCTTTGCCCCGCGTAATTACGAGTATAGTCAGAACAGATTTCTAATTTGTGGCTGTAAAAAAGGTAATGAGCTAACAAAAGACCTTGATATTGACATATTCAACAGTAATATTCCTGCTGTCAGGCGTAAACCTGACGAGGAGTTTCTTTGAGTGAGCATAGCTTTAAGTTAATCGTACTGTGTTATTACCCTTATGATGTTGGTATATATAGTTAAGTTAAATTAATAAATAAGTTTCCACATTTTGTAACCCCTAGTTAGGAAATCTCAGTAATGCAATGTACCTAATATAGTAGTGATCTCACAAATGTTTACTTACTTTGATGCTATCGGTGGGAAGCTGTAATTAGCTGTTGGTTCTCCAAATGTAAATAGATAAATAACAATTTAACTAATATGTGTGTAAGAAGGCACCAATAAAACGGAACATTATTAGGACAAAAACAGAGTCGGTATAGCATCCACCCACTTGCACTGGCGGATAATGTTCCAGCACTTCAGTTGAAAGGAAGCAATAACACGCCGCTCGGAAGCAAGGCGCCTCTTTCTGTTTTATTTCGCCAGTCCACTAAGTACAGTGAGTGGCAACCGGTGGTAAATAAAACTGCATTTTTTCTATCGTATCTGAATGTTACATTTATAAAATTGTGAGCATGTAGTATAATATATTATTATGGCCATGTAGAATCGCATCCTATACCATTAAACGATTAATATTTATGTATATATTTGGATCGGGTGGCGCAGGACCGGTCATTGTGGCACTCTTTGGGGGAGGCCTATGTTCAGCAGTGGACGTATTTGGGCTGATATGATGATGATGATGATGATATATTTGAAATCACGTTCTCGAAAACGCCTGTAACGATATCGATGAAATAAAAATAATAATCTAAAGTAATTGATTCATATCCTCATAGGATATTATGACATCCCTTAGGGATTAAAAAAATCAGCTATACTAATTTATATAAACTAAAATAAGGGCACCTATACTTATATAATACCTTTCTCTAATCCTCAAAATCTTCTGAGTTGTATAAAATCTTCAAGCGGCCAATCATAATTAATTAAACCATTCGGGGGCTGATGTTAAGACGGAAACATAATTATTATTAAGTCAATAATACTTTGTAACGCTCGTTCCCTAAATATCAGAATTGCAAAATACTAGATTGCCGATTTACCCGATTTCTAAAATATCAAATTCCCAAAATACCAGACTTTTCTTGTTACTGTGTTTCTGTATATCGGATTGCCATAGCAACTTGTTCTCAATACACTATCTTCCATTTAAAACTGAATTCCCATAATACCAGATAATGAAAACACCAGGCTCGCAAAACACAATGTACTTGAAACACCTAGTTTCTTAATATACCAGATACTCAATATACCAGAATGCCAGTTTATTTAATTCCCAATACACAAGATGCTGATTATACTTGATTTCCGAATGCCTAATTTTCTAAAAGACCAGGTTTTTACTTTAGTAGATTACATAAGTACAGATAGACAATTACACCAATTATAAACATCAAAATTTTATTGAAGACATATTACAACTTAGTTTTCTTTATCAAACCAGTTTTTCAATAAAAGAATATAGGTAAGTTAAGAAAAAAAAAACAAATTAGCCATTCTTGGTGAAAAAAATAAACAAATGTTTTTTCGTCAATCTAGCTCTAAATGTAAATATTACCATTGATCGGAATCAGGCAAAATACCTACGGCGTGTGTACGGCGTAACATAGAGTGGTTAAAACAGCAACAAAATATTTTTATTTTTTGAATCACGGTTTCTCAGAATATATTGCAATGCTATTATTAGACTATTTGGCTAAATGGCTTCAGGCGATTTTTTTTACATTTAGTTAAATTGGGTTTGCGTGGATGCACCTGACTGTACTTGTTTGATATTTGATATTTTGGAGATCTGGTGTTCTGAAATCTGGTATTTCGAAAATCAGATTTACCGGAAATCTGTTGTTTGAAAAATCATGTATTACATGATAACGATTAGGTGAGATCAAGTTGTTACGAGAATATTGTGTTTTGCGAATCTGGTTTGTCAAGTGTTTCAGTGTTTTAAGATTATTATGATTTCGAAATTTGATATTTTGGGTATATGGTTTTATAGGGAACATGGTGTATTGAGAACATGGTACTTTACAAAAATGATATAAAAACGAACATACTATAAAGAAAATCTGGTATTCCGGGAATCTGATATTTTGATGAGCAGGTATGTCGGCAATCTAGTATTTTGCAATTCTTATTTTTAGGGAACGAGCGCTTTGTAACATGGTGGCACCGATCTCTCAGTGACCCAAGTCCAAATCGCACCACACCATATTTATTAAAATTTGTATTAAAAATAAAATCGACAATACACATACAACATAATATACACATGAGGGCAACAAGATAATTGTTGCCAGAATGGCATGTTAAATACCTACGTATAATGAATCAAGCACCACATCCACATCACTGGGTTTTAAATTGAGTACCTAACAGTGTATTATAAACGCAGCAGCATTTAGCGAACAAAGCATACGCTCAGAAACACAACGCAAGTAATTCCTTCTCGGAGTTGGTAATTACGACAGTGAGTGATGATGGAAGCTCGAATATTTTGAATTGATGTAAACAAGCTGTACAAGAACGAAGTTATATATTAAGTAATACCTGTAGTTATCTACTATGGGTTATGTACCAATTGATAATAACGAATTATTTCAAATGTAATTCCTTTCAAGCAGTATCTTAGGGCCCATGTTATTCTTAATTTATATCAATGACTTGCTAAACCGAAAAGTAAACCATGGAAGTCTGGAGTCCGCTGGATGCGGGTGGCGCAAGACCGGTCATTGTGGCACGCTTTGACGACTTTCGACTGATATGATGATAAAACTATGGTCTTATGCTGATGACACGGTCATCGTCTTTAAGAGTGACTCCTGGGAGTCGGTGTTCGGGAATGCGAACGTAGCTCTTGGTAGGGTATCCTCTTGGTTAAAATCTAACCTGCTCACTTTAAATGTTAACGAAACGAATTACATATGGTTTACCAAGTACAATAGCATTCAACCACAGATTAACCAAATCCTCAAAATGCACACCTGTTCACTTATTGATCGTCTTCTATGTAACTGTGAGGACATGATTAGGGTTAGTTCCACTAAAACCTCGGTGTCGTCTTAGACCAGCGGCTATCTTGGCATCCGCATATTGAATTAGTAAACGGTAGAATTAGAAAACTTGTATGGATCTTTAAAATTCTAAGACATATTGCGAACAAGACACTTCTTAACCAACTATATGTAACTTTAGCGGAATCTATTTATTATGACCTGCTGCATCACCGTCTGGGATGGAGCAACTAAATCCAAATTCTTGGAGGTTGAAAGAGGGCAACGATGTCTGCTAAAGGTAAAGTATGCCAGATATCAGATTAGTGACCAATTATCAATGAGAAAACTGTATATCCTCCATACAATATTAAAATAACATAAAACACTAAAATGTAATCCTACGCTTCTAACTAAAAGACGTAAAACATTGTTGCCCCACTTACAACATAATAAATCTTTTTATGCTAAAAAACAGTACTAGTAGTAGTATCTACTTTATTGAACAACACACACACACACACACACACACTTAAAAAAAAAAAAAAAAAACACGTCACTATGTCCGTGATACCTCTTTGTTTTTATTTTAAGCTATAAATAATACTCTTACAACAACTGTTTTTTTATGGAGGATCGGGTCTGATTAGTGACCAATTATCAATGAGAAAACTGTATATCCTCCATACAATATTAAAATAACATAAAACACTAAAATGTAATCCTACGCTTCTAACTAAAAGACGTAAAACATTGTTGCCCCACTTACAACATAATAAATCTTTTTATGCTAAAAGACAGTACTAGTAGTAGTATCTACTTTATTGAACAACACACACACACACACACACACTTAAAAAATAAAAAAAAAATAAAAAAAACACGTCACTATGTCCGTGATACCTCTTTGTTTTTATTTTAAGCTATAAATAATACTCTTACAACAACTGTTTTTTTATGGAGGATCGGGTCTTCCTGACACGATTATTTTTACCTAATAGGAAGACCCAACCCTGTTGTCATTATATAACCTGCAATTTATAAAATAAATTATCTTCAATGCAGTTCTTGTCGTAATTGTATTTTTAGGGTTCCGTACCCAACGGGTAAAAACGGGACCCTATTACTAAGACTTCGCTGTCCGTCCGAGCGTCCGTCTGTCTATCACCAGGCTGTATCTCATGAACCGTGATAGCTAGAGAGTTGAAATTTTCACAGATTATGTATTACTGTTGCCGCTATAACAAAACCGGCCAAGTGCGTGTCGGACCACGCAAAACGAAGGGTTCCGTGTCTATTAAAAAGGTCGTATCTTCACAGAAATTTTACGGTACTTACGTCCTTTTCTTTGAGGAAGGCAGTTTTTCAGCAATATCTCGAAAACCTCTGAACTGATCTTGTTCAAAACAATTTTCGGCGAATGAAATTAATAAGCCCTATGTCCATGAATTTTTCCATATTTTTAAAATACACCGTTCAAAAATTAGAGGGGGGGGATAGAATTTTAGTGACTTTCGGGGCGATTATCTCCGACCCTATTCACTTAATCAAAAAAAATGCTAAGAAACCTTATATTTATTTTGAATGGCCTATCGATTGATGTGCCACACGGAAGGTCACAATGAAAAAAAAAATTTTGACTTTTAGTTTTATGTATGGAGTGCACCCCTAAAAAAATTTTTTTTTGTAATTTTAATTACAAAACTATGTAGCGGCTAACAAAATACACCTATCCTCAAAATTTTATTCAAATACACCTTATAGTTTTTGAGTAAAATGCCTGTGACATACGGACAGACGGACAGACGGACAGATGGACATGACGAAACTATAAGGGTTCCGTTTTTGCCATTTTGGCTACGGAACCCTAACAAATACTAAAAAACCGGCCAAGTGCGAGTCGGACTGGGGCTCCCATACAACAGACATGATTTTTTTGCCGTTTTTATAGATAATGGTACGGAACCCTTCGTGCGCGAGTCCGACTCGCACTTGGCCGGTTTTTATAATTCAAATCAATGCAAATCACGATCAACCACCATTAGATCCCTCGGAGCGAAATCGTCAGGCATGTATACATCCTTCGAAACCGCTGCAAAAGTGCCAGAAGAGACGCAAGCTTCAAAATATTCACCAGTATATAGATGGATGTCCACCCGCTAAACAGTGGAGTATTTTGAAAACGCTTGGTGTTGGCAAATCCAATAATGCTTTGGACTTGGACTCCTTCAATCAATACTTCTGCACTTCTCCCGTTGCCTTGATCCACTCGTCAAACAACGGTCCTTGTCTAAGAAAATAGACGGATATCAAGATCAAACGCCCGAGCAGGTTTTCCAATAATATTGACTACCCCAATTTCAAATGAATTATATAAAAAACTAACCTCCTATTTTATTACATCACTATACATAATCTACCGCGATTAAGCCACTGGAGATGCCATGACGTAAACTCTTCGAACAAATTTTTTCGCCACCTTGGGCGGGGGGCGAGGTAAAACACGTACAGCACACCACCAAAAGATGAATAACTCAACAGACACAAGTTTTGCTATTGCGATAAACGCACACTACAAAAAAATTCAACACATCAAAAATTACACGCACACAGACAGAGTTTTCACGTAACTGATGCAGCATACATACGAACAAGTTAGTGATTGGCAGAGATCGGACAAATTTGCGTCATTGCTCGCAGTAATGTGGACATGACTCCAAAATTTATCAAAATATTATTCAATTATTTATTTCTTACTTAACATATAATTTGATTACTAGTCAATAAATACAAAAGTTTGTTAATGTATAGATTTATTAAAGACAATAATCAGTATTTTTCCGTTATATCTATAGAACTAGAAAACTTCTTCTTCAGAAATAATAATCATAGCAGGATATTTACCATGGTAGTTGTTGGGTATTATTTCTAGTGTAAATAATCGTTTCAGTTTAAAATCGTAACTTCTATATTATATAAAAATATTTACGCGATAAACGATAAGCACTTCAAATAATATTTTGCTAACAATCATAAGCACGTATAAACTATTATCTCCGGAAATTAAAAAAAAAAATCTTCAAGAAATAATTAATTGAACAACATTTTGATTAATTTTCACATTATTGCGAGCAATGACGCAAATTTGTCCGATCTCTGGTGATGGGACACATCGAAGACATCTGAAGAATGAGTCAAATTAGTTTGATGAATGAACTGAATTATCTTATGCTATTTATTATAAATATACCTAGATATTTTTCTAGCACGAACGACTTATTGTAAGTAATTGACAAAATAAAAACATCGACAGTCCTGTTATCGATAAGTACCACTTCAACGTCATAGAGGTAAATAAATACAAATATAAATAGGGTAATAGGGTGCGTTAAAAAATTGATAATAATAACAAAACTATCAATTTATTTATATTTTACATACTTCAGAAAACAATTTGCAATACTTTCGTAACTTTCTTTCTTCGTGTCACTGAATTAATTATCCCCTACTTTACTCCATAACACACACACACACCGAAATTGTCTTTAAAATCGACGCAGAATGTCACAACATGTAGTTTTTCCCGAACCCATTTTTGGTCCCAAAACAAATCTGTGTCTCTGTATATGGTTACAGTGTAGGTGCACGCGGCGTCTAGGTAGGTAGCCAATATATGTCTGTGGTTGTATGTACGTATTGTCGTTGAAGTAGTATGTACTTATCGATAACAGGATTGTCGATATTTTTATTGTGGCAAGCACTAAACAAATGTTGTTCCTGCTAGAAAAATATCTAGGTATAATTATAAAATTGTAAAATTGAAAATTCTGTCCATTGAAGATACTACCCAAAAATATTTGTTTGTATATATGTCTGTCTGTATTTATGTGCCA
The DNA here is from genome assembly GCA_932294315.1 of Epinotia nisella. Classification (NCBI taxonomy): domain Eukaryota; kingdom Metazoa; phylum Arthropoda; class Insecta; order Lepidoptera; family Tortricidae; genus Epinotia; species Epinotia nisella. The sequence goes on from OW028673.1 coordinate 23,722,525, forward strand.
GTATTCTTTGCCCTCTCGCACAGTTAAACTGTGGAATGAACTCTCGCCCGCGGTTTTCCGGGCTGACACTTATTGATTGGTATTTGCAAGAACCTGTGTATATGCAATTATATTTTAATAAGGCTCATCTTTCACCACATTTATAAAGTTACTTAAAAACATAAATGAGCAAAGGGAAAGCAATAAAATAAATTGTTAGTTTTATTAGAATGACCACATATTTATTAATTTAAATTCTCTGGTAGGGATTTTTAAGACCCGCTTAAGACTTTTATTAGTTAGTATTTTTATTGATTTTTAAAATGAATACGTTTATTGTACACGTGATCATTTTTGTAGCTTTCCGGAGTAAAGTGCTCCGAACAGATAACACTTGTACGTGTAGGTATCCATGAATAATTTTCGTTATTACAAATTGTTCTCCATTTCTCCTTTATATACCTAGGGATCTTTTGGAAATCTAAAAGGACATACAATTATATTAAATAAAATATAATACTATATATAATAGTATATGAATAACACATACACTCATAGTCCCGCACTCAATGTATTCCTTTTACCTAGTTTTTTTTTGCCAACAATTCTTGTCTTTTTAAGACTAAATTTCAACATCGTAAGTCCAGAGAAAAGTAATTTTTCTGATTCACCTTACAAGATTTAAATGTAACATACATCTATACCTACTATTTAATTCAATATCTAATAAAGTCAGGTTTTTTAGATTACTGAAAGAAAAATTAAATATGAATATTAAACAATATAAATGTGACTACGAGCTGGCGGCCATAAATGCAGTGAAAGAAGTTTTTCCGGAAGCAGAAATTTTTGTATGTTTTTTTTATTTCCAGAAAGCGATAAATAAAAACGCTAAGTCATTGGGATTGGATGAAGCAAGGGATGTATGGAGCATTATCCGACGAACCGCGAATCTGCCTTTATTACCGACCGAACTGATGTATGAGGGGTGGAGGTCAATTTTAGAAGAGAAAAGAATTTGGATGAAGCGGTGGTTGAAGGTCTACACTCGGAGCGTGCGGCTGCGCGACTGTCCTTCGAATGGTTTACAGCAAGCGGCCAGACGGCATTCTACCACTGTTTCTGCCAATGGTTTGAAGCGCACGCCCGTCTACCAAGGGCGTTTAAAGGTCAATCGAAATTTGGTTTAAAACCACTGGCTACATGGTTTAAAACTACTGTTTTTCTACCAAGGTCACCTGGCAGAAACTGTGGTAGAATGCCGTCTGGCGCATGCTTTACCTACACAGAGTTGCAGGTTGAAATGACGCAATAATGAATGAATGAACCGGCGCGGCAGGCGATGTTGTCAGCTCGCTTATTTTTTTCGGATACCGGTTGCGTACCGGTAGAGAACCTCTATATAAGGGTTTTAAAGGTTACCGAAATCTTTAAAACACAAAACCGAAACCTTTTATTTATTTTGTTTTGTCAAGTTTTGAGTTTTTCTTATGATTCTGTTTAGTTTGACATATTTCTTTCGTTTATTACCACTGCAATTTAATAACCTTGGTATGGCAGAATCATTGGTTATGTCTATAGTAACCACAGGGTTTTCAATTGGAGGGGTAACCAACTGTGAACCGGGCCCAACCAGTTCCTCGAATAAGCTCTGAGTGTGAGCCGCTGCAGCATTGTCCTGGGCCTCCTGTAGCTTGTAGATCTGCTCGTGTGCATCATATAGCGCTCTCTCCATTGAGTTGATGTCCTTCAAAGTCTCCTCATAAGCGGTTCCACACTCAGCAAATCTGTCTACCGTTTCCTGAAGCCGGGCCCGCTCAGAATTTACATCATTGTATGAACTTTCTAATGAACATAGCTCTTTTTTTAATTTATCTCTATCTCTATCAAGTACTAATATAAGTTCATTCTCACTGTCCTCTCCCTCACTAAGCAGCTGAGCACACAATTCCTTGGATGTTTTTAGTTCAAGCAAGGTAAGTTGAAGTTTATCAGCCACCTGCTGGCGAGCTGCGGCGGCTGCTCTGCGAGTTAGCATTATTTATGTTTCTTTTAAGAAATAAAACACAAAAACACACCAAGAAACTGCTTACTTAAGCTAAGCGATTTACATAGGTACTTATATGCAATAGTGATGTCTCACCATGCCTAAACTGTGTGTTTTTAAGTCTGTACAATGTTTTACTGTTTATTGCAAACACGATTGGCATTTATTAGTGTGTAAAACAAACGGATAGGATTGCGAGACGAACAAATAATTCAAATTTATAACCTACGGCGGTTACAAATTTCAGATATTACAAAACACTTGTAAACGTCACTAAAACACTTCAATTATTATATATACATTAAAATTAAGATTAAAACTATTTATTTAACAACTATTGGGTTTTGTATTACGTGAAATAGCATTAAATTTATAATAAATAAAGGGACTTAAGGGATCTAGAAAATAACAGCTGCTCGTCCTTTGACAGCCGGGGATTGCCCAATCGATGATGCCATCCTTTAATTACATTTGTAGTTCTGTGTTTTGAACGAGCATAACTTAAAATTGAAGGTTTATATTTTGGATACCAATTTTTTTGAAAATATTCTATAAAATGGTTGAATTCGTCCGGTAAAGTATTTACGATGTCGCACCAGCCCTGCTAGCATAACTTGACTCTCCACTCTACTCGCGCGCGTGATAGACTATCTGTCACTTTTGACAGCTTTAATCAGAAAGTGACGGACAGTCTCGCGAGTAGAGTCGAGAGTCAAGTTATGCTAGCAGGGCTGGTATTGCCAAAGAATTCATCGGGCAGCATTGGCAAATTACTAATTTGACGTACCAACTGACTATGTTCACTTGACTGAGTGAGACCAAAAGATTCCGCATTGTCCCAAATTGCTTTCTTAAAATGTTGGTAGCAAGTATGTATAGTTGCTGCAGGATATACTTTTGACACAGTATTAATTGGAGCCTTTTCTGCATCGCAAATGTATTCTTGCACATTCAAGGGTATTTTGTCTCTTAACAGTTCGAACAAACGAACATAATGTGCTTTGCTTCTTGTTAGGCAAAAGGGCAAAGATTAAGGGCAGAACATTTGTCGAGTTACCATCGGAATACAAATCCATATGGATTGTGTATAACTGACTAAATGGTCTGGGACAAGCTTTAAAAGTGCCGTCACCTAGGCAGGCGTCGAACGCAGAATGTTAATATGGATACGACAGTTTCCCGCGATACCGAACACACCGTACAAAAATAAAGCAATTTAAATTAGAAGCTTAGGTTATATAAGTATTTAAATGTTAATTGTGTTATTTGATTTTAATTTTAATAAATTGTAATTGTATGTGATTATGACTAAAATTTTATATTTTATATGAATGTGATAATAAAACTTTACGTTGATTTAAATTATCTCTAAGGAATTTTTACTCTTACATGGCAACCAGTTGAGACAAGAACTTCTATTCTTTTCCTAATCTCTACACTTTATTTTAAGCAAAATATATTAAAACCTCCACAAAGTATTAGCTTATATATCTGTCATGATGGAAAAAATACTTCAAAATCTTGACATTGACATTTCATAATTTTCTCTGGATTTCAGTTCTAATTATTTGCTTCTAAGGATTGCATAAATAAATTGGTATTAGCTGTATAATTTATACTATAATATTAGGTCACAAGTTATCGTTTAAGTATCGTAAAGCCCGGATTCCCGGGGCATATCCATACTAACATAATGATTGAGGTCGTTCACCCCATGTCGAATCCAAAAAACCGATCACTGGTAATGATCAAAGCTCACGTGTTTCATACGACGTTTTTCAACACATTTGCGAGGAAAAAACCTTTTCATAAGATTAAACATTTTCAGGCTCCTAAGTTACTAGATATCTTTAGTTATTTATGGCAGCCGGATTTTACTCACATATAGTGCATCGCCAAGAATTTCCATTTGCATTCAATTCTATCGCTTTTCTTTTCACCAATCAAATAACTAATTAATGTACAAAAAGGTTTTAATTTGCTTAGTCTAAAAGAATCCATTTACACATAATAAAAAAAACTGTTTAATTCGGTAGATAGAATGCACCGTGCTCAAACGTACGGCTTGCTGCAAACGAATCTTCATCTATATACACGGTGGAATATAATCGGTGATCAGGAATCCAAAAATCTTAATTATCAATCTACACAGAAACCAATACGTGAGATCTCGTGCAATATAGCTCACAATCTAATTAATCACACTAAATTAACATCGGTAAAATGTACACTGACTTAATAAATAGACACCCTACTTTTATTGAAGGGAAGTTACTCGTAAGTGTACATACGTCAAGTGCTTGCTGACTTTGGCGGGAAACTAGACAGATCAGACGTCAATAAATGATTGCCGCCATTTGTTATCTACGTTTCAGACTAAACCATTAGTAGGGTGACAATAAATTTTAATTAAAATTTAATTTCAACTTATAAATTAGTTATGATAAAAAGAAACTTGGTTCCACTTAAGTACTATATAAACGTGACCGCCATCGATTACTGAATTAGAAAAATGGGTTCCTGTTCACCGATTATATTCCACCGGACAGACTTAGCCCTAAACTGCAAAAGATATAGGCAATTTGGAACATATATTCTTTACAGTACGTGGACGTGTAGTCATCGAAATTCAACGCTTAAGAGGGTGAAATAGGATGTTTTTTTCCATACCATTGTATGGAAATCGTTCATTTGGGAAGTTATAGTCTTGAATCTTTGTATGAAGGTCCCTACTAAGAAGCAAAAAAATGAAATAGAGTTATTATAAAAATTAATCCCCTAAGGGGTTAAAAAGGAGTTGAAAGTTTGTATGGAAAACATGTCGTTTTTAAAGTTAGATGTTTAAAACTTCGATCACAAGCTACAGTCAAAAACATAAATACCTAAGGGCATTTTTTCTAATTCACCCCTTGAAGGGGTTAAGATGGTGGTTGAAAGTTCACATAAGTAATCTGTTATCATTCCAGTAGTAAGATTTAATGTCTCTTATAAGTTGGATACGGAAATGCAGGTTAGGTTAGAACACAAAAAAACCTAACGACTAATGTAGAGAGCTCATTTTTGTCGACATATTTTTTTATGACAATTGAATGTTCTGTGAGGTAAACTTATTGCATTTAATATGACAAGTAAAGTTTATGGCATTGTTATAATATGGCATCAAAAATTGTGTAAAATAAATTTGTCAAAAACAAAATATGCAAAATAAAACGTTATGTAATATAAAATTATGGCAAATGAAATTCTGGCAAGTGAAATTATATGATATTCTGGCAAACGATAGACAACCATGTAAAACGGTGCCTTATAAATAAATAATTTATGGGGCCACAATTTAATTTTTAGTGGTTTTTATTTTGGTGAAATTAGCCGTATATACGAAGCGCCGTGAAACGCGCATTCACCAACAAGAAGTACATCAGTTTCTCAGTGTCACAATGGGGGTTCGCTGATCACCTATAAACCTTCCAAAGCTGACGTCCCGTGTCCCGACTGGCGACGCGCCAGCGTGCCAGATTTACTGCCTCCGAGATAGCCGTGACCGTGTCGAGATTGCACCTTGGAATGCTCACTACATTCGCTGTCACCAATAAAAGTTCGAGGAATTCCAAGTACTCTCTTTAAGTATAATTGTAAACCCACTCTTACTTTTCATAATTCTAGTCGTTTTATTGTAATAAAATAGTCGAGGCTAAAATTGATGACTTTCATCGCAGAGGTACGTAGATACTTTACATTCCCTCACTGGGTAGCTAATAGGTTGCGTGCTCGCAAGTCCCCAGCTGTGAAAAACTTTTTGTGCGTATGCCTACTCGGGAAACTAAAAGTATTAAATAAAGAAATATTAACCTATACCTAGGTATAGATACACTGACTTCAAAATAATTACAATATTTCTTTATCGGCTAGCATTAAAGCTTCCCAAGAAATCCCAAGCGTCCTTAGCCGTTTTACTGTTCCTTACGTGCACTAAACAGTAGGGTCTAACCATTAAACAAATTTTCGCTCGTGCTTTTTAGTCACGCTTCGTCCCAGAAACATCTCTAGCCGAAAGGGTGGTACTTGTAAATTCCCACAAATCATCATGGATGACTTTTCGATGAGGAATTTCCATGTTGCATAGTTGCTATTGCCATCTAGCTTCTCTAGTGATGCCAAGGCACTGCTAGAACTGCTGCTGCCACAACTGCTCGAAGGTGCAGTTTCTCTGTTTCCACTATCAGCCATAGTTTACGTGTCGGGCCTATTACTAGACCCCGCTATCGGAGGTGCAAAATGGTAGCTGTCAAGTTCTTAGGGATAGGTAAAAACATTTATTCTGTCGATATTGATACTTGATTTTTCTGTATAATTAGTTTTTTTATGTATACGTTTCTTATCGTTATCGTTTTTTATCGTTATTACCATTTATTTGACTATAATTTAACATGTTTTTTTTGGGATCCATGATAATCATTGACATTAAAAATATAAACCGTAACAAAAACGCAATGGTTGCTATTTTTTTTCATGTTTCGAGTTGCAGGGCAGTGCATAAACGCTCTTGAGATAAACCTTTTTCAATAGAGGTTAATACTGGCCACTTATACTGATAATAAATTATTTACGTCGATAGATAGTCAATGTCATCTTACATGAATATCTTCGATTATTTAGCTGTGTTTACAAGCATATTTCATTCGTATAAAATATTTTGTATAATAGAAAATGGAGGCACTTCTTGCAGAACACCCTGAACTCCAAATAACTGAAGAAAAAATTTACTGTACAATTTGTAGTGTACACATTATATCCAGATGTTGGGATATTAAAAAGCACGTGGAGTCGAAATCCCATCAAGAGAAAATCAACAACGTATGTCCTACTCATATTGATTTTTTAATAAAGGACATTCCAATTCTTGTGAAGGAGGACGATAAAGTATATTGTATATCTTGCAACTCATTTCTGACTCCGAGCAAATTTTGTATTGAGAGACATTTGAAAACCCTTACTCACAAAAAAACAAATGAAGATCAATGTAACTTTAACCGAGATCTGGTAGAATTTTTTATCAGTTGTAATATACCTTGGACACAATTGGAAAACCCAAACTTCAGAAGATTCATGGACAATTGTCTCAATAAAAAGTATGGCGATGTTTCATTACCGAGATAATTAACTTTACGCAATAATTACTTACCTATATTATTTAATGAGAAAAAAGATGCTATAAAAGAAGAACTGTCTAACTAACGAAAATATATATTTGAGCATTGATGAGACTACAGATTCAATGGGTAAAAAAGTAGCTAATGTGATAGTTGGTGCTTTAAATAATTCTTTATCTAAGCCCCATATTTTTGCTTCAAGAAAATTAGATTCAACTAACAATATCACGATTAGTAATCTCGTAAATGAAGTTCTTCGCGAGTTGTGGGGCCCTAACTACGAACAAAATTGTGATAAGTTGTTATTTTTCTTAACTGAAGCTTGGTCATATATGGTAACATCGGGTAAAAATTTCAAGAAAATCTACCCAAACATGACTCATTTGACTTGTCTAGCTCATGGCCTAAATAGGGTAGCTGAAGCCGTAAGACAAACTTATCCAAAAGTAAACAGTTTAATAAATTTTGTTAAAAAAGTGTTTAAAAAAGCCCCTAAAAGAATAAACATGTTTAAACAAGAATATCCTAACACTCCTCTTCCTCCTGAACCTATCATCACGAGATGGGGCACGTGGATTGAAGCTGTCAGCTATTATAAAGATCATTTCGATAAGGTTAAGAATATTATTTCTAAATTGAAATCCTCTGAAGCTGCTGCCATAGCTAAAGCAAAACGATTGTTCTCTGATGCAAATCTGATAAACGAAATCAATTTTATAGACAACCATTTTAGAATTTTATCTATTTCAATAACAAAGCTAGAGGATCCAAAACTTTGTTTAAAAGAATCCTTAGATGTAATACTCCAGGTTACAAAAAAACTTTCATTATTACGTTTGCATCAAACAGGAAAACTTATTTATTTAAAAATGCGGAATGTGTTACATAAAAATCCTGGGTTCACAACTATACAAATTTTACAAAGTTTGTTGGATGGCAAAAGTGTCGAAATTACAGATGATGTAAATAAGAATACAGTACAAAATTACGCCAAATGTAAATTTTTCCCATTACTTCTGTCATCTGTCGAAGTAGAAAAGTCATTTTCCTTCTTAAAATGGATTTTCAGCTACAGAAGGAGTCTAACGCCCATTAACTTAGATTTTTTTTAGTTATATATTACGAGACATATATTTGTAAAAATAAATAGGGCTAAGATATTATATTAAGTTAATTGTTGTATATATTTATTGTGACTGCACTAGATTACTGCAGAGAATCTAAAAAAAACCTGATCATTCATTAAGAATACGGTATCCCCTTTGGTGGAAATAAAAGAGAGATTTACATTTTGTTTTTAATTCATTTATGAATGGTTTGGGCTATGAAAACGATAATTTCTTAGTAATGATGAAAGATTGAAGATTTTTATTTATAAAATGTAAAAATGTTTAATAAATGTTCTTTTTGTAATTATATAGTCATATTTTATAAAATAAACACGTTTAATTAAAGTCATAGACTATCATTATGGTAAAGAAAGATTATCGACATATAGCTATAATTATCGACATGTAGCATATTTCAAAATAATTTTTTACCCATCCCTAAGGATGGCTCGAAATTGACAGCTACCATTTTGCACCGCCGATAGCGGGGTCTACCTATTACCTATTAGTGTCTAACGCTACAGCACTAATTCAGTGTCCCATGTTGGGACAGTAGGTATATAAAGATAACTGATAATATAAGATTAATTAGATGGAATTGATCTTTTTTCGACAACAGAAGAAACATGAACATAGGGTTTTGTTAGATTCTTTCACCGAAAACTATTTTGAACAAGATCGGTTCAAAGGTTTTCGAGATATTGCTGAAAAACTGCCTTCCATAGAAAAGGACGTAAATTCTCAATCAAATGGCTTGTCCATCCAATCTACAATACAACATACAACTAATACCTACATACGAATACCAAGCTAGAAAAACATTCAAAAGCTTAGCGAAACGACCTTTTCCTGATAGCGTATCATTAAGTTTAGGAACTCATGAAAGAGTAATGACTTGCTAAAACGAAATACCTTTGCACATTCTCCCTTGATAGAAGTCGATAGTCACGCATGTATTCCATTATCTGTGAAAGGAATCTGTGAGTAGATTGTCGCAAATCGAAATCTTTACGTCGTCAATAAATAGAGTCAGGCTGACTAGGAGTTACATATATTTCAAAATTCAAAAAGGTCTTTTACTTAACACGTATTCGCCGTCGGCGTACCTAGATACGAATATTTATGATTGTGAGTTAAATTAACACGATGTATAGAATACTTTAAAACATAACAAGTACTTAAAAGTAGGACTCGCACCACACACGTTAAACATGAACTGCACTTACAACAGGCTAAGTATACGTAATTTCTATATTTGATTGTTTGTTGCCTAAATAAAACCAAAAAATATATTATAAAGTTGTATTTAGACATTAAATCGATGTTTCTACCCGTTTTTATACAGTTATTTAAATATTAAGATTTGATTTCTTTGTTTCTTAACATTTTGCAGTATAAATTAACATAAGCTAATTTACGCGAATTTACATTATGATCGTGAAATAATGAGTACAGTCATGGTAATTATAGGCCTGTTTCCTAAGTTAATCTTCTCCATCCATTACCTCCATTCCATTCATTAATGCATGAATTCGAACCAAATTTTTGAAAGGAACAAATATTTGTATCGCAGGTAATATTTGTTCGGTTAATATTTGCCCCTAGATGTCGCTGTAACTTCCACAAACTATTTGTGTATAGTTAGAGATGTTATTGAGAATGTTTAGTTCTAGGATTTGCCGCTAGATGTCATTCAAACGGCGACAAACTAATATCTAACGATTTTTTTTCGATCTAATATAGTCGAATCGGTTTTGTTATATGTGTATTCTTTTTTGGGTTCAGTGGGTACCACAAAAGGAAAAAACGGAACCCTTATAGGATCACTCGTGCTTCTGTCTGTCCGTCTGTCACATCCGATTTGCTCCGAGTTGAAATTTGGTAAAAGTATGTAAATTGGTGACCCAAAGATGGACGCGTAAAGTAATAGTAGATTGTATGACAAGGGGCTAAAATATCTCGGGAAAATATCCATCTCGTGGTAATATGGCTTATATTACCACGAGATGGATATTTTCCCGAGCGAAGCGAGGGTAAATATTTCGAGGGGTAATATGGCTTTTAGACCCGAGGTATACACTCTACTTTTCACTTCGACTGCGAGAAAATAGTAAAACAAAGATTATCCATCCACAATCAATAACAAATTTCACTGCGAAGATATTGTTCAATTTAGCGTTTGGACGCGCTATTAACGGTCAGAGGCGTTTTCTTTTTCAATGATTTGGAATTAGGGACTAAAAAACACCTGATGTTTGATTGGTCGACTTTAATATGTAGCTTTATTCTGGTTGGTTGATAGCAAAGATAAATGTTTTTTGAAAGAGTTGTGATTGGTGGATTTAATATGGTGAAGTGTTTTGATTGGTCAAATTACATTTGTGTTAAAAATCATAAATAGTATACATATTTTCCCGAGGGGCTAAATGTACTGCTTTAGCCCCGCTTATTAAGCCTAATATGACACACTTTTGGAGCATGAGAAGTGAAAAATAATGAATTCTGAACAAGGGGGCCACTGTTGGAGGTAAACAGGAAAATTAAAAAAAAAAGTTTCGTAAACTGTATTGTGTGGCATGTCAAATGAATGTTGTAAGCATCTCAGATATTTTTTTTTATAATTTTAGGAAAAACTGATTTGAAGTAATTCAGGAAAAAAGTCGAAAATTGACCATCCCCCCCCCCCCTTATCTCCGAAACTACTAGGCTTAAAATTTTGAATATAATATGAAAAATAGTTCCTTGCTTAAAGATTACAGGAAAACCTATAAGAAGTTTGAGTATTCAAAGTAATAGGAAGATTTTCAATATTTTTGTGTATTATATACGGAATCCTCACCACTTCTTGTCCGGTTTTTTTTTTAATATATCGAAGGTGTACAATTTGCACTCGAGTTTTATTGTGGTAGACAACACGGTAGTTTAACTACCAATTTGTTTCCTATGTTATTTTTCGATGCTATTCGGATCAAATTTCAGAGGGGAACAAAATATTTGTATACGTGGACATAAATAAATAAAATTAGAATCAAAGACGGACGTCGCTGGCGGCAGTCAAAACGGCTCATACTCACTGACAAAGATAGAACTTATGTCATCACAGCTTCCTGTTTGTACTAATCGTTGTATGAAAAAAACCGGCCAAGTGCGTGTCGGACCACGCAAAACGAAGGGTTCCGTGCCTATTAAAAAGGTCGTATCGTCACAGAAATTTTACGGCACTTACGTCCTTTTCTTTGAGGAAGGCAGTTTTTCAGCAATATCTCGAAAACCTCTTAACCGATCTTGTTCAAAACAATTTTCGGTGATAGAATTTAATAAGTCCTATGTCCATGAATTTTCCCATATTTTTAAAATACACCGTTCAAAAATTAGAGGGGGGGGGACAGAATTTTAGTTGAAAGGCCTATCGATTGATGTGCCATACGGGGGGTCACAATGAAAAAAAAATTTTGACTTTTAGTTTTATGTATGGAGTGCACCCCTAAAAAAATGTTTTTTGTCATTTTAATTACAAAACTATGTAGCGGCTAACAAAATACACCTATCCTCAAAATTTTATTCAAATACACCTTATAGTTTTTGAGTAAAATGCCTGTGACATACGGACAGACGGACAGACGGACATGACGAAACTATAAGGGTTCCGTTTTTGCCATTTTGGCTACGGAACCCTAAAAATCAAGTAAATTGCTGATTTGCTCGTGAAACTCAGTTTAGGTGCATAGTGTTTTTTTACAAACCGTAAGGATCCTATTGGTAGCTTAGACTTACTCTTTTTTCTAAACTTTCAAGAATTCCAATCGTTTTATATGATTTTGATTATATTTTGTTATTTACATTTTATTGCACTAATTTAATGGTTGACTACGTTATACATTTTAAGAGGAAACTACCCTAATGTGTCAAGTAATTTAATGAAATGTCACAGATGCAATACAATATTATTGTGAACATATTTGTATTATTATGAACATATAATTAAATGAGCGAGCTTAAATATTCTATGTCTACGTTAAATAATCAAGTTGCACAACTTTGGAGGTAGTGAAGAAGTTGTTGTATCTCTTTAAAAAAATATTCTAATTAGGAACATAGAACCGTCATAATCTAAAGATAACAATATAGTCTGGATGATGGATTATTGACCAATTAATTAATAAAACAGTATCAGTTAAACATTTCGCAAAAGTAAATTAAAACCTGACGGTCTAAGTAAAATTTACCAGAACGAACCTATACAGCTTGGTTTCCTCGGGGGAAATTAATGTCTACGCGATTTTCCTGACACGAGTTACATCGACCAATATTATTTCTTCTTTGTCACATGAAAAATAGCGACTTGAGCGATAATCCGTTATGTTAATGAGATTGACGCGCTGCATAGCATACAGATGAGATGATGCCTAATTTGTAATATATTCCTATGAAGGTATGTAGCTGAACTACTGTATAAGTTACCTCCTTTTTACCCTTGTTACTCGTACATAACCGAATTGCATTACCAGCAATGTATAAGGAAAAAATATTCTTCGCACAAAACCGGGTATTGTATTGAGAAATATTTTTTCTTTGCACATTACCGATAACATTTCCAGTTTTGTACGAGGATGTAAATATTCTTCCTACATTACTTGGTTTTGTTCAAAGAAATCTTTATTCCGTGTACAAAACCAAGGAGGTTCTCCGAGTAGTGTAAATACACCTTCCTAATGTGGGTTATCTTTGTATTTTCAAATAAGTATTGACAAGCTTGACATTTCATTAGACAGAAATACAAAGGACAGGGGAAATACTATCGTAATTTATCGCATTTATTGTACTTAATTCAAGGGCCCTTCAGCTATCACAATTGAAACTTATAAGGACAGTTGCTCTTCGTAACAAATAGTTTATAATGTCGACTGAATCCCCGAACAGTTCTATGGACGAACTGGTGTATATTACGTCCAAAAGAGGAGGCCAAATATTGTTATACGACGGCCGTAAATATCACAAAGTAAAGGTTTTCCGAAATGGTTCACAATATTGGACCTGTGCAAACTACAAGATATGTAGCGGCAGCTTAACAGTGTTCGACAATTAAGTTACAGGTAGTGTCCTGCATCATAATAGTTGCACCCCAAATCCACCAAAAAACATTGTGCTGAAAGAATTCGATCAATTACGGAATAATGTGACCAAAAACTACCTACCTATACCGAAGCAATATAATGAATCAATATGTACGTTGAAAAATTAAGGTATGCATTTATTGGAGCCGTTGCCTAAATTTGCAAATATACATACTGGTTTATATAACGCTAGAAAAAAAATGCAGGGAATTGAAAAGAGTGTATTTCGGAAACACACGGAGGTCCAAATTCCAGTAAATTTCCAACCGTTTATATTGGCACAATATGAAGACAATAACAAAATATTATTGTTTGCCTCGAAAGAAGCACGACTACTTATGACCAAATGTAAAAAATATTTCGCAGATGGTACATTTGGGTGTTGTCAGCCTTTCGAACAGCTCTATGTTATTTACGGTGATTTAGGTAGTGACGAAGAATCGACTAATATAATTCCTTTGGTCTATGCCCTGCTGTTTAAATAAAAAGCAATTAACTTACAAAATATTATTCCACATGGTAAAATCTCAGATACCCGAATGGGAAGCCGATCAATTTACTTTTGATTTCGAAATAGCACCAAGAAATGCTATTAAAAAAATATTCCCTAACATTAAGATACGCGGCTGCTTCTTTCATTTTTACCAGAGCTTAATGCGAAAAGCCCGATTTTTTGGAATTCAAAAAACATCGAAAGTCAATAACCGACACGTTTGTCTTTGTGCAGGGCTAGCAATTTTGCCTATCGAAAACATAGAGGCAGCTTGGATATATATTCAAAGCGAGAGTCCGAATAACACTAAGGTTACCGAATTTAATAAATACATGTACAGAACCTGGATCAAGAACAAAGAATATCGCAAGATATGGTCTTGTTATCAAGAACAGCACCGTACTACCAACTACGCAGAAGGGTGGAATTCCAGAATGAAAAGATTTGTTGGTCGTACATATCCAACACTTCCACACCTATTTTCGGGATTACATGATGACGCTACATTTTACGGTGATGAAAAGCCTGTAAGGTGTCTCTATTTCGAAGTTTAACAAAAAAAATCATTCTAAGAACTCTGAATGACATCCAAGTTAACATTCGGATAAATAGAGCTGTTTCTCAATTGGAATACCATTCCATAACGACAGGACATTGTCTTGAAAAAATATGCCCATTTATATAATAAACCCACTGTTTTTATTATTCCATCATGCTAATGCTGCATACAGTTATAGATTATTTTAAGTGTATGGTGTACTTATTTTAGTTTATCAAAAACTGAAAGTATTGTTTTGTTTCCTAAATTTTAAAATAAAAATCATAATTAACTTTATTTTACTTTATTATTTACTCCAGAACAACGCACAGCATTTTTGACACCACGTCATTGACCATATGAAAACCTAAGAAGGTCAGCAATTGACTCTGCGTGGCTGGTATCAAAATCCGTACAATTGTTGGGCGACTCGAAAACTTCCGTCCATTCGTCTTCGCCAACTGTGCAATGATACTTGCAGACATTCGTACCTCGAGATATTAAAAAATTCAGCTTGCTAAGGAAGTTTATTTTTTTTACATCGGAAACTTCCCCAAAATCCTTTCGGATGCATCCGGGAAATACACAAACACCTATTATTTCGGGCGTCCGCAATAATCCAAAATTGTTTATTCCATTGCGTCCCGACATTTTTCCGGTATTTGCGATTAAGGTTCTAATATCTTTTAATTTGCTAGAACCAAGCAGTGATTAATTTGCTAGAATAGTCAGTCACAGTGACACGGTGAAAACATGCAATTGTTTTAAAAATTGTTACTGAAGAGGACATAACATTAACAGTCCATATCATTTACTCGCAGAATCTCCTTGGTTTTGTACACGGAATAAAAATTTTTTTGAGCAAAACCAAGTAATGTAGGAAGAATATTTACATCCTCGTACAAAACTGGAAATGTTATCGGTAATGTGCAAAGAAAAAATATTTCTTAATACATTACCCGGTTTTGTGCGAAGAATATTTTTTCCTTATACATTGCTGGTAATGTAATTCGGTTATGTACGAGTAACAAGGGCCTTTTTATGGTTTTCCTTGGTTTCCCGTAGCACGTTTATTATATAAAAACAATAAGGAGGTTGCAGCGTTTACTTGCCTACTGATGGTTTGCGATCGCCCGCGCACAATTCTTCTTCAAATCGATAATACGTGCGCGTAATTCCCTTCTCCTGCTCTCATGCCGTTTCTCTTGTAGTTTGGAGTTTTAATAAACATTATTCTGAGCTTCCATTGATTCCTGTAATGCAAAAGGTTTCAAAACCTTATTTCGCCTTGAAATCGCACAGGATGTGCGATGAGGTACACCTTTTCTTACCTGTTTTCTGCTATTTTGGCTTATATTAACTATTATCTACATACATTTATAGTTGTTTGTTGTAAAATAGGAAAAAGTGTTTTGTTTATATTTGACAGACTGTCATAGCAATGATACGTCAACTTTGTCCACCGCGGCACCATGCAGCAAAGGTTGTATACTTTTAAGGCTAAGGTTGTAATGATTTTATTCAATATGAACTCTTAGTACCTTATAAATTTAAATTTACAAAATTGGAATAGGAAATTCTGGAATGCGGATCCTCAGGGGAAGCCGTACGGCGGAGAGACCCGTCAGTTCTACGTCAACTTCTGAAATAATGAGACCTCTAAATTGATCCGTTGCGGGGTCACAGCTCTGCAACTCAAGCAGGATCCCTAAAACAGTCTTTTCGGCACTTCTACTCTTCAACCTATCTGCCCTATCTGCGCGCCCTCCGCGCCTGTCTGCTACTCGCGCTAACCGTAACGTACATAATAATTAATAAAGGTTTTCTTTCTAAAGTGACTCCTGCAAGTGCATTTGAAACCCATCAACCTTTGACTGAATATGACAATAAAAGTGACCTTGTGTGTATAAATAGTAAATATTAGAGCATAAGACTGAAACAAATGATCATGCTCATCGCACAAATACTATTTGCCCTTACCGGGACTCGAACCCAGGACCCTACAGCTTCGTAGGCAGCGTCACTACCCGCTAGGCTAACCGGTCGTGAAATGTATGCGTGTATGCAATACAATTTTTAATTTTATAATTATGTGAACATATATCTATACTTTACTGATTTTATAAAGATGAAAAGCCTGTAAGGTTTTAGCTTTGTAAGTAAGTATATAATAGGCGATCATTTCCGGACCGACATATCCCTTCTTTTGTTCTCCTGCGTATAGAAAAGACTATATTGCGAATTCGAGTCATCAAAATCCTTCGGCGTCTGGCTTCTGATAGACTCTTGTTCGTAATATTCATCAAAGCCAGGCATTCGGCGTAGGGCTTCTAATAGACTCTTGTTCGTAAAAAAACGACTTACCAACTTCGTTGCACTATATGTATATGTACATATATATGTACTGTTAAACCGTAGACCGTGTGATATATTTAAAATATTTTACCCTGCGTTTATGTTAAAAATACCGAAGTTTTATTATTGTAGCTTTTAGTGTGCCTGAATAAAATAAATTATAGAATGCGGTGTAATTTTGTGCTTTATTTAAGTAAGTGGATTTCAGTATAAACGGGAAAAGTCTCATTATCACACTTCGCAATGGTGCTTTAATTGTAAGCTCCTTTTGTTTCACAGACAAAAGCTTTGAATTAAGGAACTGTGGTCGAAACCACGCTCAAAACGACTCGTCCGTGGATCTGCGTACTTAGATATATTTACACGTATTTATGTTAAAAGTAAATTGCCCTAACAAATTCATTTTCTCAAACATACAAAGAAATATCGTTTTTGGGCTGCTTATTACTTAATGTCGAAAGTTTGGCAATGATCAATATCATATCAGCCGAAAGACATACGAGATCATCTACATACATGTATCCGGAAAAACTGAAACTAAATTTCATATACACATTTTCATATGTTGAAACCAACTTGGGTGGTCAAATCATGGCTGTACGCCGGATGATTAAGATTTAGATTTATTTATTTCACAACATACAATTGCACTTAAAATTACACACAGTCTATATAACCCGTTAATTCGTTTTTTTGGGTTTGTAAAAAATGATTTGTCTCAGCTGATTGGCTGCTGCTGGGCATTATCATGATGAAGAATGATTCTGCGTTGCTGGTTGTTTTTCCGTATTTCCTCAAATACTGTGGGCATACAAATGATCGTGTACCATTCCGAATTGACTGTTTTACGGTTTTCTAATGGCACTGTAGCCACATGGCCATTAATACCAAAAACATAGACTGCTAAAAACATATCCCTTGCTCTCGGTTTTACCGGTAGCCAGGCAAAAAAGCAGACCACCAATTTGCGTTAAAGTGCTTTTTGCACGAACTGTTGAATGTTGTTAAGTTTCGGATCATACGCATAGATCCAGGATTGTTCACCTGTGTAGATATTATAAACGGCTTTCAATATTTTTTTGCAGTATTCGACATGAACCTCTTTTTGAAAAAGTGATAAAATTAAAATAAGTAGTTCACAATAAACTTCCGCCTTCTTATTTTTTTGTACTTTTTACAGCAAGTCTACTCATAAGCCATTTATTAATAAAATTATAAATAATACATGTCATCATTCTTAAATTACATTAAAATTATAGGTAAGTACGAGTATGTGTACATTCATTCTTATTGAGGTAACTCATAAAAATCTTTAATGTCATAAAAATAGTGGGTGAGAAGCCACGATTTTAATTTTCTTTTTAAAACACATTTTAGGTTTACGGGAAGTTTGTTAAATTCTTTTGGCCCCAAATGGGAGATAATTTTGGATGACTTGGTCAGTCGAGTGGTTTGTGTGAGGAGCTGGTTCATGGACTGGTTCTTGCCATGTGCGAGTTATGTTTTTGTGAGGAAAAGTGTTTACGGGAAGTTTGTTAAATTCTTTTGGCCCCAAATGGAAGATAATTTTGGATGACTTGGTCAGTCGAGTGGTTTGTGTGAGGAGCTGGTTCATGGACTGGTTCTTGCCATGTGCGAGTTATGTTTTTGTGAGGAAAAGTGTTTACGGGAAGTTTGTTAAATTCTTTTGGCCCCAAATGGGAGATAATTTTGGATGACTTGGTCAGTCGAGTGGTTTGTGTGAGGAGCTGGTTTATGGACTGGTTCTTGCCATGTGCGAGTTATGTTTTTGTGAGGAAAAGTGTTTACGGGAAGTTTGTTAAATTCTTTTGGCCCCAAATGGGAGATAATTTTGGATGACTTGGTCAGTCGAGTGCTTTGTGTGAGGAGCTGGTTCATGGACTGGTTCTTGCCATGTGCGAGTTATGTTTTTGTGAGGAAAAGTGTTTACGGGAAGTTTGTTAAATTCTTTTGGCCCCAAATGGGAGATAATTTTGGATGACTTGGTCAGTCGAGTGGTTTGTGTGAGGAGCTGGTTCATGGACTGGTTCTTGCCATGTGCGAGTTATGTTTTTGTGAGGAAAAGTGTTTACGGGAAGTTTGTTAAATTCTTTGGGCCCAATGGGAGATAATTTTGGATGACTTGGTCAGTCGAGTGGTTTGTGTGAGGAGCTGGTTCATGGACTGGTTCTTGCCATGTGCGAGTTATGTTTTTGTGAGGAAAAGTGTTTACGGGAAGTTTGTTAAATTCTTTTGGCCCCAAATGGGAGATAATTTTGGATGACTTGGTCAGTGGTTTGTGTGAGGAGCTGGTTCATGGACTGGTTCTTGCCATGTGCGAGTTATGTTTTTGTGAGGAAAAGTGTCAATGTTCTCTATGAAGAATCTATTAGCAACGTCATATATGTACTGCTACTGCGAGGGCAGGGTGAGTACCTATATTGTTATATCTTAAGAGATTTTGAGCTGGAGTGAGTGGTAGGACAAATCAGCTAATACGCACGGCACGCTAGTGAAGTAGGTATGAATACACGTTGCCACTCAGCAGTTGTATTGTAACCCACAATTCAAGACCATAATTCATAACTGAATAGAAAAATCTTAGTTTTTTTGCAGTGGTAAAACGTGTGCCAATCTGCTTAAAGCGAAGCATGCACCAGACAGCCGACCACATAAACTGTTTAAGTAGTTATGTTAGTAGAATGTAGATAAAAACATTTAAAAACTGCTTGGCTACCCGAGCGAAGCCGGGGCGGGTCACTACACATCATCATCATCATATCAGCCGAAAGACGTCCACTACTTGACATAGACCTCCCCCAAATAGTGTCAAAGTAACCGGTGCTGCGCCACCCACACGTACACACATATATGACGGAGGTGAGGGTGGCACTTTGTCTGCTGGAGGATCACCAGCAGACTTTTCCGCACTAACACTGTTATCGGAACGACTATTTTCTTGATCGTGCATTATTGAGGGTAGACCCACGTGATGAAATAAGAACATGTCCGGATAGCAGAAGGTCGATTATAATTGACAATATTCTCTTGGTATAAAAATCACACGTGATTGCCTTAATTTAAATGGATTCAATTTGAGAACAAAGAAAACGTGGTGATCCCAAAGATGGCGTCACGTCACGACCGCTCGGTTCGAATGCCCCTACCATAATGGCGCCTGGCCGGCCTGTAGCTGCCATCCTCGTGAACTGTCAGTGTCAAAGTCGCAACTCGCACCGGTACGCAACGCCATCTCTGATTTCACTCGGGCAACTACCCGATGTTTCCTAGTACAATATTAGTAATCGAATCAATCGAGCTCGTAGTACGCCAACGTGCCACGAGGTGGCGACACGTGGTGTTGTTATAGCCCTCCGATAAATGGCTCCAATCCGACATATATATATACCCCCCGCATGGTTGCGGAACACACTGCGACTAAACACCAAGGTAGAACACCAAAAATATTGGCATACCCTAGGAACCTGCAGGCAAACCAGGGAGGCCCTCCCGACAATCAACCCTGGATTGTCAAGGAAGCTAAAGACGCTAAAGAGGCCGGCACTTCGTCTTCTGACGGGAGCCATAACTGGTCATGCACTATTAAACAAACATCTTTTCACCCTAGGTGTTACAGACAGTCCTCTCTGCAGAGCCTGCATGGAAGAGGAGGAGATAGCCGCCCACGTCATCCTGACGTGCCCTGGGGTGGCAGATTACCGGGCAAAGCACCTCGGAACACCGGGGTCACTACCGGAGGCCGTCGGCAACATAAAGGGTCTGCTAGGCTTCCTGGTGGAACTGGGTTGGCACGAATAATAGTAGTGCCAACCCACCCATACGCAAAATAGGCGCAATTATGACGTCGAGTTGCGGAAACCCAGCCCGCGTACACCTATAACCTATAACCTATATATAGCATTGGATACAAGTTACACAAGGCCAACAAAATTGCATATTTTTCGAAACTCAAGTTTAATATTTTTATAATTTTGATTCAAGTTCGTAATTTACAGTTTATTGTAATAAGTCTATGGTTCACTATCTACACGGTGCCCGTGAGCATTGCGAGAGATTTTAATCACGAATTCCTGAGGCTATAAGGAGTAATAAATGTTATATGAAGCTAGGTCGAATTATGATTTTTAATTTTTTTCTTATTTTCATACACATTAACATACACATATAATTGCTAATCGAGTAAAAACGTGTCTTTAGGACGAGCTGTCAAAGTAGATGGTTAAGTCTCGCAACGTCGCAATCATAAAGGTGTTTCATACTGGAGATTTCATTACAACATTTTTACACAAAAATGGAAATATCTCTAAAACCGAACCGAATTTACTCGACGTTAATTAACATTTTTAACTTAAAATATAGTCAGGAATATCCTGTTAAAATCTCTCGCAATGCTTACGGGCACCGTGTATAAAGCAACACTAGGTAAGTTATAACTTTAATCACGAGGTTTATGAGCACACTAGCCAATTGCCTTTTTGTAATCTTCTGTTATCAATCCCGAGGGGTAGTCACGTAACGTTTGGAACGCGCGTTAGGACAATTTAACTGTCATTTTACTATATAAAAGGTGACATTTAGATCTACCTGACGCGCGTACAATGCGTTACGTAATCGACCTGCTGAGCTAACAGTCTTCAATTTGGGTGATTTATATACCTACGTCAAATCACCAAATACAACATTCCATTAAACATGTCTGGAGACATTGATTTTCGAGAACGTAGTTTAGCTCGGGGAATTCGTGAACTACGACTAAATAAGTTCGGTGTAAGGTAAGGAAAGTGGTCCTATTAGGGAAGTTTTGTCTTCCCGTCCCATTTAATGCCTTGCCGGCGCGTGCCTTTTCGGAACAAACGTAAACTGTGTCATTGCCTACGGCGACATATAATAAATAACGCTAAAGCAGGCTGTTATGCTTTCAGATAGTTTTAACCATAAAATATGTAAATTCAAAGTCCTTTAAACAGGATAAGGTTTTTTGGCCATCTTTGATATCACCATTTGCAAGAAGGGTTTTTAGGGTGCCATATGCCGTGCTGGCGAAAGTGGCAGCGTCAATAGTACAGGTCAATTTCCAAAGCACGTTGTTTTCAAGGTCTTTCTCCGGCCTTCTATTTTCCCATTTATTGTGATTACTATTAAGTATGTCATATTTTCTGTTGAATAAAATAATTTGATTTAATTATCAACTATAGTTTAAAAAATCAATACAATTATATGAAAGTGTGGCTGTAGGTACAGAGTTCTGCATGCAGTTGTTTAATATGTTTTTATTACTTATCAGCCGTAGGGTTGATAAGTAATAAATAGTACAATATTAACCGAGGGTGGAAAATGGCCCAATTCACCCGTTCGAGCGCCAATAGTTCGAGGGTAAAATGGGTAATTTCACCTGAATTAAACACTATTTTCTTTCCGTCTGTGAGTAAAGTAAAATACTGCACGTAGGTACATTTTATAAAACATGAATATTATTTAAGAGTAATCAGTTAAAATACACATACTGCCAACGGATTTTGATGCAAACTTTACTTGATAGGTTTTAAGCTATAAAAATCTTAAAGATTAGGGTTAAAAATCTTAAAGGGGGTAGAAAATGGGGTTGAACTTTGTATGGGAACTCCTTGAATGTACGAGCTACAGACTTGAAAATTGGTACCTAACCATAAACTTGACTGGAAAGTAAAAACGACCCCATTCAAACTTTTAGCAATGTATAGATAAAACGTGAAAAATATGGGGTGAAAATAGTATTAAATAAAGACGACGACGACGACGAGACGAGAAACGTTATGTGGGGTATTGTAAAAAGGTATCTTCGAATCATTAATATGTTTCTTTAATCATTTTTAGTTTAAATGCCCGTTTAGTATTTATAATAATTTAAAATTGACTTAACAACTACTAACCCTTCGGCCGTGTACGTAACCGACCTTCCGTAACTGGTAACGAAGGAAGAAAAAACGGTCTTTGCACGATACTGGTTTCGAATAAAGATAATTTTTTCTTCGTACGTAATCATAGTTTCAAGAGAAGAAATTTTCCATTTGAAATTACGAAAAATATTATAATCATATTATACGTAACTGTTCTGAGTATAAACGTTTTAATAATCATTTAGCGTAGGTAACATACTGAAATCATATATTCAACATATGAAACCACTTCAAACTCCTTACTAACTGGCCATTTGATAAACTATTTTAATTGTCAATGTCCATTGTCAGTCACAGACTTAATGACTTTTAATGCTTTTACTGTCTAGTTTAGACTACTCTTGATTTGCGAAACTTTTATTTCATGTAAACATGAGTGAGAGTGAAATACACTTTGTGAGTACACGGAGAGGAGGGGTGGCGTGGTAGATACTCTTCTACTTGTATCGTTTATTAAAATTTAACCAATAATTTAAGCGCTAAAATAAAAGATTTGATTTTCGATTCGACACTCACGTTCACCATGTCGAATTGTGCTCGTAATCGAAATTTCAAGGTTTGACAATATCGACTGTATTACTGTTACATTTCTAACATGTATTTGTCTCGTATTTTTATTATGCTTCTATACTTTAGTATACAGTTAGATGTAGATAACAACGGTCATCTGTACTTCCTGGCATATTAGCAGCAAAGTTTAAAGACGGTTTGTTTCTACATGTAGGGTAGAAAAAATTTTTTTTTCGAATATTAGGAGTCAAAAAGCAGATTGTTTCACAAGGGTGCGAAATTATACATCACGATGACATTCATTTTAAGTGCTATTTCACAAGAGCCCGGCAAGCGGAAAAGGGTCGTCCCAAAACGACTTGGCGTCATTCCGTAGAGCAAAAGTTAGCCGCCTCGGGTTTGACGTGGGAAGAGGTAACTTAAAATGCCCGAGACAAATGAAGGGAGTTGATTCGATCCCTATTACCACACCCAGTAGAGGGTGTTCCTAATCAGAAGAAATAAAACACGTTGACCTTTACCAGTAACCTAGTGATAATAATCTGCTATCGTGAGTTGGGACTCACAATTATATATACTGTACACACGTACCCCGTGCGGCTTCGCCCGCGTATTGCAAATATCGCAGCCAAACTCGCAGAATAATGTATGACCTAAGCCCAATAGGAAAGTCCATTCAATACACAGGTGCAAGATATTTTTTTAATCGAAAAAGGGGTTCCCAAGATTACCCCCTATATACAAACTTATAATCTCGCAGACATTTCCCTCTTTTTTATATTAGTAGCTATAGATTAAACTATGAAAAAAAATTCGAACCGTATAAATATCAACTTCATTATACAATACTTTTACTAAAAGCACAGCGTTTTGGTTTCGTAACTTGTCTTATGATGTATGTCACGGCACAAGTAATTTTATGATGCATTGACTAGCTCGTACCTAGTGACAAAATGATACAAATGGTTTTTGTAGTTATAAAATGATTACATACATATAAAAAAGGAAGTAAATAGTTACTCACTCTAATTACGGGTCACTCGTCGATTAGTGTTGACCATATTTTCAGATCAGCTAACAAAAACGAAAGATCTTGCTTGATTACTGTATTTATGTATGGAAATCTGGTACGTGAGTGGATCTGAAGTCTTTATTCCATGCAATTTATTCTCATGCAACTCTCTTGGGGCCGGATACGTGACAAGGTTACGTGATGTGGGTAGGTACCTACGAATAAAAGCCGCTACGATATTTTAACATTAAATCCAAAGAATTGTTTCGCATCTGTTGCATTTCTTAATATTACCTTTTGAGCATTCAATGACGGATTTCATATTTTGACCTCCCAGTGTATATGTGTATTGTCTTCGAAATTGCATTAATGTTTTAAAATTATTATACGTAAGTTGTGACAAAACTTTTTTGATCATCAAACTTGTGACACGCATAAAATTGCTTATAAAATGATAAATAAATAGTATACATGACGGTATCAAACTAAGCAAAGTCGATCGCATACCGCAATCACAAAATTGTACAGTAGAATTCGCCAGTAAATGCTGATTGCTTATTTGCTTAGAATACATTCATTCATTTTGAATACCGTATTAACGATATTTCCCACCGTCAAATGCAATTCAAAGGCTAAAAGCGCTAATGGTTGTTTTCTCACCGCCGCTGCATTATTAAGAGCGGTCACCCGTAAAACCGATACACCTGCACGATTTGTTCTACAAGTTTCACAAAAGCATTTTTTCGTAGTGGCGAATTTTTACATTGCGTTCTTTCATGATCGCTAATTTTATTATTCGTCTTTTTTCATGTAGCGATTTTTCATAAAGCGTTTTATAATGTTCGCGTTTATTTTTTTCGCTTATTTTACCAGTAGATTATTTTATCAATCGAAATATTCGTAGTCAATTTTTTTCAAATCTCGATTTTTTACACGTTGATATTTTAATATTAGCGTATTATAATACCTAAGATATAAAACTACGATTAAAATACGAATATTGCCGCCTTGTTAATTCACTGATAGGTAACTGTATATTAAATAATTATCTATAAGAGACAACCTCTTCAGAATCAGATATCATAAAGTATCCACGTATGTGGACATTGCCTGACAAAGCCATTGAAATCTTCCTTTACTTCGGTTTTAAAGTGCGGTTTTAAAATATTTTTTTGTTGAATAGTGGATTGGATACTCATTCAAAAACATGCTGGAACCAGGTACCTACTAAAGATTTTTACTTTATTAAAAGCGGTCATGGCGGTGAGTTATTAATAAGAGCTGGTCGCAGAAATTATTTAATTAGAGAAAATCAATAACCTTAGTCTGGCGTTGTACCAAGAAACCCAGTAAAGGACAGATTGCTTGACGAATGCTGAAAAATGGTAATTATACGAGTCATTGACCATATGTGTATTCCTGATTATTAAAGCATTCATAATAGAGGAAAAGCTGATTAGTTTGAAAGAGAAGGTAAAGGATGACTACCGACCAATACCGGAGATATATGAACAAGAAATGAGAGAGTTCTTGACGGAGGAGTTACGCAGATAAACTTTCATCTTTTCATAAAAAAAAGGATGCCCTTTACTGAGCTCAAACGAAGAGCAATGGAAAATGTGTTTTCAAGAATTGCAAGGATGTAGAAATTCCAGAAAACTTTCTGTGCAGACAAACGAAAGAAATTCTAATTTTTATTAGTCCAAATTGCAAGGACTACATAAAAAATATTGAACGTTTTTTTTTGCGATGGCACGTTCAAAGTTGCTCCTTCGCTTTATTTACAGCTGTACACCATACATGGTGACATAGCGAGCACCGAAGATTACACTAAAGTTGTCCCACTGATTTACGGCATTAGAAAATAAGAAACAAGTAACGTACGATTTTTTGTAATGCACCTAAAGAAGTGTTACTGGATTTTGATTCATAAACAATGAAATTCGATTTTGAGACAGCGGCAATAAATGGCGCCAAAAATACTTATCCATCAGCAACAAGGGGTGGCACAGCCGATTTAATAAAAAAATAAAGGAAAATGCAAAATTGTTTCTCCTGATTTCTGCCATAAAAGACGAAACGAAAACAATTGAATTCAATATTCTTCAAAGGAGCATGAATGTTGAACAATATCGCAAAAGATGCCGAAAGTTTATAGCGATTTATCATAAAACCGAATCCATAATGAACGATTATTTACAAGGCCATATAAATATCGGAGAGTACAGATTGGCTGACTGAACTCCGATAGCTTAGTCAGGGCATACATCTTCGGTATTATTCTTTTCAAAAAATCCAATAAGCTTCAGAAGAGCTAGTTTAGGATTAAATTCATACACATATTTTGGGGAAAATAGGGAATTCAGGACATTGAGATTATTTTATTAATTTCGCAAAGTATTGGAGTACTAGGTTTCTGAGGTTAAATGTGATATTCTGAACTACTGGTTAGAGAAAAAGAGGCGTTTTAGAATGAAACAATTCTATTGTATGGACCAGCGGGAAGCAAAGCAGGCTGCTGAAGACTGTAGTTACGGGCGAAATAATACCCTTATAACTACTAGCTATCTCAATACGTATTTACATCTCGAACCCGGGATCGGATACCGGTATTTTCACCATACAAAAATACCGGTATTATTTCGTTCTATTTCGTTCTTTGGTTTATTATTTTGATTTTAAATAAATTTTGTGTTATTAAGGACTCGAATATGGCTCCAAATGGTATGTGTAATATGTATGAACACATGACTGCGGCGTCGCCAGTTCTAGGCTTGAACTTAGCTTGACACGCTGCCGCTGTCTAGATTGCCCATACCTAAGTACTTGGGTTTTATAACTCTTGAGTAATACGCCAACATTTACGTTTCGAGAAATGCATGTTGAAAATCTTTATTTACTAAACAATTTAACTTGAATTTCCCTATGAAACTTTGTGTGGACAGGATACGATCCCAATACTTCTAGATTACCGGTAATACCCGAGTACCTACCAATTGTCCACTCCTCACCTCACGCCAAGCACCATACCTATCTAATTTATCCTTGGTTTGTTGTAGGCATAGTACTTGTCACTCTTCAGCGATAAGACCGCCTGTTGTCTAACTCTACCTACATGTTATTGTATTGTTTCTCTCTGTAACTGCTTTGTTTGTGTGAGGTGTGCAATAAAGAGTATAAATTTGTATTGTATTGTATTGTACTTGTACTGTCTATCCGATTCAGGTTGAATGCAATATGTTAATAGTAGTAGTAGATAATTACTATAATTAGTTTCAAATGCTTATAAACTAGACTGGTTCTTCTGTCGCCCGGCGTCTGTCTGCCGTCCTCCTCAGTCGAATTGTTTCATGCATCGACGACTTATTTTATTCTGACACGCGTCTCCTATGTGTTTTTATTGCGTTATCTTTCTTCCGTCCAGTGCTATTCAGAGATCCGATATAGTACGATAAAGTTAACTATTGAGTATTTTCAAATCTACTCGTAAACTATTCCAATTTGGAAAATACTATATTTTCGCAATTATTCCTCTAATTATACCAGCCGTATCACAACAAACGTTCAACAATCCTATTCTAACTACAATGGCGTTAAAATCTGCCTTTATCTGTCACATTGACATTTGTGTGCGTAAGAATGGGACAACACACAATTAATTTAACAGAGGCATTTTAAGTTTTATGTACTCATAACGCGTTAGTGTTTTCTCGCAATATGTAAGGTATGTTTTTCTGAGCTGGATTCGACCAAACAGGAAATAATAAATTAATCAGAGGATAAAGGTCAAAATTGTACGGGTTAGTATCGCAATAAACACTATTTAAGTTCGGTTACACTAAGAGTCCCAGCTAAGGAAATAATAAATTAAGTAGTACCTACAACCTACTTAATTTTTAAAAATAACTTTATATCCAAAACGCAATTATAAGTAAACTCTACTTGTAATTAAAATGTCCACGAGTTATATACCCCTCTGAGTCATTTTCAGCTGCATTCGTATTCGGGTCGTTCTTCTTTTCGACCGACAATAGCCTGTCCCTCGTCTTATTACGGCATCTCATTTGAGTAATTATGTTTACGGTTTTATAATGTTCGAATGAACGTCCATATTATTTTATTAATTAGTGATGTTTAGTATTTCACTTTCTCTAACTAGCATTTTTTTTTAATGTTTTTTTTTTCGTAGAATGCCGTGACAGAGTGGTAAACCAAAATGTTGTCCCCACTGAAAGAGTCCACTTTGTCACATGTTTTTTTTTAGAAACCAACCGTAAATAAATATTTATATTGGCCAGAAAGGAAACTTTAATGAGTTCTAATGAAGAAACCTATGCATTTTTTTTTAAATCGCACTTCAAAACCACAATTTTCGATAGTTCAAAAACCAAAAAAACAGAAAAACCTCGGATCATTGTCGGTAAAAAAGAAGAACGACCCATTCAAATGATAGTCTCTAGAAATACAAATATCAAACAAAGTTTTGTAACATTCAAATGTACTATTATTATAAGCGTACAAATTAGTCCAGTCAACCCTTGACTCACTCGGTTTTCTGAATAGTATATGCAAAAAAACGCAGCAATAATAAAACAAGCCATTTTTATGTGTAACCTTAACTTAAAGTCAGGTACGAGGTATTCACTACGAGAATGTTATTATTTTGTTTTATTTCAGTAGTAGGTATTTCGAAGCAGCGTTCCGTTTTTATCGATACCTTGACAATTTCGGACTTGTGAATCAACTCGGTATCATATAGCTGCGTTTCTCTAGCAACCAATAACTCTGTGATTGGATTACGAAGAAAAATATTTTTTCTCATATTGTATACGCGGCTTCTGTTTGATATTGCCACTTAC
Source organism: Epinotia nisella (assembly GCA_932294315.1). Taxonomy (NCBI): domain Eukaryota; kingdom Metazoa; phylum Arthropoda; class Insecta; order Lepidoptera; family Tortricidae; genus Epinotia; species Epinotia nisella. The sequence goes on from OW028673.1 coordinate 23,751,648, forward strand.
ACTAGAGCCTTTTGACAAGTAAGAAAACTATTGATACGGTAAAACAAAACGCAAAATGAATTTGTGACCTCATCGCATTAAATACTTTTAAAAAATAGCTTCATAAACGTGTAACATAGATTACTGGAAAGGATTATCATTATCCGTCCGGCAGTTTTTGCTTCAAAGAATAACAAACATCTAAACCTTACTATAAACTTTTGCATTAAACAAGTAATATTCATCAATGTTCACGTTAATACTGATCAATGTTACTGAATCGGCGTAATCTCCGAAACAGCGTGCAGTAGGATTTTCATACAAAACAACTAAGGTAAGTGTCGCTTGCATGGAAACATGTTGATACCTTCTTGGTATGCTGAAGCAAGTGTAAAATTATGATTTCACAAGATAGCCGTGCAAAGGTAAAATGTCTTGTAACTAATTTAAGCGTTGAGAAAATATCATAATATCTTAAAATCCGAAAAAACCTTTGCCAGGCCCTCCTGAAATGTCGTTTTTTGGTCATTTACTTTAATTGAACCTTAAGTCGACGATATGATGGCGACACCAAGCTGATCTTATGAACTAAACTAACTAAACTAAATAAGTTTCTGTCAAAAAAATCATTTTGGTAGAAGATTTTATTGAATTGTCATCCAAACTACAGTTATACCCAAAATTTCAGCTCAATCGGTCATTGGGAAGGGGGTTCAATTTAACTGCAACAAAGTAACAAATTTAGTGGCTCTGTGAGCTGCAGCTTGCGAGCCTAACATTTTTTTTATTTCGTACAGTCAGCATCATAAACATGTATACACTTTTCAACCTTATCTCCAAGCAATAAGGTCCTAGAATGTATACATGTTTATGATGCTGACTGTACAAGTGATTTGACGAAAAAATTCAATATCTATCTATACTCTATACATATAATAAAGCTGAAGAGGGTCGAAAGTCTGTACATGGAAGATAAACGAAAAAAAATTGGCTGGGGATACTTAAAATTGATAACAGAACACGTTCCAACAGTTTTTAGAATTTTTGTCTGTTTATCTGTTTATCTGTTTATCTGTTTATCTGTTTATCTGTTTATCTGTTTATCTGTTTATCTGTTTATCTGTTTATCTGTTTGTCTGTTTATTTGTCAGAGTATCACGTGAAAACGGCTGAACGGATTTTGATGCAAACTTTACTAATCTGTCGAGAGAATCCCCGGATAGGTTTTAAGCTATAAAAATCTTAAAGATTAGGGTTCAAAAGGGGTAGAAAATAGGGTTGAACTTTGTATGGGAACTCCTTGAATGTACGAGCTACATACTTGAAAATTGGTAACCATAAACTTGACTGGAAAGTAAAAACGACCCCATTCAAACTTTTAGCAATGTATAGATAAAACGTGAAAAATATGGGATGAAAATAGGTTCTGAGGCGACTAGAAACTATATAATGTTGCAAGAGCGGGGTTATAACAGTATCATTACCATGGTAACATGTCGTCAATATATTCGAAAATTCATCGTGTTCTTACAACTAATAGTTAGTCCAGTGGCTTGACCCATAGCTTACGGAGTCGGCGTCCCCGAGTTCAAACCCAGCAGCATGCACTTTTTGTAGTTTTAATTTTTGAAAATGTATATTTTTCAAAAAACGCAGAGAAGCTTAGTGAATAGAGGATTTTGATGCAACTTTTACTTAATCGTTCGAGAAAATCCCTGGCCAGGTCATAGGCTGTAAAAATGATAAAAATTAGTTCAAAGGGGGTAAAAAATGGGGCAAAACTTTGTATGGGAACTCCTCAAATCCATGAGCTTTAGACTTGAAAATTGATAAACATACACTTGACTGGAAAGTATAAAGAACTCCATTCAAACATTATAAAAAAATATAGATAAAACGTGAAAAACCACGGGATGAAAATGAGTGCTAGATGGCTAAAGACTATCTATAATAACCAAAAATGTTTGATATCTCAACCGATAGTAGCTGTTAGACATTAGAAACCTAATTATTTTGGATTTTAGTCGCTGTCAACGTCGCTGTTAATATTGAAATCCAGCAACCTTGATCTTCGTCTTCCTATACATAATTGGTATGAATTCAGAGGTCATCTAAAGATGTATGATAGGTTGAGTTTAATACTTACGTCGAATTAGCATAGTTCACCAACGTCAAGAGACGTGGGTATAAAATTTGGACACAACGGCATTCCGCGGAGAATTAAGTAGGTACCATTTTTTATGTATAAAACTTCAGCGTTTATGACATTCAGAAATATTATTATGAATACTCAGGTATAGTGAGCGTCCGCATGAGCTAGCTCTCGGGCCTTCGGCCCTCGGGCTCGCATAGAAGCGATGTATTGGGCCTTTCATTCATACGAAAAGCTCGGCCTTCGGGCTCGCTTGCCTCGCCACTCACCTTCGGGACTTTGGAACTCAGATTTCGCTTTCAAGACACTTGGAGATAGTGTGCGCCAGTCCTCGGGCTCGCATAGGAAGCGCTCTCTAAAACGGTTCTTTGGGCCTATCATACTCGGCCTTTGGTCTCGCTTGCCTCGCCGCTCTTCTTCTGACTTCTCTCGCTCGGGACTTTGGTCTCCGGTTTCGCTTGCAAGATTGGCTGGGTTTAGTTAGTGTTCGTGAAGGCTCGCCCTCGGGCCTCCGGCCCTCGGGCTCGCATAGAGAGCGCTCTCTGAAGGGTTGGTTTGGTTGGGCCTTTCATTCATACGAAAAGCTCGGCCTTCGGGCTCGCTTGCCTCACCCCTCAACTTTGGGACTTAAGGCTCATGTTTCGCTTGCAAGACACCTGTGGATAGTAAGTATCCATGGAGTCTCGCCCTCGGGCCTTCGATGCTCTGGCTCGCATATGGAGCGCTATCTATAAGGGTACGTTGGGCCTTTCATTCCTACGAAAAGCTCAGCCTTCGGCCTCGCTTGCCTCCCCGTTTATCTTCAGGACTTTGGCTCTCAGGGGTAGTTTGACAAGACACCCGGAGATATAGAGTATCTTTGGGGTCTCGCCCTCGGTCCATTTGTTTCAATTATGAAATTTTATATTTAAATTCCGGTTTTGGTAATTTTTCTTCTACTTACGTACTTCGTTTGCAATAAAGATTAAGTAAATCAATATAACTAAATATTATTGACGACAACGTTTATGAGGATTTGAACTGTTACACGCATAATTTATAGAAATGAAATCGTAATAATCTAATTTATCAGTGTAGTAGGTATCGTATGGTAAATTATGGATGACATGAAACATAAGAATATCATGTCATCCATAATTTATACGCGTACGAAGTCGCGGGCAGAAGCTAGTAATTAATAAACCTGCTCAAAAAAATTCACTAAAATCGGTTGAGAAATGCGAGCTATAGAGGAGAAGGGCGGGGCAGCGTGACAGCGTGACTACGTGACATCGTGACAGATACCGGACATACGAACGATTTTCGGCCCAAGCTGAAGCATAGAACTTCGTTCGCTTCACTTGCTCGTTTGACTAACAAACTAACAGGTCAAGTTAAATAAAAGCTTGTAAAAGACAAATTCTTCGCAATTGGGCTCATTGGCGCGAGCACTATTAATTTGGGATAATTTTTTACGTCACACCTGGCCATAAAGTAGCTATTACAAATCCCGCTTCCTCGACTCGAAATAAGATCAGACATTTCCATTTTTTCTTGGTATGATATGATCGAGCGAAGTTTAAAAGATCGTGTTTTGGTTCGTAAAAGTAACAAGGATTATTAAACTATAACATACCTCAATATCCCATAAAAAAAGTCAGTATTTAACTGTTTATTATTGAATGTATAATATGTCCATTTCGAATAACGTCGGTCTTAACTATGTATGAAACATTCTTGCACGTGTATGACTTGATAATGATTGACGTGTAAAAATGATTTTTCTGTGTACTTAAAGGAGAATAGAACAGACAAGCGACACGTGAGAAGCGGGTGAAATGTTTTCGCGAGTTCGCTAGGTTAACAGCGAGTCGTACCGACCGATAGGTATCAATAGGGTACTTTCCTGGATAAAAAAATATAATTCTATTTACAAAAAATGACGAAGATATGGCCCGATAAAGTTCCGTGTGACGTGACGTCACATTATGGTACACTTTTTGGCCTAATGTGACGTCACGTGGAACTTTAACGGGCAATATCTTCGTCATTTTTTGTTTAATTGACAAACAAAAAAATACGTGTCCAATATTTTTTGATAATCTAACTGACGGACTAAATATAATATTTTTTAGGAAAGTAGCCAATTACCTACATAGGTAAAAAAAACAGCCAATAAATAATTATTACATATTTTATAATAACGAGTGCTATTGCAGAATCACCCTTAAATTAGGTATTACTAGGGTAATTCATAGTGCATTATTGCCATTGATTATCACTATTAGTACTGTCTTTTTTATGTTCATTAAAAATATTTTAATGATATATTTTTCAAGGGTTTCATGTTTATTGGCTTAAAGTAAGTAATGTTTTATTTTTTCTAATAAGTGGACATTATATTTCAAACGAATGAAGTTATTAAATTCATTGTATTAATGCGAGTATGTATTTTAATTAAATAACTTGGTTTCGCTCAAAAGTGTTATAAAAATCGAGGGTAGTATTCCTGACGCACGCCGGAATGGGCGAGGAGAGCATAGTGTACCTCATCTTTGCCGTATTTAATTGAATGATATGTGTAGTACCTTATAATATTTGTATCGTGTCTAAGAATATTTAGTTGTGGCTTGTCTCGCGCGTAACAGTTCCCCGAACGTCACGATTACTTTTTGCGTCAAGACCTTCGTCTGCTTCTATTAAAATGTTCCTTATTCATATCTCAAAAGGTTGAAATAAGACGAATGAGCGTGAGCTCTCGTTGCTATGACAACGCTGAGAGAACATGAATATTCAAAGCCGCAAAACGCGCCGCACCGTTTGCAGAGAATTAACTGAGCATCAAACCTACACTTAACATGGTGTGAATTAAACCTGTTTCTAAGGATTAACTCCGAGTATTCAGTAAACTTCAAGCTCAGTCATAATTTCAGTAATTCTTAATTTTAACCTAATGTACCCACGTATGTCCACATTAAGCGTAACAAGACTCCGTTTCCGCAGGATTAAAACAATTTGCACGGGACTACTCACGAGAACAACAATTTCGAATGACTAGCATTGACTACAGCGTCTTGAAAACAAAATCACCTTTAAGTGAAATAAATTTAGCCTTATAGACTATCTAAAATTATTCGTAGGTATTAAAACGTATTCGTAGATATGTGAACACCGACAGCTTAATAATCTTATTCGCAATATAATAATCTGTCGAAAAATTGTGAACTGCCTAGACTAGGCACAATAGGTTTGTTAGGTAGCTTCAGTTGCCCGAAGAGCAAACCGGCCAGAAATAGGAGAACCGCGCAGTGGGGCTCCGCCCCGACACTGCCAAATGACCAAATGAATGATATAAAATGTCAATTTTAAAAACAATCATGTTCTATAATGACGTCCGATCATCTCTATGACGACCGAATAGCCTAGTGGTTAGAGAACCTGACTATGAAGCTTGAGGTCCCGGGTTCGATTCCCGGTCGGGGCAGATATTTGTATGATGAATACGAATGTTTGTTCTCGAGTCTTGGATGTTTAATATCTATTTAAGTATGTATTTATCTATATAAGTTTATTCAGTTAAACAACCCTTGCTTTACAGTATACTTCTAAACATATCTCACGAAAGTTTATTAAATTCGATAACGCTACTAGTCTGTATTTATTGTTATTATTTTATGAACTATATTTAAGTATACCTTTATGTAAGTATGTTTATCCGTTGTCTAGTACCCATAGTACAGGCTTTGCCTAGTTTGGGACTAGATCAATTGGTGTGAATTGTCCCACGATATTTATTTATTATTTATTTATAATTCTAACGTAAGTGGAATACTTCCTTCAATCAATCAGCATTTTATAACATACAATTAAGATATCATGACATTTCACAATTTGACGATTTGACATTGATGGTGCTTGGATGCTTGCTTGGAGCATGGGCTTTCCCAGATAATCGTGCTGCGTCCACGTTTCTCTTGCCTATAAATTTCCGTAAGCATCGAATGTTCTATTCGCTTACTTTTTCTAGAACATTCCATGCTACTCGCGTTTTGAAAATGTACTCACTCATCATCCTCCTAGCGTTATTCCCAGTTGTGCTTTTAGGAGCCTGGGGTCCGCTTAACACCTTATCCCAAGATATGGCATAGGCACTAGTTTTTACGATAGCGACTGCTATCTGACCTTTCAACCGAGAGGGAAAATTAGACCTTATTGGGATTATACCGGTTTCCTCACGATGTTTTCCTTGACTCAAAAGCTAACGGTAAATAATCCGTACGTAAGTTCCGAAAAACTCATTGGTACCAGCCAGGATTCGAACCCACGACTGCCGCTTGACAGCCGCATGCCTGAACCTACTATCTAGGCTAAAGAAGCTTCTGTGATGTAAATAATAGAAGGCAAGATAAATGTACACACTATGAATTAAAAACATACAAAAATTGTATGCCCGGTTGCTGGCCTCGAACCCGGGTACATCAACTCTAAGGCCGCAGTCTATACCCCTAGGCCACTGATGACTGTGAATTTGAAAATACCTTGACGGCGTGTTACCATGGTAACGAAACTGTTATTGACCCCGCCGTCGTAACACTATTATAATTGACAGTATTTTGTTAGGATAATTATATCCTTGCAGATAACCAGTGATCTTGGAGTACCTAACTGTTTTTCTTTACAGATAACTATCGATAACATTAGTTTACTACGAGGAAAATAAAATCCTTGCAGATAACCATTGGTCTTGGAGGAAAAAAATCTTCTCAGATCATTGGTTACCTAATCTCAGTTATTACCTAGGAGGAACAAGGGCATAATCGGATTGAATACGAATTCTTTCAAAGAATGTTTGCAATTCTGAGAACCAAAATAGGGTTGCTATAAATAAATGATAAGGATGAAAGACATACTGGGCATGCCATCATTCTCCCTGTTCCTTAATAAGATCAGGAAAAGGCGAAAAACAACATTTCCTCTGCAGAGCCACTTGATCTTTACAGGTATCCAGTAAATATGTTATAGCACTTTTACGATTAAATATAAAAACGACGTAAAATCTGACATGTGTTATTTATTATTTATGGTGAACGTAAATGTTTAACTGGAAATGCTACGATACGAAGTGAATGTTTAAAAACGGGAGCATTGCTTGTTTTTATCAGTCTCAAGGTGAATATTACATTTAGTACTTAAGGTATTTACTAGTAGGTACACATTTGCTTTAAATAATAAATTTATTAAATACAATTTACCAGTTTGCAATTCTGAATTTGCTGATAACAGTTGAATTTACAAGCTAATACGAAGTACAAAGCGTTTGGTGAGAGAATACGTGTAGTTAGAATTTTATTTGCTTTTTGTTACTTACTTTGTTTTTGTTGTTCGAATTTTAACTCAATATACCTAATATAGTAGTTCTCAATAAATTTAGCCTGACGTGAAAGTCCGGCTACATGCCGAGTAGTAAAAGGATACGAAACTTAGCCTACCAATATTAGGCCTAGATGGCAACTACATGTCGGTAGAAATAAAGCAGAGACTACAGCGTAAAATATGACATTATTCCTCCTAATCTAGAGCGGTTGACGTGACTTAAACAAGTTCTTAACCAGGTGAAAACAATCCAGGGCATAATCCTGCCAGGTTTCGTCGTCTAAGACAAAAGTGCAGACCCTCCATACAGATCATCAATCGATACCTGTAAGTCGCGTATGCGTTTAACACATTCAAGTACATATTTTTCATCAAATGTGTACGAACGCTTACTAAATTCAAGCGACACGTTTTGCTAATGGCCCATAAAACTTTCACAAAATGCAACTTGGGCCCGATGAAGCTGGCTACGACTGCGTACTAAGGATCGAGTAGCGCCATCAAAATGATACATTGGTAAATAAAAGCGTTTTAGAAACACGTTGACGTTGCCGTTTCATGGCTTATGTAGGCTTATGTAGTTATTGATATTAAAATATTGTAACATTATAACTGTTATACGTACACAGAGGAATAAAGTCCTACCTTCGCAGTTCTTCTAAATCAAAATAATATCCAATTATACCAACTGCTTATTTGCTACATTATTCTTCAGCAAGACTCGATTGAAAAGCGATGTCAATTTCCAATAATAACTTGTAATTAATGTAAAATGTAAGGCAGGCTTTCACTAACCCCCGCCGTCGGTTCATACGCGTGTCGCCAACGACTCCGGGGATCTAGCGCAACATTGCACATTGCCGGACATCGCTCGACTATTCTGCAATACGAGATTTTATTTATACTTCCAAGTGAATCATTGCAGTTAACTTCAGCTGCTGTTTACGAGATCACGGGATTTTATCGTCAGCGGACTACATAAAGGTCAAATTTGCTGGGCACGAAAAACATGCGAAGATCCACAGATTAAAATAATAATCAGCCAGTATCATTTCCGACATTATTTTGTCACGAAGGATCTCAGCTTCCCATGAACGGAAGAACATTATCTTTAAGTAGATTATTATTCTAGTTTAGGATAGTTCTTATCCGACGGTGACTATTAATTAATTTTTCGGAACATTTAACCTCATTAAATTTTTAGTTTCTCTTTCTTTACGATTTGAAAGTGCTTGTTACTAGGCCTACTTGAATAAAGATCATTTGAGTTGAGTTGAGTTGACTTGAGGGAAAGCGCCGTCACGACTGCCAACTGTTAGTGACGTCAAAATGGCGGAATTGCTTTGTCTTTTACCTATTAATAATTTCGATTATGATATAGGAACTTCTTAAGGTTTAAGATAAATTTATGTAGGTAACTCGAATTTGAATTTTTTAAATGACACCGTGCTCTTGGCGCATTCAGCCGAAGTACGGGGAACGCGTTTAAAATAAAATACTGATAGATTGAAAATTTGGAAGACAAGGGAAGACCAGGAAAGGGTAGTATAGGTAATATATATTATTTAAAGTAGGTATGATATTATTTAAAGACAAAATATATATATATATAAAGCTTTAAAATTGTACAAGGATGCAATGATGTAATATAAAAAAGAGGTAGATGTGTCTATACGAAATTTTAAAAATGGCCACCAAATCTGACAGCTAACGTTTCCATTGAAGACTTGAAACTGAGGCAAGTTGCAATTGACTCAATTTTAGTATGCTATCTACCTCTTTTTAGGGTTCACGGGACCTTATTACTAAGACTTCGCTGTCCGTCCGTTTGTCCGTCTGTTACCAGACTGTATCTCATGAACCGTGATAGTTAGACAGTTGAAATTTTCACAGATGATGTATTTCTGTTACCGCTGTAACAAAAATACAAAAAAAAGATTAAAATAAATATTTAAAGGGGCTCCCATACAACAAACGTGATTTTTTGCTCGTTTTTATTGATAATGATACGGAACCTTTGTGCGAAAAAGACAGACAAAAAGTACTAAGTACTGCCATGTCCCCGGCCGCACTTTCATACAAGTAAGTGTGTGTGAAGAGCCCGCTGAATGACCTTCGTGCGCGTGCTTTTGTGCCTGCAATGTTGTTTCATGCTTGGTTTTTTTCGGTTTGGGATTTCGAATTTTCAGCATCGGTAGGTTTACGTGAGGGCTCTTGCTTATTTGGCCGTGTAATACGGCTGGATTGGCTATGCGCAGTGATCCTCTTTCGTGGGAAATACCGCGATCCGCTTCGGGCGCGCGGGAGCCTGCGCGGGAGCGGGACGGCCAGTGGGTGTAAATGTGCCCCTGGAAGCCGCGGGTGTTGCAGGTACGCTTTTGTTTACGTTTAAGTCGCCTAAATTTTTAGAGCTACTTATTTTGTTGATGCAAATAACACTTTTTTATTTCGTGTAATTCACTTGATATTCCGCTAATCTCGCACTTAAAACTGACATTTGATGTTTTAATGTTTCCAAAGCTACTATTATCGCTTTATTAACTAATTCACTGTCCAGATCAGACATTTAGTATTTTTAGTGTTGTGATAAGTTGGAAAACGATAGTGACGCGTTCAGTGCGCGAGCGAGACTAATAAGTATTACCAACCCATATTTACCTTAGGTTTTACCGGTTAACCGCACTTCGGGCTTTAACAGTAACGTATATGTACATAAATAAGTACCTATGCACCTCTTCGTGTAGTATCTATAGTGCAAGTTTTATTATTTTGTTTACTTTGGGACTAGATCGATTTGTGATTGTCCGCAAAGCTATTAAAACCGAGAGCGCGGATCTCTGAGTGATGATGTCACTGGGGTATTTTAGTAACGGGAATAGACCATGGATATAGTAATCTATAATATGTTTAAACCGACATAGTTTTTTTTTATGATTTCTAATACTAAGAACCTTACCAGGCAAATTAGGAAATTATATACAGCAAGATTCGTTTCGACTCCTTTCTAAAACAGCTATTAATGTTGGAAAACATTAAAATTGGACTCGACTGAAAATGTAGGGATAATGTACCTACGTACCTACATGGCCGTCCTAGACATAGTAGAAAGAGTGGAATAGTAGATTGTATGACAAGGGGCTAAAATAAGCCATATTACCACGAGATGGATATTTTCCCGAGTGAAGCGAGGGAAAATATTTCGAGGGGTAATATGGCTTTTAGACCCGAGTTATACACTCTACTTTTCACTTCGACTGCGAGAAAATAGTAAAACAAAGATTATCCATCCACAATCAATAATAAATTCCACGGCGCAAAGATTATTCGATTTGGCGGCATACTTTTTTAATAAACATGCTTCGACACAGATACAAAATATTGGCACCACGAATAATTGTCTCTGAGGTGTCCAATACACGGTGAAGTATTATCACTCGATCCACGCGCTGTCTCTTTCTCATTGCATGTTATAGAAAGAGACAACTATGGTGGATCATCAGTATTTAATTACCGTGTATTGGCCGGCTGACCGTCTACAGGCGCGTGTTGACGCCCAGAGGCGTTTTTGTTTTAATAATTATTGTGAGTTAGGGACTAAAAAACACCTGATATTTAAATTAATTCTGTTTTCTGATTGGTTGTTTTTAATATTCGCTGTAATCTGGTTAGTTGATAGCAAATACAAATGCTTTTAAAGAGTGGTGATTGGTGGATTTAATACAGCGATGTGTTTTGATTGGTCAATTTAAATGTTTTATAAATCATAAATATTTATATATATTTTCCCTAGGGGCTACATGTATGACTTTAGCCCCGCTTGCTAAGCCTAATATGACACACTTTTCGAGCATGAGAAGTGAAAAGTACGTTATCTTCATACAAACGCACCGCGCGGCTTGCATGTGTAACGCCATAGTACCTAGGCGTCGCCGCACGGACACGAACAAAATCTCGACCCGTTTCTCAGTGCGCCAGTCGGGGCTAACATCGCACAAGGTTCGCGCGTCACGGCTTTTCGGCACCGCTAAATGAATGAAAAATGTGTGATATATTTAATTATGAATAATACTGCTCTGAATCTTGAATACATTTTCTATATTGTAGAACTTTATTGAATCACTGAATTAGTTATACAGAGATGTGTTATCTTTGGCAAGGGCCGGGCTTTAAACTGATGAATTGATAGACAGTCCTATTAATCAGTAAACTACCGTACGAGTAGGTACTCGTGCTCATCACCGCCCCGCGCCGGCCGTCTGCTGGCCCCGCGACCACATAGGTACTCGTATCGTCTGTCGCTCATTCTTTCATCATCGTTTAGGTAAAACCGACCGCACAAACCCTGAACCCAGACAACACAAGTAAAAAATACAACTTCCCGGCTCTTGCCAATTTCTAGGCACTGAATTAAAATTTAGCTGAAAGTGACAACCCTGAGAGGCGATTACGATAGGCAATTATATCGCGGATTGGGCCGGAGATAGCCTACTGCCCACTGTTTCTACTATGTCCTAGACCGCCGCCGTCGGCGTACCTAGATACGAATATTTATGATTGTGAGTTAAATTAACACGATGTATAGAATACTTTAAAACATAACGAGTACTTAAAAGTAGGACTCGCACAACACACGTTAAACATGAACTGCACTTACAACAGGCAGCAGGCACAACAAAGGACGGTCTCATCGGCGTCACTAAAAGGCTATAAGCATTAACTGTAAATCCTCCAAAAAATACTGCTGGTTTTATGGCTTTTATCGCAACTCCAATAGCCAAAAGTATTAGCTCATGATACATGGCATGTTAGGGCTTGCATATAAGTACCTACATGTAGCTGTGTAAAATGGTCGGTTTGTATACAATGGACAAAGTTGTGTGTCCTGTAATTATTAGTACTTTTCACTCAGCAACTGCTTTTTTAGTATTCTTCAATCGGCGATAAGAAATTGCCCTAGCTGTAGCTTGCTTGTTTTTATTCCATCTCAAAATTTTACGATTGCCTGGAAAAATAAGTGGTACTAGACTTCTTTTTTCTCTTGATATCAAGTGCCAATCGACTGGCAAGGCTGAATTACTTTAGATTCGTTACGATAGCGCTTGTAGGCAGATGCTTGTAGTTGGCCTGATACAAAATGATGATATTTTCTAATACTGGGACTGGATTTTTTACCCACCTGAAGGTTTTGATTATTCTAATGTTGGAAAATTTTGCTTTTATGACATGGGACATATTTTTAAGCATGTATATTTTAATTTGTAATTAAAATGTCACTGCACAAACAAAAAGTACAAAAGGCGTATTTAATGCCTTAAGGCATTCTCTGCCAGTAAACCGAAGGGCAAAACAGAACAGCTTGAGGTGCAGCCAGTTGACTACACTTCGGATATGTAAATTATGACGTAAAGTTAGAACGAGCGGTAAGTATAAATTAGGTATTTATATTTTATTATTATTATTGGTTTGACAAGAGGCAAAATTTTTTTTAATCCAAAGTACTTTGGTTCTCATTCTAGAACAGCGAGCTAACATGAAACGTATATTGGGACCGAGCGCGACGACAGCGCCACGTGACAGGCGGCCATTATGGACAATATTGTCACCGCTGTCAAACAAGAAGTAAGTAAATATTGTGAAAAATATTAATGATATCTTGTGTTATTTTACTATATTACACAATTTCGGATAATGGTAGTCAGTAACATTATTGCCAATAATATTAAAATCAAAAACGATTAGAAAATGTTTACTGCAATATGGATTTGACAGCTCAAGTCAGCGACAAAAATGACAATTTTAGCCGTAGCGAGCGCTGTGATCGTTTAGGCTACCCCCTCCACCCGCTTTGCACTCTGCCAATACAATGGGATCCGCCACATGTAGGTCGGAATCTTGTTTACAGATACAGAAACTAGTTTCCGACCTGGATATGGCGGCGGATCCGTGTTGTACACATTTCATGTTACTCCAGCTCGCTGTTTTAAAATGAGAGCCAAATTACGTTTGTATGGGTAGTCAACAATGTCGACAAGTGTCAAACCGAGCGTGCTGAGGGCTCTAAAATCACAGAGGCGCTATATTTTTGGACTATGTCTAAGACTTTGAAGGACAATCTTACACAAATCGACCTAGTCCCATAGTAAGCTCAATAAGGCTTGTGTTATGGGTAGTAGACGACGATATATTTAATAGGTAGATACAAATACTTAAATACATAGAAAACATCCAAGACTCAGGAACAAATGTTCATGCTGATCACACAAATATTTGCCCTTACCGGGATTCGAATCCAGGACCTTCAGCTTCGTAGGCAGCGTTACACCCACTAGGCTAACTGGTCGTCAGAACACAAGTTGAAGTATCCGTTAAAATTAGCAAAAGTGATGTCTCGCAAATTTACCCATTTGCTGAAACAAAATCGCTGGCAGATGGATTAGACTTTGATATGTAGTTCATATTAATTGAAAACCTTGCTTTAACTTCGTTAAGTCGCTTTGCTGACTCCTTCGTTAACTTCATTACTCCACATGAATAGGCATGGGTCTTACGTGAAACGGAAATGTCAAAGATACTACGAGTATTACGCTGAAACGGTAACATGAGGCGCATTTCATAAATTTTAATGAAAAACGGATGAAAAACCTTTAATGTCTTTAAAAGCGACGTCTTGCATCTTGTTGGGTATGCTAATTAGATTTCGCTCTGAGAGGAAGCGTCTAGAAAATAACTTTATTACGGCATAATCGTTAATTACACGGCACCCCGAAACGGAAGAAGAATGTGTATTTCGTGTTCTATCGAAATTATTTAGTATTTCCAGACTGAAGACGACACGATTAGAACAGTTGTCATGAACACTTTGAACTGAGTGATAATTGTGTGAATTTCAGTTTGAGGAGCAGTGCCGCCGATATTTTGCTTGACCGCACGTTGCCAGAGATGTTATTATGAACGCTTCCCCTCACCTCAAACGAAACCAGTATAAATCAGACCTCTGATCACGGTTAGTTACTACGAATTGCGGCGTCAAGATATAGGGGAAACTTGCCTAACTCGTTCCCGTTAATAAAACGTACCCTGTTAAATTTTCGTACCTACTCAGAAACAGCAGTACAGACTCAAGTGGCAAAATATGGAACTAATAGTCCGCCATGTTACGTCACGTGGAGAACAACTCCATGCTGCCGCTATGTTTAAAATAATCAAAAAAGTATACAATTTCGGCTGTTTTACGTTTTTTTTTGTTGTTAATAAGTTTTTGATTGTTTTCATTACCCTTTATGTAAATAAGAGGTTTCTTGCTTAATTATTTAACACGTTCACGGACAATACGGCCACGGACGTAAATTGAGACCCTCGTGATACGACACTACGTCTGAGGCCGGCCGGTGATCTTCACCGCGACATAACAATTTTTCCTAGTGCCGCAGCAAAAGCTTAAGGGGTCACCTCTATTTTACACGAAGGGAATGATGAGTGCTGTGACACAATACGTCTGTAGACGTTACGGCTGTGGCCGTGCTGCCAAACGAGGAGAGTTTGAGTTTGTAACAAATTACATACATACATATAGACAAAAAACGGCGGCACAATATTTGACTAAAAAGTGATGTGCCAGTACATCCATGACCGGACAAAAAAAATCTTTGAATTTTATATGTGTTATATCCCACAATTTTCAAAATCGTGTTGTGTCCGTGAACGGTATTACAAGAGGTATAGCAATTAATAGAGGTATTAATGATTGAGTTGTTATAATTTTTGTTTAATTAATTGAAGTGTACTTACTAACAATAGTTTTATGTAGGTAAATATTTGTAACAAATACTAACACTTCTATCGGCAAAGTCTGAAATAAAAATTTGTATTGTATTGTATTGTATGATAGACACTACCTTCCTGCTATTTTTTTACGCGTTAAGTTTAAAATCATTACCTGTCTTGCGACTAATTCGTACACAACACTTTGTTTTATTTCGCACTAGTACGAATTAGGAATTATTATATTACCAAAACAAAACTTGATAATGTGATCGTATGGGAAAAACCCCTAAATGGTGTTTAAGTAAATGGAAATTTAAAATTTTACTCAACTTATTGTCTATTTAATATTATAAAAACTTCGTTTCGGCGAAGGCCAAGTCCTTTATGCAAACTTTGTTAACCAAAACGGGTCTATTAAAATAAAACTACATCATATAAAATGCGAAACCCCACAGAAAACTCCTTCTAAGAAAAAAATACAAAATAGTGAATACAGTTAAGAAAGAAAAAATCTAATGATCAGAAAAAATCTGTACCTACATATAGGTACAGTACAGAGACTTCGAAGACTCAAAAGTCGTAAAAAAGAAGAATTCCTAGTAGAGATTGGAAACTTATAGGGTACTTCCCGTTGATCTAGAACTATAAAATTTAGCCAGTAATATCGTCTTATACTACAAGTACAGAGAAGCATCTGAAAGCGATACATTTGCAATTTTGTTCGGAACCCTCGGTGGGCGAGTCCGACTCGTACTTGCCCGATTTTTTAAACTTTATTTTTCTCGAAGTTTATTGGAGTTTCAGTTGAATTTGTTATGTTTGCTGATAAACCAATAAATGAAGATTCTTGCAACACCAATAGAATGTCCTTTTCTTGTTTAAATATCGAGATAATTAGCATTTTCTCTTAGGGGTACGAAAGCGGCAAGTTTCCCCTAATAGGAGTGCCGGGTGAGGTGAGGTAAAATGAAGTACTTAACTGAATAGTAGCATAGCAGGAAAACAAACCCGTGTAGAGCCAGCTGCACAAACCTGATCAACCGAATTCCGCGGAGATCATGAAACTCCTTAAATTACCCGACTGAAAGTATAGCACCTTGAAAACTATTTTAATCTGTGTACAATTATATTAGTTAAGAGGCTTACGATTTTACCTACAAGTGTGTGTAGACAATAGTATTAAAGGTATATTTGAAAAGCCTGAATGAAGGAAGTATTTAATATCCAAAACACAAAATCGTTCACAAACATTTATGGACTTTTTGTGGACTTCAGGCGAAACCGCGGACACAGCCAACGTAAACCATATAAAATTAGGCAATATCACACAGAGGTAAGTTTTATTTCTTCCTAGATAGTCCGTAGATTTATTAGTGTTGCTTAGGCGACAGGTTAAGCTAGACGAATTTAACCTAGTAATATAACGTGTTGGACGGATGTTGATGAAATGAAAATTACTTATATTATAGTAGGTACATATTTTACAGGGTTATTTTTACCGGAAAAATATTATTATATAATAATTCTTTACTTTTCGACCAACATGGATCATTGTGTTAGTAGACAATTCAAAGTTAAAGTCAAAGTCAAAGAATAGAATCCGCCACAGGCTTCGTCAGCAATACGTACTAAACTAACAAAAAGGACCGTCCCGGATCGTTGGTGGCCCGAAAGTTCCCATGACACTAGCGGCGTTGCCGCGCTGGATGGCCAAGGAAATTTGTTGAGCCAGGAACGATGCGGAACGAGGATCGCAGCCCCTATCCCTAAGCCGCCGTCCCAAATCCCGTATAAAGTCTTTGGCCTCCGTACCCCAAGGTCCCGCAGTCTCCACCGCCACTGGCACAAAGACGTACATTGGCTCCAAGGCAGAGTACTTGGCATGTTTCAACCGAGCCGCCGACTCGGCGGCCGGCGCCGCGGATCTGATGGTGTGGCTCAAATGGGACGGGGCGAACGTGCTAACACATGTAGCGTCCCATAAGAGGCACCACCCTTTCTGCCATGGAACCAACGTTAGACCATCAGGCCTTTTCCCATCCGTGCGGCACAACCCCGGAGGCTCCAGGACACAAGGCACGTTGGCCGAAACTAAAGCCCGACGAACCAAATCATTGATGGCGTGGTGGTAGACAATTTGAACTTATATTAGTCTTAGTTACAAGATTTTCTTAACTGAGTTTGGAGATACTAGTTATTATCTAGGTATAGGAATAATTTAATTTAAAAACAAAGTTTAAACCGACTTCAATTCAGTACTCCGCCAAGCCACATAGGTAGGTACATAAAAAATTCCACATTTCCTTTCCAATTTACCACGTGAACTGCTTTCCGAGGGCAAATGCGTTGATTATTACAGAAAAAATCCAAGTCGCTATATGTGGGCTGATAATATTTGAGGAGTTCCGTTGATTCCTCAAGGATCTCAGAATTGATACTTCATTAGTTGCTACTTCAACGGAATCATGTCAGAATCTTTGACGTACTTTACATACATCATTGAGGAGTTCCATAAGTCATCTGTGGTCTTTATCATCAGTTCCACTTCACCAAAATTGCAATTTCCAAGGGTACATACACCAGTTATAATAGAAAATATCGAAATAAACACAAGCTTGCCTATAAAATTCGAGGGTTGTCCTCAATTTCCCTGGGATCCCATCATCAGATCCTAACTTGGAGAAAATTGGACCATCTCAGGAGTATACATTTTCGAATAAAAAAAGATTTTTTAAAATCGGTCCACAATTGACGGAGAAATCGGCGAACATACATAAAAAAATATACAGTGGAACATATTACTCGTACCTCCTCCTTCGTCGGTTAGTCGGTTAAAAAGCGAGTTTTTTTTATTTATATCATTTCTGGATAAAGTTTATAATTTATGCACATTTACATTTTTTATCCTTTTAATACCTTTTAAATTATTCCGAAAGTACCCCTCTTCAAATTAATAAAAAATATTGAACTCAGTTTACCTGATAAAGAATTATGAAAACTCAAAAACCAACATACATGCTGAGTTAGGGAACTAAGGAGTCGCGCAAGTTAGTAACAAATCAAATCAAATCAAATCAAATCTTTATTTGCTTTAAGCACATTCAAATGCGTGCAAATACAATATAAATTACAATCATGTTAAAATTAATTAATTCATATTATGTATCAAAAATAATAAATTCAGTTAATAGTAGGTAAGTCAATAACAATAGAAAGATAGTCAAAAATTAATTAAAAACATAATAAGATGGTCACATAATAATAACAATAATGTCCAGTTAATTAAGAGCATTGGCAAAATATTCGTCAATGGAGCAGTATGGCCTTTTTATAAAGTAATCCTTCACTTTTCTATTAAATACTTTCATATCGTCACAATCCCTTAAATCTTTGGTCAACTTATTGTATACTCTTATTGCATTATTGCCTAAACTTTTATTAAAATGTGCATAATTAGAGATAGTCAGTGTTAATTTATCATTATTTCTTAAATTGTAGTCTTGGCTTTGGCCTACTGTATGATACAAATTCTTATTCAAAATAATATAGAGACATACATGATATAGATACAACGAAACAACAGTAAGAATTTTATTTTCAATAAACATATGGCTATGCGTAACTGGTACTTTAGAACAGCCTTCTATGATCCGTAGTGCTTTTTTCTGTTTTAACAGGACAGAATTCATGTTCGTTCCGTTTCCCCAGACTCTATACAATAACGGAGAATACTCTCAAAATAGGAGAAGTGCACATTTTTGAGTATAACCTTGTCAGAATATTTCGATCATTTTTTTAATGCAAAACAGGCACTAGCCAGTTTACTATTAAATTTGTCAATTTGGTTATTCCATCTCAGGTAAGGGTCTAGATTTACACCCAGAAAACAAACACTGTTTGATTTACAAATCGGTATGTCGCACTCAAAGTCAGGACTATTACTACTACGGCGAAAGATCATGTAGAAGCACTTACTGCTGTTCATTTGTAATCCATTTGCTGTGAACCAGTGCGACAGTTCAGTCCAGCATGTTTGTATTTTTTCGTTAAAAGCGTTTTTAGAGTTAGCATTTAGAACTATACTAGTGTCATCTGCGTATAGGTAAGGCGTCCCACAGCTGATGCAACTCGGCAGATCGTTAATAAATATTATAAACAGGAGAGGACCCAGTACTGAGCCTTGGGGAACTCCATATTTAATTAATTTGTCATCAGACCTGACCACATTGTCTTCTACGTGGTTTTTTATTTCAACAAATTGAGATCGGTTACATAGATATGACTTAAAGAGTTCAAGTGCCGTACCACGTACTCCATAGTACTCTAGTTTATCGAGTAATATTCTGTGATCAACGCAGTCGAAAGCTTTTGTTAAATCACAGAATACCCCTCCGCATTTAAAGTTTCGATTGAGGGAATGCAATACCTCGATTACCAAGTTGTTCACTGCCTCTGATGTGTTTTTATTACGTCTGAACCCATATTGGTGTGCAGAGAAAAGATTATTTCGTATGAAATAATCTTTTCTCTGCACACCAACCCAACACCACACTTTAGCCAGACCGCAGGGTTGCTTCACATTTCTGTTTCAGGTAGTTCCCAGTTAAGTCAAGTGGTATATTTCGAATCATAACCTCATGCAGAAACTTCGATAGTGTTCCAGTTTAAGCGATTTATTTGTGAAGCTAATATTATTGTTAGGTATAGTTAAAGTAAAACAGCGAGCTGGAATTATATAGGTATATTATATAAAAGTCAAGGTGGTGTTTAGCGAAACATTTGCCTCAAGTTCTACAGTCATCACGTTACCAGGCTTTGGATCACTCCGAATAATGGTTTGTCGTTCATAAAGACGGATATTCGTAATATAGGACGATTAAGTACCTCAGTACCGACTAAAACGGACGAGTTCATATGTTCTGCCGCTACCACGGACAATTCTATTTCCAACATAACGTCGTCAAACTCTCTGGGCAAAGTTACGCGATAAGTCGACTCGGTCTCTTGTCCTCCGATTCCTTTCAAAATGCGATAGTTACGAGGGTTTCTGAGAGCACGTGAGACGCTTGACTAATGAGGACGAAATGAGAGATATCGTCGTGAACGTCTACTGGTACACCTTGTATCACAGCAACAACAATGTCGTTCCTTCGGCTTGATTTTATTTCTTGACAAAAATACAAATTGTCTTTATGAACTAATTTTAGCAAAACAGGTATCAACTTTAGATTTATCCTTTGAAGGCTTATTGTTAGGCTTAGAAGCAGCCGTATTCTCAAGCGTTTCTTCAAACAGCTAGAACGTGACCACCCTGACCGCACGAAATTTACCGTCATTGTACCGTCGCTTTTGACGGCTGTTTTTTAAAGCATCGATGGTGTTCCGTGTGAGTTGAGTTTAAGTAGGTAGATTTATGTTTACAGGCCTTAACATAAATGGAAAAAAAACTCTACTAGATCGTTTGGCATGAACTTTGCATAAGTTGCGGCTGCTCGAATTCGAGGAATAGTTGATCCACAACTATTCCTCAAATGACAATTGCTGTCATAAGTTCGTCAGTAAGACCCGAGACGATACGCAGGCGAAGCAATGAACGTCGCGCAAAGTCGGCATAAGTTGGATAATTGTTCGAATCAGTTAGTATTACTTCAAACTAAATAATCGCAATATCCGGACGCTTAGCTTAGCTTAACACATTTTTGTATTTTATTTAGCCGTTGATAACTGCTAATTCAAAAGAACAAAGCAATCTACGACAATGTAATCAATATAGCATGGCACACAATACTTAACGTTGAATTAAGATCTTATACGCGGAGCAAAATAACACAATGCACTGAAGTTATTTATAACTTTTAAATTACGATATAATACAAATTTGGTAGGTACAATATGTGAGTAAAAACCTGATGCCATCAATAAATTAAGAAAATAAGCTAGGACCCTATAACATTTTCATCTTATGAAAATGTTTTTTTTCTCTTAAATGTATTGAAAAACGTCGTACGAAACGCGTGAGCTTTGATCATAACATTTTCAGCTGCCATATAATTGGATGTGTGTCGGATGAAATTTGATCAAGTTTCTTTAATACGGCAGACGGCAGACATAGGATTCTGAACAACATTTTCTAAGCACAGCATACAATACGTAGAAAATTATTTACAGATTACAGATATTTATTGCTAAAATAATACATTTTACAAGTCATAATAGGTTTGTAACTGTTATATAATCATTTCACAATGTTACATAATTTGGAATTAAATTAAATTACACACAGTCACACATTACGGTGCTGGATGTCTTCCAAGCGTACACAACTCGTCAATTGAGTAAATTGTGTAAATTTTACACCCGGAAATCACAAATTTGTTGAAGTGGAACTGATGATGAAGGTGACTTAAGAAACTCGTACTTAAAACTGTAAAAGTACGTTACTGATTCTGATACGATTCCGTTGAAATAGCAACTAATGAAGTCCTAAATGTCAAATATGCCAAATCGATGGAACTCCTCAAATATTATCGGCCCACATACAGTGATATGGTTTTCGTCTGTCATAATCAACATATTTACTCTCGGAAAGCAGTCCAAGTGTGAACGAAATGTGGAAATGTTCATTCGGCTTGGCGGAGTATTAAATTGAAGTCGGTTAAAACTTTGTTTTTAAAGTTAATTATGTGTGCCCCTCACTCCAACCATTTTCACCTGATTTCGGCATTTTTAGGGTTCCGTTCCTCAAAAGGAAAAAACGGAACCCTTATAGGATCACTCGTGCGTCTGTCTGTCCTTCTGTCAAAACCGATTTGCTCTGAAACTACTGGACGATTGAGTTGAAATTTGGTATACATATGTAAATTGGTGACCCAAAAATGGACGCGTAAATTAAATTAATGAATTCTGAATAAAGGGGCCACTTTTGGGGGGTAAACTGGAAAATTAAAAAAAAAAGTTTCGCAAACTGTATTGTGCGACATATCAAATAAAAGGGGTTGTTGTAAGCATCTCAGATATTTTTTTATGCATCTCTGATATATTTTTTTAATAATTTTAGCATAAACAGATTTGAAGTAATTTAGGAAAAAAGACGAAAATGGACCATTCCCCCCCCTCCCCTATCTCCGAAACTACAAGGCTTAAAATTCTGAAAAAAATATGGAAAATAGTTCCTTGCCGAAAGATTACAGGAAAACCTATAACAAGTTTGAGTAGGTATTCAAAGTAACGGGAAAATTCTCAATATTTTACGGAACCCTCACCACGCACTTGTTGTACTCGTACTTGTCCGATTTTTTTAAATGTTTGCCTACAAGTTTGATATTATTCCAGTCATACACAACATTTTGCAGAATGTCTAATCTTCCCGGAAAATCTAATATTAGCAGGCTTTTCACTTTCTTTCTCTACTATTTTGCAAATACCTCTTAAATTTATGAACATATTGAATCACAATGATAACAAGAGACACAACTATAGCATAATTGTTTGGCTTCTACACGATATAACACAAGTGTTTATTGCATGGTTCGGGTAAAATTCACATTTTTCGAAAAGCCCCCGCGACATTGATGATTGCGTAATTACTGATAATCTAGACAGTTTAGACATTGTTTATTTGCAGTTTTGTAGTGTTCATAAAATTTAGCAAATTAATACTTTCGTGTTTCTTTTGCAGTTTTGTTAAAATGTCTGGAAATCCAGGAGCCGTAGCATGGTTGGCCTTATCACGCGACAAGTGACAAGATAAGGGCGTCGTCTCGTTCTATCGAACGGTATCAGCCAGTGACGCACGCTCTATCCTATCACCTATCGCGTGACAAGGCCAACTATGCTACGGGGCCTGGGATTTCTCTGTGACGTTTTTATACTTTGGCTAATTTATTTTGCTTTGGATAATATTGACACTTTTCCAAAGGTGGCCGCAGCGATTTTGATGATGACGTCATTACTGAGGAGATCCACTCCTTCGAAAATTGTCTCCCGGCAGGTAGACACTCAACTAGCATTTTGGTGTCAGCTAAGGGTATTATTATAAACTTAACCTTTATAAGTGAGTTATAATGATCTCAGTTGGAACTAATAGTGTTATAAAGGAGTTAAGAAAAATAATTATCTCCAAAAGTTACAAGAGCTTTAATGAACGCTGCTAAACAGTTATAAGAGTTATAAGAGTGTTACTCAAAAAAAGTATACTTAAGATGTTAAAGCTTTAGCTTTAACATCTTAAGTATACCTGTTTGTAACACTTAAACCTTTACAAGAGTGCTCGCTGACGCTCGTTAACTCTTATTGCTTTTTAGTGGTTGCCGTGGAGTGTCTTATAAAACTTAAGGTGTTATATCTACTACGAGTATAAGGTGCAGGCAAAAACTTTATAACAGAGTTAACTCTCTTTTAAGTATTGAAACTTTTTAAAACTTTTTTAAGGAGTTAGGCAGATATACTTTAAAGACACTGTAAGAGTAAAGGTGTTTGACTAAAGGTGTTGTAACTCAATAAGCGTTATATTTGAGTTAACTGACGTCTAAAGCTAAGGTAAGTTCGCCATTGTTTTGGTTAACTCTAAACTACAAATCGATTAGGTTATTCAATATTTTACATCAAAATACTTCATTATTTATGTTACTCTTGTCATTCTATGGATGCCACTTAATTTATCATGCCACTGGCCAAGAAACAAGAATAGAAAATGATAAAAACTTTAGACGTATATTTTAATGTTCATAAGTTTTATTAGAAATCTTTAATAAATCCTGGGCGCGTTAAAATTGAGATGGGAAACATGGTATACACTTACCGTAAAATCACAAGGGCAGATTGTTTTCACTTAATATCACAAACACTTCCAATTTAATTCACTTTCAATTAGTACGACTCCATAGCTGTCAAATATTTATACCTACTAACTATCTTCGCCATTTTGTCGGTAGACTATATTTGTCTCATAATTTTGTAGTAAAGAATAGAGTAAAATGCTCACTTGAAACTGGGTGAGCGCAAGAGTGTTATAAGACTCTCAGCTAACACCTTAACCGTCACTACGATGTTTGTAGAGTGTTGGTCAACACTATGGGTGTCAGATAACACTGCTCTACAGGCTTTCTAACACCTTTACCTGTAATTCGTGGGCCTCTTTCGTGGTTATAAGGGTGTTAGAGCATGCTATAACACCTTTTTACGGGCATTCTTAACACCTTAACACTTGGCTGGAACCGATATAAGAATGATATAAGGGTTATTTTAACGCTATTGTGCTAGTTGGGCATGCCTAACAATATACTAAAAGAAGGCGCTGGTATCCGAAAGTTCCCGTGACAACATACATACAAGATGGCTTGATGTCGTCGGAATTACCGATTTCGTTTCATTAGACCACGGCCATACCCATGTCTAGAGTAAACAGACCAGTGAAATGACATGGGTTCTAAAATATGAGGATAAAATCTTATCAGAGGAATTAGGGAATTAATTGCAATCTATTAGTTCAGTCGTAGATAACTTTTATGTGCTTAATTTAACACCGTCGTAAATTATTCGGTGGTTTTGCAGCGCCTCGTAATGAATAGGTCGTTCTCGCATGATAATTACATTTTATATGTTTCGTGTTTCAGCAGTGCCTAATGAGTAAGATATTATTTTTAAATTGGATCTAATATTATTAAGATACAAGTTATGTAGCAAGTAAAATTTGTCTGATAATGGTTCTTACCATACACAGTATTAATTCATTTTTACCCGACTGCCGAAGGAGAGGAGGGTTATGTTTTTCGAGCGTAGCGTATGCATGTATGTATATAGACATATATGTTTGTGTGTATGTCTTATTCTTTGGCACGACCTGCAGCCAGTCCTCTTCCTCGTGGGAGTGTCATAGGCTATAATATTTGCAAAAAGCAGTTGGGTTTTTCGAAAAAAAAAATTATCTTACTTGTTAAGAAAATACTTGAGAACTTTATTTTATCTGAATACGATTTAAGTGTATGGTGCTGGCTGGTAGCGGATAAATAAGGAATGTGGCTAGAATTGTTTTGGCATGAAGAATGAGATGACGGATGACGCAGTGTGAAAGACGAGCTGAATGAGTAAACATATGCATAATTTATAAGAATGAATGAGAACATAATATATTTTATGCACGTATATACAGTACGTATCTACCTTTTTAATAGATAACAAAATTAAGAAAAAACTACATATACTATATACTAAACTATTTCGGTAGTTCCGAGGGGTAATCACGTAACGTTTCGAACGCACTTTAGGACAATTTAACTGTCATTTTTCCATATAAAAAGTAATATTTAGATGTACCTGGCGCGCGTACAATGCGTTACGTGATCGACCTGCCGATCACAGTCGCCAGACAGCACTGTCGGATAGGTAGGTCGCGTTCAGCATAGGCCATGCGTACCTACTACAAACACCGTGGCCCTCGACTTTAGGTCTCGCCGGAAGATCAGCGCCAGCTCTTGAGCCGCCATTATACTGAGGCGGGACCTTTTCTTGACATTTGTGTGAATGTTGTTTTATTTTACTTTTTTTTCGTAGTTCTTTTGTAACGTCATGAATAAATGTTTTTTTTTCTTTGTTTCTTTCTATATCAGTAATTATTTTACATTATGCGTGGATGTCTACCGTTTCCAAAACTTCGTAAAATATAGGCTTGATTATCTCTAAGAAAACAATAATCCAGGAAAAATACGGTGTTCAAAATCATTAATTTATAAATGCGATACTAAGATGCTTTATTACGAATTCAACAAGCCTTCCCACCCGGAATTTAAATAGGTTTAACTGAAGCATGCACGGTATTTTTTTGCATGATTTTTCTTGAATATTATAGGTAGAGCAAATGTAAATTAACCAAAATAAAGAAAAAAAAAACATTATGAATATTTTTTCTGACTTTTCAGAAGTTTGTTTTGATGTCTGAAATTTTGTTGGATTTTGTCGCTATGTAACTTTTTAATTGATAATATAAATAGGTATCTGTCGCATGTATATTGTATAATCCGTATAGTATTATTTACATAACAGCTAGCTGTTTCTCAGAACAATAATAGATTTAAAAAGTCCTCTTGCTTATTTTCTGCTACTGATACCAATCACTTTATTTTTATACTTTTTTATGTGAGTTGGCCAGGTCGTTAAACAATGTGTTAGCATATTTATATTTTTGAATGATAAACAAAATTAACTAATAGGTACTTATTTAAATATTTTTGAAACGTTTTCAGGGTGTTTATTATGTAACTTTTACGACTTTCTATTATTTTTAAAAACAAATACAATTTCAATGTTAAAGAAGTACCTAATAGTAATTCGGATTTATTTGAGCTAGAAATTAGCTAAATGTTTTATAATTACTGGAAAACCGAGTCTGAGAGTGGAAAATACTGTAAATGAAAGTAATAAGTACATATTAGTTTGTCAGCTATTATCTTTTGGATTATCTTTGTATTATTTGCTCACATTGTTTGATGAAAGCTGTTTCTTTAACTAAGCGAATACCAGGAATGCCTGTGGCTTAAGGGCTTCCACCAGCGCCAGGTTGCGAGGTGGTGAGCGAGGTAAAAATTGACCAATACGCGAGCTCAGATTGGCCGCGCTATTGGTGGATTTTTTCCCCGCAACCTCGAACACCCTCTGAGGACCCACTCACCCTTAACGCGCACTTATTTCCCACCCGCCAACCTAAAGCAGCACCGTGTCAGCAATGCCAAGGTGGCCGCGCGGCGATGTCGGGGTAACGTCGCGGTTACGCCGTTACGGAATTGATAAGTTTAGCGTGCGTTACAGTTTCATAAAAAGAATAGGTACTGAACGGCTCGTGTTGAAGCTGAGCCGATTCGTAGCGGAGACGTGTGTGTTAACCTTAACTCGGCAAGCCTCGGTCTGCAAACCACCTCGTCAGGAAACTTCTTACTTTACGCGCTGGACAATAATATAAATACTACTGAGAAAGACAACAAATAAAATAATAATAATAAATATATTGAGTTTCATCAGTTTTATCACCAAACGGCAAAACCACCTAAAAGTATTAAGCGATAAGTGTTGCAACAGGGATTTGGCGTCGTGTCAAATTAACTGGAACAAGACAAGTTTGATATATAGAGCGTTCTGTGCAACAATTTGAGCTTTCTAAACTCCGCCACTAAGCAGTGTTAGGCGCAGTCATTAACATGAGTAATTCGGGTCCAACTTCCGACAACAAGGGATCCGTTATGGACAAAGCGGACGCGATAGCGTTCACAAATGAATTAAACGAAAAAATGGTGGTCTGTAAAGTCGGTTTACGGACGATAATTTTAACGTCATAAGAAAACATTGATGAAAAATAGCAAAATACGTACTCGTTTATCGTTAGAAATACTCCTGTGAAGTTTCGAATAAAATAGTCGATTTAATCTTGTTTCCCCATACAAACTTATAACCACCCCCTTAAAGGGTGAATTTTGAAAAACTTTTCTTAATGCACCCCTAGACCTTAAATAAGAAACCTACGTGCCAAATTTGGAATCTCTAGAACCAGCGGTTTGGGCTGGGCGTTGATATGTTAGTCAACGGAACGGGACAATGAGTCACACTTTTTCGTGCGTGCAGCCGGCGTTCATCGATTTATAAGACTTTATCACTTCAAAAAGCATAGGACGGAACTACTTAGGACGTTTCAGTTCAATGTTTTAAATTAAAGCTACAAGCATGCAGTGTCCAAGAAATTTTTTACGTACGTTTTTACTTATATTGAACAGAGGTAATATTTAAGACCTTGAGTTTGTATGTTATGGATAATCTCTGAAATTACTTAGTCAATAAATAAAATCCTTAGCCAGTATATAAAATGGTCCTTTAGAAATGCCATATTTTGCGCCGTGGCTTCCCCTTGCGTCAATAATATGACGTGATAAATTATATAAAAGGCTCCTCTTGCATGCTTGAAATTCCAGATGTGGATGGATTGCAAAAAAATGTACATAGTTAAGGGCCTTAATCTAATCTATGCTTTAACTTAAAACTGGCAACTTTGCCCATTGCACATAGCTTTGTTCACCACGTCACATTTTAATAAAACCGGCGTATTACAAAAATGGTTGCAGATACATTATTATTTTATGCTGTGGGTGTAAGTGTAAGGGTTAAACTTATGTATTGCTGACAACAGTAACCTATAGAATTAACGTTAGTTACGTGTGAGACAGTGTTGAATATGGGTATGATTTTTGATACGCTAAAAAGTTCGCAAAAACTTCAGAGCCATATCAGTATATTCATATTAACTGTGGTTAATTTCTAGGCCGTAAACGATGTACGCAAAAACTGAACGCTGTATCTCTATTAGTTTTGTAATTATGACGATGGGCAATGTAATAAACGAATTCGCAGCACAAGTTATGAATTGTAAACGACGTGATTGCTCAACGAGCTCACCGCGTCTGCACGGTGGCATCGCCGCGACAGCGCCACGTGATCGCTACGGGTGCCCAAAGAGCACACGGCGTTCAATCAGCGTTTTGAATACATTCACGATCACGGCGCGCAAAAGCTCGCCTCGAACTCGTTGCGACCTCGCTGCGAGTAAGCACACTGATCGCTTCGCATAAACTCTCTCGCAAATCGCAAGTTGCCAGGTTTTACGGTATAGTTGAGATTATTTAATGTAAAACTTAACCCTGCCATTTGAATACCTAATGTGCACGACGCCCCGTCCCCGGCGCGCGGGACCACGCTGTTAGCGTCGCTCGACGCGCTCGGACGGTCGTATTGCGCCGACGGAGTCACAAACAAGCATCACTCTACAGTCACGTAACACACTCGATAGACACGGCTGCGGACGCGTTAGCGTTCCCCCTATCGTGCTTCGAGACAGCCTTCAGATGAAGGATTGTAAATCCCGAGTTGACCTTTAACGGGGACTGTGATTCTATCAAATTTAAAACGCTTAACGATGAATAAATACAAGGTGTAAATTATTAACTTAAATTTAGAGTAGAATCGTTTGCACTATTTTTCAAACCAGGTTGTGTTTTTTTAGAAAAAAAAATTATTGCCCTATTCCAAAGTGCCCGGTCTAAAAATTATAAATTTAACACACACAGTATCTTCGTTAGAGGTTTTACAATTAGAATAATGAATACTGGCTAGTTTTTCTATTCTATTACTTCTGATATTCTCAGTTGTCATGTCACTTGTCAAAACACGGTAAAAATTGCGATTTTTGAAAACTTGAACTCTATAAAATAATTAACATAAAAATTATCGTGCGTTACCCGTCTTACTACCAATCTTACTACCAGTAGTAGCACGGGCACGGGTTTTTTACCGTTGTTACAACTAGCCGCCGTGGTAGTAATAAGGGAAAATATTTTATTCCCCATGTAACCACCTTGGCAAACCTTTATAGACCAAAATGTAAAAATCCTTTTTATACA
Organism: Epinotia nisella; assembly: GCA_932294315.1. Classification (NCBI taxonomy): domain Eukaryota; kingdom Metazoa; phylum Arthropoda; class Insecta; order Lepidoptera; family Tortricidae; genus Epinotia; species Epinotia nisella. The sequence continues at coordinate 23,781,330 of OW028673.1, forward strand.
AATATTGACTGGCCAACTTCGCTGCTTTTAATTTTATATATAAATGACAGTAGTTATTTTCTGGTGTTTAACCAAGATTTTGGCTAGATGACTTTCAGCCTCCCGAACAAGCCGGTTTTCGAAGAGGCTTTAGTACCGTAGACCACACCCATACGCTCCGTTAGGTTATACAGAAGACCGAGGAGTATAACCTGCCCCTCTGCTTATCGTTAGTGGACTACGAGAAAGCCTTCGGTTCGATCGAAACCTGGGCTGTTCTACAGTCTCTCCAGCGGTGCTAAGTGTTCTCGTACAAACACTTCAGTTTCGATATAGCGGCATATCGAAACTGAAGTGTTTGTACGAGAACACCACTATGTCAGTCCGACTCCAGGACCGGAACTCTAAACCTATTCCGCTGCAGCGGCGGGTCAGACAAGAAGATGTTATTTCTCCAAAACTGTTAACCGCTGCACTGGAGGATGTTTTCAAGACTTTGGACTGGAGAAGACTAGGCATCAACATCAACGGCGAGTACATCACCTTCTGTTTTCCGACGATATGGTAGTCTTGGCTGAGACCAGTAAGGCTTCCGAACGAGTTGGTCTAAGGATGAACATGGATAAGACGAAGATCATGTCAAATGCCCATGTAGTATCAACTCCCATTACACTCGGACACGTTACGCTCGAAGTTGTAGACGATTATGTATACCTAGCACAGACTGTCCAGTTAGGTAGGTTCAACTTCGAGAAAGAGGTCAATCATCGAATCCGACTCGGCTAGGCAGCGTTCGGGAAGCTACGGCACATATTTTCGTCCAATATTCTGCAGTGTCTCAAGACAAGAGTCTTTGACCAGTGAGTGTGTTGCCAGTGATGACATATAGCGCTGAGACGTGGTCGCTTACTATGGGCTTCATAAAAGGGCTCAAAGTCGCCCAAAGGGTCTCATTGCCCTATGTTGGGAGTTTCTCGTCGTTATCGCATCAGAAATGAGGCTATCCACAGCAGAACCAAGGGAACCGATATAGCCCTCCAAATCGCTAAACTAAAGTGGCAGTGGGCAGGGCAGATTGTACGTAGAACCGATGGCCGTTGGGGCGGAAGGATTCTCGAATAGCGACCACGTAGCGGAAGACGCAGCGTCGGTAGACCCCTGACAAGGTGGACAGATGACCTGGTAAAGGTCGCGGAAGTCCGCTGGATGCGGGTGGCGCAGGACCCGTCACTTTGGCACTCTTTGGGGGAGGCCTATGTCCAGCAGTGGACGTCTTTCGACTGATATGATGATGATATGAACCAAGAATTTCCTAGTTTTTAACATTAAATAACCGTAACCGGTTAGTTTTCCATCGTAACCGAAATCATAACTGGTAATTAAATATGATCGGTTATTGCATTCCCTATTTACGTACGAGGTGCTAATTTATAAAATATTTTAAGATAATATTTATATATCTAGTGGGACCATCTGCAAGATATGACTATATTTATGTTAAGGGCTTTTGACGACTCGAGTTTGAAATATTCTTACGCACGTGTTATATAATAGTTATTTACGATACAAGTGCAGAAAATAGGAAATTCGCAACGAGTGGTGATAAATTAAAACACGACCGAAGGGAGTGTTTTAAATCTACACGAGTTGCGAATTACCTATTCGCACGTGTATCGTAAATAACTATTATATAACACGTGCGTAAGAATATTTCAAACTCGATTTTTACATTTTGGTCTATAAAGGTTTGCCAAGGTGGTTACATGGGGAATAAAATATTTTCCCTTATTACTACCACGGCGGCTAGTTGTAACAACGGTAAAAAACCCGTGCCCGTGCTACTACTGGTAGTAAGATTGGTAGTAAGACGGGTAACGCACGAAAATTATCACGGTTGCATTTACCTACATAAACCAACATTAAATATTGCGAAATGGTCCAAATGCTGGCGCGTTGCAATGACAACGTTAGCTTAGCCGTGCGGTGTTTTCGAGAAGAGTTCGCTGATTCTGTGTTGAACGGTACAACGTTGGCACTTGGCAGCCACGCAGAGGCCACGTGATTACGACAAGTTCCGTCTCTAAAAGCCGTAGAAAGAGGCGCTGACGTCCAGGATCCTGATTTGCAGGTCACACTTTTGGAAAACTTCCATCAGAACCCCATGGCGAGCGAGAGAAGCAGGAAAGCGTTTCAACTGCAGCTAAGTAGTATGGACAACATTTAAAATCGTCGTTTAAGACGGTGCCAAAAATTTAAACCCTTTGGACTATGAGCCGCCTTATAACTTTTGTGAATGGGCGAAAACTGAAACAGGAACATTCTTTAGACCGGTTGATGTATTTTCACGAGAAAATATATATAAATTAAGTAGCCGAATTAAGCTATTTTTGTATGCTATTATGAAATTAATAATTATTTTAGTAAATACTGAAACTTATGATATACTGAAACAAATGTATTAATTGCCACATATTGGACAGTGCCATCTTTTGGGGAACTGAGTAAACATTAAGTAGTCATGTAAACGATAAATATTATAAATGCGAAATCTTGAATATTTAGATGTTTGTTACTCAATCACGCTTAAAATAGTTTATACCCTGGATTAAATAAAGGATAGTTTTTATCCCGGGTCCACCCAGACGAAGTCGCTGGCGGATAATAGTGACAAATAAAAATCCCAAATTAAATTATAACTTACTATTTATTCTGGAATTTTTATGATGTGGTGTTACTCTCTTTGTTAATTTTTGCATATGTTGTCAATTATTTGAATTAATAATAAATTATTTAATAAAATTAGGGATCTTGTGAAGCTCTTTCTCTCGTATAACTTGTAGGTACACTCGTGGTATTAGCACGTATTTACCTAATAAGAGTAGCGTTGCCGTTGGTACCTATTTAAAGAAACCCCAAAACGACTTTGCAGTCTACTGTGGTTCCAGCCTTATGCCACGAGCGTAAATCCGTAAGCGGGTTGGGTCGGCTTTACAACTTTTAAATAATGTTAAACTTCACTCGTCCAGATGCGTCGCTACATCCACCAAAACTTTTTAATAGAAATTAATAAAGTGTACAGAATGGGGATTTCGAATTCATTACCGTAACTTGTACCTGGAGAAGGGTTTGTATGTTTTGGACTTTTTGGACACTGTAGCGTAAATGTTGTAACAAAATTACCAACCCTAAATTTTAATTTCCCAACTCGGCGCGGCCGGAAATATTCAAGAGTAAAACAATTTTTTAATTGAATGCCGACGTGAGAGCCTGAATGCGTTAGCAGGTAGTTGGATACACTTAAGGCTTGTTCACGAAAAAAGTGGCCACTGTTATATAATTTTTTTATATAATTAAAGCGGCCAAAATCAAATCTTGACTAACTTTACAAGTAGTCGGTCAAGGACTTTAATTGTTGAGCCAACTAATTTTGATTTTTTAGTAGTTAAGTTATGTAGTGTCTAGTTTAAAGTGAGCTCTAAAAGGCGCAACAATTAAAGTCCGTGACTGTACCTACATTTTTTGAAACCATCATTATAAAAATTTCAGTACCGCGATAGAAGCTATTGCATAGCTTCTATCGCGGGCCTTGAGCGCGGGGACCGAATCTAGAAATTCCGTAACGAAAAAACCTCACGCTCCCCACTCCGACGGGCAAGGAGGTGTGGCTTGAAGGCCGTGCATCGTCTAACGTCGTTTCAGGCCCCGTAGCATGGTTGGCCTTGTCACGCGATAGGTGATAGGATAGAGCGTGCGTCACTGGCTGACACCGTTCGATAGAACGAGACGACTCTCTTATCTTGTCACTTGTCGCGTGATAAGGCCAACCATGCTACGGCTCCTGTTCGGCAGTCTTCGACACGGCGTTGTGAGCGATTAGACGTATTGTACGACTCTACGAAACTCGCACGAATCGAGACGAGCTGCTCCGAAATCGGACGAATACATAAGCAGCTGTTTATGAGAAAGTATATAGGTGTATAGGTATTTATGTACAACAGTGAATAGCAGTACTTGTTTTATTTATTTAATAATAGAAAAATTTGTTTTCTTATCGGTCACCACGCTCAAAAAGTGTAACTTGAATTAATATCAAAGAAAAAGAAATACTGCATGAATAAAATAAATAAAAAATTATAATTGCATAAGTTGATACAAAATGCTATGCAATAGCTTTACCGCGGCAGTCCCCGAGTGCCACACGTCTTTTTTTATAATTTTTATATGTGTACCTACCAAATTTCAACTCAATTGGTCCAGTAGTTTCGGAGCAAATCGGTTGTGACAGACGGACAGACAGACAACCGAGTGATCCTATAAGGGTTCCGTTTTTCCTGTTGAGGTACCGGAACCCTAAAAAGAAGGTATCTTTACCTAAATATAGTTTTGAGTGGCGTTATGGATATTTATATCAGCTGCTATCCATTTTTGGTCTAACTTTCGAAATCTCTGGATTGTATGTAGGTAGTCTTAGATTTTGTCATTTTTACGTTTGGATTTTTTTGTTTGGAGGTTCTTTTTTTCCTTTACTCAAATAGATTATCGATGCTATAATGTTACGCGAATATCTTTCCAGACTCTTGATTACCGTATGCAGGTCATAAATTGTTTTAAATCATGCCTGAAGTGGACGCATTTCTATGCAATCATTTTAGCTTTAAGCCTTAACTGGCATTATGTAGGATTTCACAACTTTTAAGGAAAAGTGGATGGATTTTAGATTCTTACACATAAAAAAGAATAACTCAGTTGGCTATATAATTGCGGTTTGAACTACCTAGACCTACTGGATGACAGTGGAGACTTAGTTTTCAATAGCTACATTTTTTCGTGAACAAGCCTTATTAATGTTTTGTTGTGCAGTTGCACTCTGAGTTGAGAGTAGGTTCACCGAAACCAAAATTAAAAAAGATTAAGTTATGTTTACTCAAGGATGATGGTTCACTTAAATTCAATTATTTATAAACAAGTGCGAGTTCAACTCTCTTGGTGAGGGTTCCGTAAAATATTGAGAATTTTCCCGTTACTTTGAATACTCATACTTCTTATAGGTTTTCCTGTAATATTTAGGCAAGGAACTATTTTCCATATTTTTTTCAGAATTTTAAGCCTAGTAGTTTCGGACATAAGGGGGGGGGGGGGGAATGGTCAACATTCGTCTTTTTTTCTAAATTACTTCAAATCTGGTTTTGCTAAAATTATCAAAAATATATATCTGAGATGCTTACAACAACCTCTTTCATTTCATATGTCACACAATACAGTTTACGAAACTTTTTTTACAATTTTCCAGTTTACCCCCCAAAAGTGGCCCCTTGTTCAAAATTCATTAATTTACTTTGCGCGTCCATCTTTCGGTCACCAATTTACATATGTGTACCAAATTTTAACTCAATCGGTCCAGTAGTTTCGGAGCAAATCGGCTGTGACAGACGGACATACGGACAACCGAGTGATCCTATAAGCAAAGAACTCAGGTAAACCCGCGGGATAGAATATGGTCTATGTCCGTTGTCCATCAAGAATGTCCATATAATAAAGAAAAAAGTGTGTGAGATTATAGTTCTGTAAGTTTGTATGACCATATATTACCCTTCGGAATCCTAAGAGCTTCGTACAGTCAGCATCAAAAGTAGCTACGCAAACGAAGATGTCAAAAGTATATAGTAAAAGGGAATAAGAACTTTTTACGTCTTCGATTGCGTAGTTACTGTTGATGCTGACTGTACCTGTTTGACAACAATGGACGACTTTCGTTGACTTTTTAAAAACATTTCCACGCACAGCGAAAAAATCGTTGAATCCCAAGTATTTGCGGTAGATTAATGAAAATTGAATTTCGAACATAACTCACTCATGTTGTATTTATAAATCGATACCATATACTCGTATTTATATCAATGATTTATGTTTAATGATTTCATTATACTGGCAGGAATATTATACTCGCGAAATTTTGTATACGGGCTCTGAATAAATGAGAAATATAAGTGGTGACCTGGTGACGTATAACATTCTCACCCTCGCGTCTAATCAAATGTTTGAGCGCGGCAAGTATTTATTACTTACCAGATTTAATATTAAAACTGGCGCAATAGAGGCCCAGGATTGCCTTTACCATTGTCAATAATGGTCTAGGCATACATCGTAAACTTAACTACATTCATCATATTACTTGTAAATTAATGGTCGGTTGACCACAAAACTCTTTGTTGCCGTTTTCCTCCCAGAGGGTTAATATTTTTGTATACAACTCATTTGAAATGAGCCGCCAGCGCGTTAAGAGATACTCAGTAGAACAAAGTTTATAATAACTAGCACCACCACAAATTTTGCTGTACTTGGGAAAGTCTCTTATTCAACACAACATGTAAAACCGAAAATTAAAGCAATAATTTTAACAATTGCTAAAATACAATCTTAGTCAAACAGCGTCAATTATTAATTCAGGAAAAATGTAAGTGTAATTAATAATTAACATCAGAAAAAAATATGGGAAGTCACTATTTTTATTCTAAATAAATGACCTCCCGGAGGGCTGAAAATAATTTACACACGATACGACTCGGTGATATTGTGTTAACCACTGAAAAATAAATACAAGCGCGGTTTCTATCGGAACCGGTGTCGCCACCTCATCCCCTCCATGTCTCCTACTACTACCTACATGTAAAGAAAGTAAACATAAGGCTACTCAGCCATGCGCAACGCCAACGGTGCGCTGTGATTGGTTCACAGTTCACTCACACAGACGCAAATTACTTACGTTACGCATGTGTTGTGTAAAAGCAATTTATTTGAGATTTACGGCTAGGGATTCACTAAAAAAACATCTTAACGGTAAATTAAGCTGAATATAAACAAAATATTAAGAGTGAAATGACCTACTTGACATGTGTCTAATCTTTGTTTAGTACATTATCTATACTATAAGGCGTCTCCAAACGTCCGAGCGTGGCGGACAGCGTACTAATAGCTTATTAAGATAGAACGAGTAGAAAGCGTAATATTTCCTGTCTCGCTCCATCCTATAGTTCGTTATTGTATACTAGCTTCTGCCCGCGACTTCGTCCGCGTGGAACTCGTTTAAGATCACAGGTCCATACAAACTTCCGCCCCCCATTTCGCCCCCTTAGAGGATATATATATATATATATATATCGTCGTTCAAATTCGTGTAGGTATTCATTTTGTTTTAAAATAATAAATAGGTACCTACCAAAAATATGAATAAATATTTGCATTAATATGTACAAAGCATTTTTAGCTAGAAAAGATTATCCTAGTTGTGCGGAAACATTGGTCAACTCCATAATAACGAAACTTTTGCATAATATTTACGCGTGGCCATAATTGAAGCCGCGGATTAGAGCCCGCAGGAGACATGGATGTTGTAAGTATGAAATATTCGTCTGGAGAAATGAGGACATAATTAGAAAATATTCAGTTTTATTTTTGATACTGTACGTTAGATTTTATCCGAGAAGACTTTAAATTATTACTACCTACTTACTTATTTTATGCTTGAAAATTATTGGCAGAAGGAAGAAAGGGACATTCTCAAACGACGGTTTTGTTTGATGTCTCAGATTTCGAGCAGCTGGGTCGTTCTTCTTTTTTACCAACAATATATTTATCGTCATTTAGCTGTTTTTTTGCGTTTTCAACTATTGATAATCATGGTTTTAATGTTTGATTTTAATAAACGTTGCATGTATCTTTTATTTGGACTAATTAATGATTCTTTCCGTGGCGATAATGTTTTTTTCTTTATGGTAGTTTTTCAGGTAATATTGTGACAGAGTGGCCCTTTTCAGCAGAGACCACATTTTGGATTACCACTCTGTCACGCGATTCTATGAAAAACAATCTTATAAAAATATAACTGGATAGAGAAAGTGAAAGACTATTTAGTACTAATAGATGAATAAAATGTATGGACGTCCATTCAAACACTAAAGCATTAATAACCAATACTCTAACTAATGACGTATGGTAAAATGAGGACAAGCAATTGTAGGTAAAAAAGAAGAATGACCCAGCTAAGTTCGTATTGAGCCCCTTGTTTATTTTACCAACTTTTAGTTATGCGCCAGTCGGGTCAGTCCAGTATAATGTACAGTGATCGGTTTTTTGGATTCGACATGGGGTGAACGACCTCAATCATTATGTTAGTATGGATATGCCCCGGGAATCCGGGCTTTATGTTGTTAGAAAAGGCAAAAACATACAATTAGAGTAAGCCACAGTTGTCGTAAAAGATAATCTCAGAAAGAAGTCGATGAAATGAAAATTGAACCATAAATCATAGTGTGCGAACTTAACGTGGATACTTATTTATTGGATCGCCTTTGAGCTATAAGATCTATGTAGGTATTTGCACTTATACGATAACCTGTGACCTAATATTATAGTATAAATTATACAGCTAATACTTATTTATGCAATCCTTAGAAGCATATAATTAGAACTGAAATCCAGAGAAAATAATGAAATGTCAATGTCAAGATTTTGAAGTATTTTTTCCATCATGACAGATATATAAGCTAATACTTTGTGGAGGTTTTAATATATTTTGCTTAAAATAAAGTGTAGAGATTAGGAAAAGAATAGAAGTTTTTGTCTCAACTGGTTGCCATGTAAGAGTAAAAAATTCCTTAGAGATAATTTAAATTGTTTTATTTTTGTACGGTTTGTTCGGTATCGCGGGAAACTGTCGTATCTATATTAACTTTTCTACTTGATATCCCGCGAGGGAGAATCCAAATAACCGATCACTGATAATGTAGTTTGTAAAGTTTGTATTTTTCATAATGAAAAAGTGTATTTTAAGGCCAGTAAGAATGATACACAATGTTTTTCATCACATTTGCGAGAAAGCAAGTACATTTTAAGCAAAATAAAAATAAATATTAATTGATAAAAATTGAATGTCATTCCCCGTCCATTTTATGGCATACAGCCGTGAAAATTACACAAAAAAGTAGATTATACACCGAGGGGATAAATGACTATTTTATTTCTTGGGCGCAATATTGAATTAAAAAGGAGTCCTGAGTGCAGCGAGGGATTCAAGCTCGCCCAAGACGAAAACAGCTTTACGAGTATATCAACGGATAATACATAAAATTGCTTTATAAAAATCAAGGCTACTTACTAGAAACAACGTTTTATTGAAATTCTAAGTACCTTATTTAAAAAAAGACAATTGTAATAATTTATAATTCATTATATTAGCACTGTAAATTAAAAGTGATGTGTTGACATATTGACATATTAGTCCAGTTGTGGAAAGATAAAGTTATATTTTTAGTTGGTACATTTCTCGAAGTTGAGATTGAGTAGTTTATTTGAATAGTTCCCAAAGATTCTGAAACCTGCATCTGAGGGTCGTTTTGAAGATTGGTGAAGATGATACTTGACGCAGTGGGCTTGGTGTGATGTGTTTTGAGGTGGATGGCTGTGTGGTGGCACGGGTGCCCAAGGATCATCAATGTTCGACGACGTTTTACGAGCTCATACGAGAGCTTATTGTATTCTTGTTCTGTATGGAATTTTCAATTTTGCCCTCCGGTACCGCATCGGAATTCTAACCACCGTGTCGTTTCATCTGAGTCATGTCTGCTCCTGAATCTGCCAACAGAGTAGCCGATATCCTTCTAAAACAATGGCCCGTGTAGAGTTCGGGATCCTGCAATTTGAGATATTTTGCAATTTCTTTTGACATGGAGCTGATTTTAGTCTTGCCAATCACTTGCCTGGTGCATTTTGCCTTTATGGTGCCTATGAAAAATTGGACGCTGTTTATTTGAGAGCGGCCTAGAGCTTAGATTTTTCAGCGAACTTTGCGTACTTCTCACGGACTACGCATGATCGTTTCCTCTTTGTTTTGATGTCTTGCAAGCTTATCAGTAATAGATTTGAAGCTTTTTGTTATCTTTCACTTTTATTTTTATGAGTTCGTTTCCACGACAAGCGCCATTCACTCCAAAAATCAATGCCACCTTTAGGTACCGTAAAACTACACAAAGATAGTCCAGGTCACCCAACTATGGTCCAAATTAATTGACATATTACTGGCTCAGGTGGGACTGCTTTCATGGGTGAACTTAAAGACAGGCAATATAGTAACACAAATTTAAATAAAAACCTATAAAATCACAAATACAAAATCGGCATTGATAGAAACGAATGAGTTTATTATTGGACCATAGTTGGGGTAGTGGACTATAGTTGTGTGGTTTTACGGTAACAAAAAATAAAAAGGTACCAAAGTGAATATGTAGTTTGTTTATATACTAAAGTAATAAACGATATACACATTCGATTGCCCACTGAACGGTTATAGTAAATAGCCCAGTAATTTCACCGGAGTCTGTATGGCCGATGGAAATATTATTATAATAATTCTTAGTATCTTAAAATGTAATTTTTAAATCGATTTATATCACAAATAAAATTACTATATTATAAATTATTTGTTGTAAATACTTTTGATTTCTTTGCGTGATGGCCCCCACTGATTTCCTCTTTAAAAATGCCAGTAATTTGTCATATGTGTTAATTTGAACATCGTGTTTTGATGCCTATTGTTCATCTAAGCTATATGCAACATAGGCTGCTTGACTTTTATTTTAGTGATAAGTGCTGAAAATATACTAAAAGCACCGCTTCCAACATGGACTTTGCCTAAGGCGTCTTTTTTAATTGACTCTGGAGTCAAATAACTTTCATCACTCGACATTTTAATTCAAATTATAATCTTTCAACTTCAACCTCCTGCTAATACTGCAGCGTTTTGCAACACTCGCGGCTTTTGTTTTATTTTCTTTGTTTTGCGTATATGGCTTGTAGTGGCCAGTTCGATTTTCTAATAAGGTCTTTGGAATTACGTTGGAATTATTTCGTTATTAATAGATACCTCGACCGTCGACCCATTTTCCAGGGAATCAGCGTCATTCCGTCGGGTCTTCTTCCGTCGTCCCGTGTCAAACCAGTAGGTTCGAGGACTGCAAGGACGAAAGCCTGACGGATGATGTGATATCGTTAAGGCTGGTTTGACGCGGGATGCGTCCCGCGCTCTTGCAGCACGAGAGACCGTGGTGGGCGAAGCGATCGACAGCGTCTTCGCAGTCGCAGCGATGAGGGGCGACACACGTCGCTCCCAGACGGAGAGATATGGAGAGCCTGAAAGTATTGTTGTCCATTAATGTGCCTATGTTTTTAGAGGGAAGAGCATGCAGCCACATAGGTACCAGATTCCCACTCCACAACGGGCACTCTCGGCAGGGCTGGTAGATGTTTGGTACAGATTTTTCCGTACCAGCCTGCAGAGCGGCTCAACCCATTGACACTGGGAGTGTAGGGTTTGTGGAAATGTTGCGTTTGGGTAAGCTGTCATCCATGCATTCTTGGCCTCGGCAATGGTATTGGAAGTGGCAGAACCTGGGGAGGTGTTTAATATTTAAGCAACTAAATTTTTGAGTACCATGGACCGAGGACAGGAATGCGGGGAGAGCAATATCTACGGTTTTTCTAATGCCAAGGCCTCCATGCCGTATTGGAAGTGATCCATGAGCGGTCGTCTAGGGTGATATGAAGTCCTGCCGAAATAGTGTCTTTAATGATTTGGTCCAAGCTACTTATCTAGTAGACGTGGGTATTTCCAAAGGTAGCTGCATCGCAGGACGTAAATAAATTTGGGTATAAAAAGGCAGAAACGAATGATATAAGCTGAATGAGCGTTACTTTGGAGACTATGTTAAAATATTGAATTTTGTTTTCAAGGAGTGGAAAGATTCTTCTAAAACGGGCGACCCTAGAAGGCAAAGTGATTTATTTTATACTTGGTGAAAGTGGACAGATTTTAGTAAAATCAGACACTTTTTCAGGGCATGAATCGGGAACGTAAATTTCACACTTGAAGGAGTTTAGATTCAAGCCAATTGCAGAAAATTCAGGCACAAAAATTTTGAATTCTTGCAAAACAACATTTGCTTCAACTCTTAGTACGCCGTCGTCCAAATACCACGCGTTAAATTTAGAGTTTAGTTTTTGAATAGCAGGATGGATGGCTAAACTGAAAACAACCGGTCCGAGCGGGTCGCCCTATGGGCAGCCAGAAGCAGAGTTAAGGGTGTCAGATTTATAAAGTAATTTGGAGCTAGTGCTAATAGCACTGTCACGTAAAATTATAAATATTTGGACCTCTTTTCTGACTTGGGTCCCTACTGATGATATCGTTTGGATGGACATTCATAAATGATCTTTGAGCATGAACCGCTGCTTCGCAACCCCCTTTTGACCCAAAACCCAGCTGCAAGGGCTGGAAGTACTAACTTAGTACTGGGGAAGTTGCGTTGCAGCAGGTTTTCGCCACCAGACGGCGATGGGTCTGATCCCGACATCTTTTTTAATGAGTGCACATAGGTTGGCTCCGTAGAGAACCTCGGTGATGGAGCTGTCAACAATACCCAACAGCATGAGGTTACCCAATGCAGTTAAATCTTTCAGGAGGGACTTGCCGGCTTCACCTGCAGAATTGTATAATAGATCTTTTAGATGTTGCGGAGTTAAGTCGTCGAGGCCGCCGGCGAAGCCACTCCAAAACGACAAGCACCTCATCCGGGGATACATGCAGAGCTGGAGTGGTGTGGTCTAGGGGATCAGGAAGAGTGAGGTTAACTGCTGAAGGTGGATGCTTGCTCTGGAGGGCTGCAAGCATGTCTACATTATGGGGTGCTGTAGTATCGTTTGAGAACAGCAGTCTGGCCGCTCCTCCTATGTCACCTTCCCCTACTTTATTTTCTATGGTCCGATAGATCGAATGATCCTGGCGAAGCTTGCGTTATCGGGGTCCAAGACATTGTGAGGATTGTTGCAAGTTTAGTTGATGCGTGAGGTGAGGGATGATCTGTTGCTTGAAGATTTAGTTACGTGAAGAATGCGGTAGGGAAATGTTCGAAGGTGCTGCCAGGCTTAGGGTGAATTTACTCGTACGACAGTTTTGAAGTCCTCATCCAATTTTTGGGCAACGAATATCCGTGCTACTCGGGGGATGTGTTTCATGACAGCACTGAGGAGTCACAAGGAACAAAAATATGAGGGGGTGCTGAACTGCTAATCTGTATGTCCATTTTATGGACTCTGGCGAGGTGGATTTTCAGACCTCTTTGAACTTCGAATAGACGGGGCTGAAGGCAATGGGGGTACTGTACCTTGTTTTCCAAAGAAGCTGAGAGGGAATCATTGTTTAGGAGTGACAACGGCATGAACGGCAGCGTAGAGAATTTAAACCAAACTAACAGAACACAAAAACAACTTAAAACGATAACGTAGAAAATACAATTGTAAAATAGCAAAAAAACGTTCCAGCACACGATTGTTTTGATACCACTGCTGTCAGGGGCTGACGGCTGCCGGCGCGGCTGCGCGGCTAGCGCTCGAACAATGGCTTGCAGTGCTCCGCAGAGCGCTTCGGAGCAAAATGCACAAAAAGCTGAATGTACACTACACGCAAAATGTAGCCAATAGCAAAATATACAATTCGCAAAATGTAGCCAATAGCAAAATATACAATTCGCACAATGTGCCCAACGCATATTGTGAAACACGCGGAACGTACACCCTTTACGCGCATAAGGACCAATAGGATAAAACGACCAATACGCATTATGGCCCATACGCATTTAGACCCATACGCATTTGGACCCATACACATTTGGACCCATACGCATTTGGATCTACACGCATTAAGACCAACACGCATTAGGCCCCATACGAGCAATAATCAAAAAGAGTGCAATTGTAGAATACAAGGAAATAAGCTGCATCATGGAAGTATTTGCATACATGTGTACTGTACATTACTGTACTCGAGATGAGGTCGCTGATTACATCTATAGATATCCTTTACATCGAAAGAATCATTATTAAGTAATTTTTTTATAGCAGTATTATTTAGTATTTCGTTGTAAATTCTCTTATTAAAAGAGCCTTAACTTAAACTTGAGAGTTAATGGGCTGGAATCATAAATCAGTTACTTCAATGGTACGAAACCCTTCATGTTCGAGTCAGACTCGCACTTGGCCGATCTTTAAGGGCCAGTTACCAACTGGAAATTTAAATACCACAATTTTAATTGAAATTTCAGTATATAATAAACCATAATATATGTGCAGCACAAATAGTTATCCTAAATAAAAACATAAACACACAGCTACAACTTAAATAAATATATCTCTTCTATCTTCTTATTTTAATTTTTAAAATAACACTTATATTAAATAGGATAATCATAATAGGCCTACCCGACGAATGCCCAATGTAGCCTGTTAATACTTGCGTTTAAGTTATTTAAACAGCACTGTTTTTTTATATATTATCTTTTGAAGGAATGCCAGAGGCGATATTTCCTTTTCTAGTAGTAATTTAATTTGTGTTGTTTTTTATAAAACCTGTCGAAGGAACGTCACATTTGCGTCAAATGTTTATTTTTGGGACTCCGAGGAGTCTTTGTATGACTTGCATATCACTTCGTTTTGCCTCTTTATTCAGTTTTCTAATAAAATTATATAAACCAGGGTATCTTAATTTCTTATTTAGGCGGCGATGCCAGCCTTCTAATGTAATATTTGTTTGGTGAAGGGAAATTGCACAACTCAGTTCATTTGGTGTAAATATATTTAGCCATTGTCTTTCGAAATATGTTTGTTTTTTTTTCATTTGCAAACATTTTTGTGCTAAGTTTAGTATATACTTCCAAGTGGATGCAATTTGATTAGCTGGCAATATTGGCAAAATGGAGGTCAATCTAAGGATTTTACGACCATTTTGTAATTTGTTAAGCTTCAAACTTTTTGCCTTTTTCCATATTGCGTGACTAAAATGGTAGAAACAGCCCGATATAGTAGTGTCTATGAAAACACTACGAACTGCAATAATCACTGCCATTTCAAAGTCGCATTTACAGTTCGTTTCGGTTCTGTTTGGACTGCCAGAAAATTACATGTGCTACGTTTGTTGTTGTGGTACCCAAATCCACATGAATCGAATAAATTTGGTAAAATGGAGCTGGGGTACTATTAGGGGTGCCATCGCCTAAAAACAAACCGCTGTGAAAATACTTCAAGTACCTCCTTGCTGTTTTTGAGCATGTCTTCCCCATCATCACAGATCAAGAAGTTTTTTGCGAGTACTTCCGATATGTAGATTTGCGTTCTTTCTTGATATTTTAGGTGACCCGTATTTAGATATGATTTTCTGGCTTCTATAATGAGTCCTAGATGTTTTTTAAGGATGGTAAGTATTCCGCGTACTTTTCATTTAGATCTTCGAATTTACTTTCATATATTTTCTGCAGTGGATCCAAATTTTGGCATACTTCGGCCTTGCATTCTGCACGGATTATATAAATTACATATGTATACATTTAATTTGCATATCAATTTACCCCGCAGTATATCCGGTATGGGGAAGAGTGGTGTCATATTGCACACACCAAAGATGCACGCATTTAAATTTTCCAGTGTTCTGGTTAGCCCCTCGCTCACACACACATCATCATCATCATCAGCAGCATCTGTTGTTCGAACTACTCCTTCGAATTTGAGACCCGGCGACGAACGACGAACTGGCGACTTTGTGGCGAAACTAGTGGAACTTCTGGCTCCTGATCTGTTGATGTTCCAGGTTGTCGAGAGCGTTGGCGTTCAATATTTATAAATTCTGTTATTTATGAGGTTATTTTGGTTTTATTTTCAACTGTATCCTTCGGTTACAGTATTGGACTTCCAGCCGCCATGCCGTTTCAGGTTTGATATGCTAGCGCCTGAATCGGCTAACAGGGTAGCGGAAGTCCGGCGGAAACAGTGTCCTGTGTACAAGTCGGCAAATTTTAATGCCGCATATCAATCGGTCTTTGATCAAGGAATCACACAGCCTTCCAAACTCACAAGAACTTGATAGCTTGTTTAAATCAAAAACATATTGTTCAATAGTCTCATTTTCCGCCTGATTTCTTGTAAACAATCGATGTCTCTCCACTGTTAGATTATTATTTTGTTCAAAATATTTTTTAAACTCATTTAAAACCCTTTTTTTTCTGTAGCACACGTCACATTGATTTGTTCATACAATTCTCTGCATTGTTCATCATATATGTAACAATATTTTTATTTGTATGGCCGCTGATTTTTGTTTGAGAGTTCACACGCGTCGAAATATATTTGAAACCCTTTACTCCACTTGTTCCAACTGTCACTTAAACTATCTGCCGTAACATTTAATATACTTTGATCATAGCAAAAAGGTGACGGCGGCCTCAGCACTGATTCCATACTCGTATTATTCAGATATGTTGTTTTTTAAACACATTCACCGTTAAGTACTGTTCCTTAACTTTTTCACTATAATTTATCTAAATATTTAATTAAATACCGGCTGCGCCATGTCAGGGTATGCGTCAATGATACTCGAGATCACTTCAAGACTGTTTATTCCTTAATCCATTCATATGAGGGTCGAAGTGCATTTACCAACTACCGACAGGTAGGTTGCAATTTTTCTTGTCATGTTTACGAATTTATTTTTTCCAATTACTTGCCGTAGCCATTTGCCATGTTGAAAATTAAAAAAAATATCTTTCTGTGAGTAGGTTTTCTGGCTGAAGACCTTGATATTTTTCGACCAAATTTGGAAACTATTCACGTATGACAAACCGACGGTCGATTTTAGTTTTCGTATTGCGTAATTTAACTAATATAATTTGATTGTGTTTTTCTACATCTTTGTTAATAATTTTTGAAAATTCGATGCCTCTACTTGCTTAGCATATGCCAAAGATAAGAATAACCTACAACAACATAATTAATTAAGTAATTCGTAACATTCACATTTTATTTACTTTTCTCAAACTTGCAATGAAATGTTGACATGACTTACTTCAAATTAGGTCCGGAAATACTACGTATCTGGTGCGATGAGTGAAAATGATATGTAAAGGAATTTGATACAACATTACACAGCTAAGCCTGCAAAGCTATCGTCTTTTGTTAATAAACGTCAAATTGTAATTGTGACACTGACACAACGTCTTGGCATTCAACCATAAAAAAAAAAACTTTAGAACTAATGTAAATGTCACCGGGTAAAAGGTTACTTCAAACAGGTTTAAAAAAAAAGTTTGCCACGTAAATTGAAAAAAGTTTTCTTTTCTTGTTGGCCGGATTTCTCAAAAGTTCGTAATTATTTACAAACTTTCTTGTTTTCCTATAATTTCATTACCCTAAAACATCAGTTCAGACAAATAACTATTAAGTTTAATGATTAAAAATTATAAGTGTTTTCTTGCATTGTTGTAGTGCCTCGTCTATATAGTTAGATATAAGTTCAAGTAACAGTTAAATAATACTTAATTTACGGAATAAGCGGAATAATAGTTAGTAAGAAATATGGGAGTGGGACATAATTATAGGTTATGATGTGACAGCACTGATAGCTGTCATTTCCTGCTTGATTGACACTTGTTGTCATTGATAATGGTTTGTTCAGAAACGTATTATTTAGTTGTGTTAACCTACGAATTGACTACTTTTTTTATTTCATTGCAAGTTTGAGAAAAGCACTATACAAATCTCGGCGAGAAACGGGGTTGCCGGCCGCTTATCCCTATCCGTCGTCTATATCTACTTGGCCTGCAACCCTTCGTTTCCCGGCCTCTATAGTAATGTACTATTACATTTAGATTTTCATTTACATTATATATTTAGTTGCCAAAACATGTCATCGGGTGCTTCATTCAATTCTACTTCCTGAGCAGTAAAAATCTTGGACTGTTTGCTTTTGAAGTTACGTATTGTCTTTTCAAATATGCAGTCAAGTTGGTGAAATTTTTCAAGTTGACATTATGCTTCGTATTGATCGTAGATTTCCAAGAGATTTTTTTTTTATGTAATATGTTTTGTAACTGAAATGTCACATGTGACAGATTCCATTTAGGTGCGACGACGGGCGAAGCGAGGAGCAGCATGGTAGGTAAACCGTGACCAAACAGCGCAAGATTCGATTTTTATTAGAGTTCCGTAGCCAAAACGAACCCTTATAGTTTCGTCATGTCCGTCGGTCCGTATGTCACAGGCATTTTATTCGAAAACTATAAGGTGTATTTTAATAAAATTTGGAGAATAGGTGTATTTTAGTCCCTACATAGTTCTATAATGAAATGACAAAAAAAATATGGGTGCAATCCATTTTATGTAACTGCATGTCAAAAAAAACAATGCAAGTCCACGTGTGGCACATCAGTCGATAGGCGTTTAAAAATAAATAAGGTTTCTCAGCTTTTTTTAATAAAGTAAATATAGTCGGAGATAATCGCCCCGAAAATCACAGTTAATTATTAGACACTTAAAATTCCGAAGTATCATTTACAAACGCACGGCAATTATTTTAACGTAACCTAAACCTTATATATATATATTTTATGGGGTATTATTCTAAATTGAAGTGTTTTTATTTTTATTGATTATATTTTAAAGAACTCATTTTAATTGTGTAAACATATGGATGCAAATCTGAAATAAATGACTCTTTAATTTTATTTTATTTTAAACCAACCTGAATTAACCGCCAGCGTATATTTGCTCTAAGGGACACAAGATAACCATAACCTAACCTACCAAAAATACAATTTTTACGATTGGGTTTTTTGTAGTGCAGGGGGCTTCGGAATTATGAAAAGGTGGTTAACAAATCGGTTGTCAAATAATAAAATTGGCTATCGTTCTTCTGGTTATTGAGTTTCGGGAAAACGTGAATGTGGGAAAACAAACCAGCGACATTTCAAAAGTATGGTAAACAAAGTATATGGATTATAAGAATTCGGTTAACCGTTTTTGGATAAGTGAACATCGGACAAGTATTTTTCGAAACTTCGATAGTTTCCCTCTAATTTTCAAACGGTATATTAAAAAAAATAAAAAAAATATGGACATAGGTGCACATATTAAATTATTATTCTTTGACCGAAAATTATTATGAATAAGATCGGTTTAAAGGTTTTTGAGATATTGCTGAAAAACTGCCTTCCCTATCGAAAAGGACGCAAGTGCCGTAAGATTTCTTTGATGATACGACCTTTTTAATAGGCACAGAACCCTTTATTGTACTTGGTCCGACACGCACTTGGCTGGCTTTTAATATTCGTAAAATATAATTCCAAAACACAAGCCCCATGAAAAACAAATATTAAAGAAATAAAAAAATCATTTAGGTAGGTACCTATATTGTCATAAAAACAAGTGAGCGGTTTCTAAATAATGTGAAAAACATTTGGGAAACATTATATCGAAATGTATATTACTCCAACTAAACCATTCCACTACGCGAACGGTGTCATTTTAAAAGGTAACTTTATAAAAATATACCAAACATACAGTTGGTAACCGTGACGTTGGGAAATAAAGTGAATTTTTTTGATAAGTTGGCACATGATCAGTAAGCGAAATGTAATTATGCGAAATATTGGTTGCTAACTGATAATCGGCAAGAACATTTTCGGCAATAATTTAGAGAATCCCATCTTGGCCAAGAGATCCTTCACCCCGAAGTGACCAGTGAACACCCAAGTTATGAACCTGAGCTGCTTCCTGCTGGATTTCCAGGGATTTGGTTCCAGCTTGGCTCCACTCCTTCTATGAAGAGCTTAGAGTGCCTTAAGCTAGTTTTATTCCTCCACACGTGCTGGTTTTTGGATTTGGCGTAGGCTTTTAAGGCCGTTGTTATGTGTGTGATGGTCCACCAAATGGTTCTGGACCTACAAATAATAATTGGGATCCATCCCCTTCTTGCAAGCTCATTTGCTATCTAAACCGGTTGCACCTAGTTGTGTTTTCCAAGCTTGTTCAGAGCTTGGACGCCATTATTATCTAGTCTAGAATCCACTTTCGGCGCCGTAAGCGTGTTTAGGCACTTGTCCCATCGCCGGCGACGAGCGATGAGCTATCGGCGATTTCCTCGCCCAAGAAACGAACAAAAGATAATCGCTCCCGTGTAAATAAAAGAGAGAGATATAGTTCATCGCGGTGTGAACAGCCAGCGATGAACTATAAATATATATCTCTCTTTTATTTACACGTTAGCGATTATCTTTTGTTCGTTTCTTGGGCGAGAAAATCGCCGATAGCTCATCGCTTACTCGCCAGCGGTGGGACAAGTGCCTAAGGGCCGTTTGACTGTCACTGAGTAGTAATGTAAGATAGTATATCCTCTGGCTCGTCTGTATATATTTTCCTGTACATTGACAATTACATCGTATGTCTCCGCTTGGAAGACGGTTGCCATACAATCCATGCTTACACTACTATAGTCATTTGCATAAATGCCTACTTCCGTACCGGATTTTATTTTTGATCCACATATGTAGATCAAAAATAAGGTAGATGATTTCTTTGATACCAGAACTCGGTGGTTCAGTCCATTGGGCCCTTGAGGGAACTTTTGTTGTGTAGTTCCTGAGGAATACATACTTGGGCAGCATTTTGTTGCATCATATCATATGTTTGTTATTATGTCTAAAAATCTGTCCGTTTGCTCCACAGTCCAAGAGTTCTCAATATTATGGGTCTCACCATCATGGTGTAATTTCACTTCAGAACCATTGCGTTCAGTCCCCATGTTTTGCCATACGCTGGTCTATACGTTTCAAAAACTCTCAGTGCCCTGGTAATGGTGAGATCTGTATGCTTTTTGCAATTCTGTTCCTCGTCCGGTGTGACACCAAGATATTTCACGTCATGTGTAATTAGTTAAACCTTATCTCAACAATTTGATCGTCACGTTTGTTTTAATATCACTTTTGTGAAGTAAACAACAAATAAGACGAATTTTTTTTTTCTGAAATAAGTAAGGATCAAGCATTATGTATTTTTTCATAGCGATTTATTCAAAGCTATTTACGTTTAATATATAAGTAGATACAATCCTACATGGCGTGACTTCAGTATTTTTTTATTAAATCCTAAGCTTACTATTCTATGTGATAAAGATTAAGAAATGTAAAAAGTAGCTTTCTCAAAGGCAGCTATAATTTGATCCTGACAGTCAGAGGATTACCTTGGAGTTTCGTAAGAAGTAGGGATGTGATCAACATTTTTTAATCCACTTTAATCAATTTTTTTCTCTGTCTTAATAAATGAGAAAAAGCTGTATAATTTGTCCAAAAAACCTATGAAATATGAATCTACATATAAGTATATTACTAGAATTCATTATAGCTAGTATTATAGCTATCAACAAGCACTTTTTGTAGCAAAGTATTGTTGACAAAAAAAAACAAATACACAAGTATTTTAAACTTATATATTTCACAAATTATGAGATTTATATACATATTTATAATCATTTATCCAAATTATACTGAATAAGCTACTAAAATTTGATCCATGGATTTGGCTGTCAGTCGTTCACGTCGATTAGAAAAAATCCATTTTAAATACCTAAATGACCTTTCTACGTTAACTCATTCACTGCCGGTAACGCACATGTGCGTTTGCCTTAATATAAATTTGTTCGTAAGGGGCGTGGCTGACAGGGAATGCGTTAACAGAAGTCACAGGAAGGTAATTTAAGTATTTAAAATAATGCGCACAATTTGTATTGACGCCCTCCGGCATATCCACCTTTTTGCCTTCTATCAGCTGCTGCATGACTTTTACAGTACTGTAACCGGGGTTTTTTTCAGGACATGTTTTAGTATAAAATAAACACTTCGCGCAATGTAATTAGATTTTCAACTATAGTTGTATTTTTATTACATAAATTAATGTCATTTGACGTATATTCTTTTAAAATTGGTTTTGTACCGTAAAGAGTTATATCTAGAGGTGTAATCCTAAGAAGGTAAGTATTTATTATAATAGTTAAGAACAAAAGTGAATATTCAAATGTGTTTGTTTTTTCTGCCAATAATACCCTCTGCTACGAAAAGTGCACGTTGATAACGATCACTAATTATAGCGACGTAGAGATTTAAAAAAACTGATTATTCAGTTTTGATGTATGTTTATAAATTAAATGTATCAGTGGTTTTCACATGTTGATAGTTCAGTACACGGAATTTTAATGCGTAAATAAACCTATTTTCGCTTAATTTGAGTTGTATTATTTTAAGCGGTTCTTCGGTTAAATGTTTTGATTCCTTCAAATATTACATTTGACCAAATGCTGAGTGTTCAAGTTTGAAGCACCTCACTTCAACTCATACATGTAAGATGAGAATTTGCTAACGGCGCTTAGCTTTTGCAATTTGGCTTTCCTCGTAATACCTGCTTTATCTAGGCACGCAGCAGCGTGTCAAGCCAAGTTCAAGCAAAGGAACTGGCTAGCCAGCGCCTAGTGTAATATTACACGAACCACTTGGTGGCACTTTTGACCCTTCTATAACTTAAAACCTCTTTAACGTAAACACATAAAACTACGTGTGTTTATATGGATATAACCCATAAGGACATCTAGAAGCCCAAATTTCATGAAGCTAGCTCAAACGGTTATAAAGATATGAAGGTCAAAAAGTCGTAAATTTTAGTATTGACTGACATATAGTACCTAAACCTAACCTACTTCCAGATGACCTAGAAGGCTGGAATTTGGAATCCAGCCCGGTAATTGTGTGTAAGCGTAGGAAAAAATCTAAAAAGTTAAAAAATAGGGGGGGGTCCCCATACAATTTTTTTTTAATTGAAGCGTTGGAACCGTTACAAGCAGATATTTGAAACCATCCCAATATATGTATTATTATATTTGATATATAACAGACATAAAAAAATAAAGTTAAGTCAAAAAATAAGTGGTGTCCCCATACAAAAAACTTGTAGCGCGTAGCTAAACAACCGGCCAACGGTGTGTCGTCGGCGGCGCGCAGCACCACATAATTATACACAGAACAGAAGTAAATTGACATAAAAGCGCTCCCGAGCAACACGGAAACGCAAGAAAAAACATTAAATCTCAATACCTGCCTAGTTTTCTTTACAAAAAGTAATGATATTCCACCTAAAACATAAATGTTAAAAAGGAGAGCCAAGTTCAATACAAAAATTATGCTTGGCTGTGGGCTTCGCCGCAAAAAGAATGGAGATCTAAATGAGTGCCAAGTTTTGCAAAATCCAAATATGTATTTATAGGAACAAAATAACATTATGAACAAGTATTCTAGTAACTCTATTTCTTTGCTTTATTGGATACCTATAACAATTGCTGTTATTTAAAAAAGGTGAGACCTTAAAGTAGGTTAGATTTGACTTGGCCAGATAGTAGTTAGCTTGGTTGGTTAGTAGTAAAAACTGGCCAAGTCAAATCTAACCTACTTTAAGATCTCACCTTTAGATCTCCATTCTTTTTGCGGCGAAGCCCACAGCCAAGCATAATTTTTGTATTGAACTTGGCTCTCCTTTTTACATTTATGTTTTTGGTGGGATTTTAACTTATCTCGGAATGGCACGATTAAGTGAGGCCCATTTTTTCAAAGACTGACAGTTCCAGGGTCCATTTCAATTAAAATTTTGGTACGGAAAATATGTAGCCAGTTGCTACAACGGCAAGTTACAAATAGCAACTACTTGCATTGCCTCTTTATTTTCATCCATAAATTATTGCAAAACAAACCAAACTAATTTGAGAATTATTTATAATCGTACTAGACCAACTTTCGGGCACGTTCAAGATGATGTGTTTTTTATGTTTGGCTCGCGTGTCATCTTTTCTTTGTTTGATTTCACCAATGTCAAGTTTACTTATTGTCAAAATGCAACCGAAAATGCCCTGAATGGTTTCGAGAAAAGGATGGGTTAGGCCGTATCTCTGATTGTTTTGCTCGACTTGGCAAGAGTGCCCACATATCACGAAGGAAATCGAAATAAAAAAAAACTAATCAAAATAAACAAAGAGGAACGATTAGACAATTATAAACCATGGTATAATAACCGTTTATTAAATTAGTAAGTTTAAGTTGTTCCGGATGTAAAGTACTAAATTTTGAACTGTTAACATTTACAAATAATAAATAAATATAAGGCGACCATCTTACACAAATACTCGTACAACTAGCACATAGTATGTTAGACGACGATATATTTAAATTGCATATAAATAATTAAATACATGACAGACATCCAAGACTCTTAGTAGGGCTTACGAATATACCTACGCACGACCTTCAACCATCTTTTTAAGTATTTTATATTAAATTTAGTAATCTAAAAATATTTTGCTAATGTGGTGGCTAAAAATTCCTAGCCAGATTAAAAAAAAACTTTTTTTAACATGGCACTCAATACATTCACGAAAATGTTTTATACTTCATAGTGAGCGATAAGACCGCCTGTTGTTACCATTATTTATCAAGCAATTTTTTTGTAAGATGTTTCTCTCATGTCGTGGTGCAATAAAGAATAGGTATTTATTATTATAATTATACTGCATTTTAAATACTTTTTTTTTAACAAAAGTAGTTCAAAGGTTTTTAAGTTAATCGTATTGCTAAAAAACTACATTCCTTAACAAAAGGAAGTAAGTGCCGTGAAGTTTCCTATGAAGATAAGACCTTTTTAACTTAAAGTATCGGATAGTGATTTTTAATGTGGGCTAATTAGTAGAAAATACGGAACCCTTCATTGTGCATGGTCCGACACGCACTTGGCTCGTTTTTTAATTAGTTGGGGTTGTGGTTGTTAGTTTCTAAGTCGGCACGCTGTCTTTAGTTGATTGAAGACACAGATATTTCCCGAAAGGCGTTTCGTTATTTTAGGAGTATTTCTTTGCAAATTCCCTCTCGTCTGTAAGAAGCCATCGTAAAACAGTATTTAGTGTCTATGAAAAAACAGATTGTGTAACTAGAGTTTTTAATTCAGTAAATAACTTTCAGAAGATGTGTTTGTTTACAGGTGCGATTTATTACGAGTTTCAGCGACTTTAACGAAAAAAAAAGGCAACAAAGTGTCAGAACTAACTCGCTCTGTCCAAGGCCTTTCGTAATGGAACATCTGTGTCAAAATTCGTGAACCTTTTACTATTTTTTTACATACCTTCTTGCTCGACCCCCGTCAACACTGTCAACCGCAAGCCTTAGCGAAAAACTCGGCTCCCATTATATACGCGAGGAAGGCGCTTTATGACTTGGTTCCGATAAATGTATAGGTACAACTTACGATGTAGATTATGAAATAGGTAGGTTGTACTACTTAAGTACGAAATGATGTCAAGTTGGAATGGTTGGGTTAGGTTAGGTTTTTTTTTCCGAGCGAGCGAGGAGATACTCATTGTATACTGCCAGGCCCGTACCTGACCTGACAGCATGCCCGACTCAGCTGGGAATGGTACCAGCCGCCTACTGACTAAAGCCTCGCCTCCTCCGTGAATAGTGTAAAGAAGGTTAGGGTGCAGGTTGAGTGTGAATGGGGTGTTTGTTTCTGAATTGGGGACTAGGACGAGCGGTCCTCGCTATCAATACGGGCGGCCGTACGTCCTAGAGGGGAAAGAGTGTGTGTGCTGGCGTTCGACCATCCGATATGTGGTATGTGAGCGGTTAAATGTTCGTGGGGTGTGTTATGGAAATTAGAGGACATAGCAGTTATTCGGAACATGACTTAACATTAGTGAAGCTTAAAATAATTTCAGAACGAGAGCATAAATAGGAGGCATGGTAGTTATTCAAAACATGATTTATCATTAGTAAAGCCTAATAGTTATAATATTATTTATATATTTTTTTATATTGAGGAATCTAAAATCAATACACTATTTGCAGTGATAATTATTTTCTTTGTTTTATTAAAGTTTTTGAGGTTATCTACTATGTATTTATTATAGGTGATGAAAGAGTCTCTTCTCTTTTTAGTAGTTGGGAGAGGTCGTATGGGGTGATGTTATGATTTGTGCGAATGAATTCGTAGTTGCAAGGTCCGAAACCAAAGCGAGGGCAAAATTTGAGGAGGTAGTCGGTGTTTTGGATTGTTGAGTTTTCACACGGGCAGGTGTCGATGTCTATGATGTTGAAACATTTGAGATATGAACGAGAGCAGCGCTGTCCGGTTGTTGTTTGGGTGAGGTGGAAGGTGAATGGTGTAAATTTATTAAGTTGTCATATATCGTTGATAATAGGGAGGCATTTCTTTATATGTGCGCCTATGATGCTTTCAACGAATTGTTTTTCATTAATATGCTTGTTTTCCTTTTTTAATATTTTTATTTTGTGGTATGATAATGGGAATAAGCTGAAGTCGGGTTGTTTGTGGAGTGATGCTGCGGCTTTTGCTAATGTGACTGCATGTTCGTTTCCATTGATGCCCACGTCAGCTTTTATTCAGAAGAATTTGTATTTAGAGCCGAGAGTTAAATGGCTGAGGGTGTTTTGGATTGAGTTAATATTTCTGTTAGTGCTATTTCTGTTTTTTAGCTCCATTAATACAAATTTAAATTTGTTAGATTAGGGACTTGCCCATTTGTATGTATCATCAAGTATTTTGTTGGCTTTCACTTCTAGTTCTCTGGCGTTTTTGCCTGAGCATATGAGGAGTACGTCATCTGTGTACGCTTGTATAAAGTTGTTTGGTGGGAGTGGCTTTTCAAGTAATGTGTCCATTATCATATACCAGAAGATAGGGCCTAGAACAGAGCCCTGGACGCAGCCCCTGGTTTGTTCAATGGTCTTAGTTGAGAGTAATTTTTCTGTCTGTTAGGTAGCTGTTAATAATATGGAACAGGTTGTTAGGGCAGTTAGAGTCGATAAGTCGGGTGACGAGTAAAGGACACCTTGCGTGGTCGAATGCTCCCTCTATGTCAAGTGATATGATAGTGATAAGTTTGTCGTTATTTTTTTCAGGTCTTTGATGAGTGTAATTGCGCGAGTGAGGGCATCGACAGATGATTCTGTCAGTTGTCAACAGCAACATAGTTAATTAAATTTGTCGAGCAGTTGATTGCTACAAAAATCGGAAATGGTCGTGGTTTCAGAGATTTTCCGAAGCTTCCGACGACCGGTTATTCTAGTGGGTAGTGACGCTGCCTACGAAGCTGAAAGTCCTGGGTTCGAATCCTGGTAAGGTCGAATATTTGTGTGATTAGCATGAGTATTTGTTTCTAAGTCTTGGATGCTTTCTATGTATTTAAGTATTTATATCTATTATATATATCATCGTCTAGTACCTATAACACAAGCCTTATTGAGCTTACTATTGGCCTACTTCGATTTGTGTAAGAATGTACCCTAATATTTATTTATTTATTATTTAAATATTAATTTTATATATTTCCCATAAACGACTTAACGAGTGAAACCTACCATTTCCGATTTGCACTGTACGGCTGAATACGATCAAGTGGCTCAACAATCTCGCTTCGCGACCGTACACTTGTAATAGTAGCAAAACACGATGTAGTAATTTAATAGAGATCATGAATCTGATTTCAATTGCATTTTTCACATGAGTGTGTCTAAGTTTAAGTAGTGCAGATTTATGTTATTGTGCCTCAATAAACAAAGACTGAAATATAATTTTCCTTTTTTCGTGTCCCATATATAATCGAAGGTCGAAGGCGGTCGTGAGAGGAATATGAAAATGAAATTTATTAGTCCGCTCCCAACTTAAATCAAATTGAAGCGTGACCTACTTTTCCAAACTGGAATGACATTAGAAATGGATGTAAGAATTAATAAAAGACAATCTTACTAATAACTCTAATAGTGCCCGTAGAACAACCGAGTGAAATTATATTAGCTATTACACAATCGCTTTAACAAATTAGTAATGATGGAACTATCGAGGGCTTTTAAAATGTTTATCTACAGAGTAGTGCGTATTACAAGGATACGAAACGTATATTTTAATTTTAATTAATCTAATCACACTAATATTATAAATGTGAAACAGTGCCCATATGGAAATCCATGTGGTCAAAGATACATAATAAAGTAACATCGACGGAAATTGTATTTATACAACTAACGTTAAAAACTTCAATAGTGCGATGCAGAGCTTCACACATTTCCAGGCATATTCTAGCCGTAGTAGGTAATTCTTCCGATTTTTCTATGCGTTTAAACTCTGCCAAACCATATGAGAACGTATAAAAAAGAGTTTGATGGAGTTTAGGTATCGTAGACACAGTTTGAGAAAGACCGATTTAAGAACACATCACCAGCGCCATCTTTTGGTAATCAGTAGAAACATGGATTCTTCCCTAATGTGGTGTAGTGGCGTTGAGGACAAATTAAACAAAAATATGCGAACCGATTTTATTGAAACTTTCCAATATTGCTGTTTATACCTCAGAGTAGGATATAGCGTGCCGTTTTTTTAGATATAATTACTTCAGAGGGTGGAATAAGGAACCAAAGATGGTATGGGACTTAATTTTTTTTTTTAAATAGAAACTTGAAACTTCGTAGATTGATTTTATATCAAAATATTAGAAAACTAATTTCTGCGTTTTTGAAAATTCATTCCCTAAGGGGTCAAAAGGCCTTTTAGAATTTGTATAAAAAAACGGTCACCCATCCAAATATTGACCTCACTCGACGTTGCTTAACTTTGGTGATTGTTGCGAAGTGTTCATCGCTATTAGACTACGTATTATAGGCAAGTAGTTTCTGAAGGTTACATTATATTTGAATGATTTTTATAATTACAATATCATTGTTTTTAAAATAAAACTGTACTGTTTACTAGAAGGCGTCATATTTGTATAAGTCAGCTACTGTCTGAAAGCATCACGCGTGTGGACCAAGGTGAAAAAGTTCCATCTCACGACAAACATGCGAGTCCAGCTGTTTGATGATGTAGAGTCGAGTGCGTATGCTTAAAAATTGCTTGATATAGGCGACGGTCGATTAAAAACTGATGATGAAGGTATGATTCTATTCACCAACCAACTTTGTCATGTTGTGGATTCGGAAGACGAGCTTATTGCTCAAGTTTTTCCAAATCTGCAACAAAATATTCTGGATGAAAATTGGTTGTGTGAAAGAACCATACTGGCACCAAAAAATGAGACAGTATTAAAAATAAAATATTTTTTTTTGGAAAAAATATCAACCGAAACAACAGTTTACAACTCTATAGATAAAGTAATGACATCCGACGACAGCACCAGTTACCCGGTTGAGTTCTTAAACTCTCTGGAGCTATCCGGGGTACCTTCCCACAAACTCGAATTAAAAGTAGGCGTACCCGTAATGTTAATGCGCAACTTAGATGCACCAAAATTGTGCAATGGAACAAGATTACGGGTCACTAAATTGGGAAAATACATAGTAAAGGGCACAATCTTAACTGGTGAAGCGAAAGGAGAAGATATACTCATACCCCGTATTCCAATTATACCTAATAACTTGCCATTTAACTTTAAACGACTACAGTTCCCTTTAAAAGTAGCGTTTTCAATGACAATTAACAAATCGCTACCTTAAAAGTAGCGGGATTACATTTAGGCACGCCATGTTTTTCCCACGGGCAGTTGTATGTAGCTTGCTCACATGTGTCTAAATCTAAAAATCTACATGTTTTAGCAGAACGAAATAAATCATACAATATAGTTTATAGAAGTATATTGGAATAAGTAGCAGCAGCGAAGCGGCCCACTTATTTTTTTTAGTTTCAGTATTTTTGTAAGCTTTTCGCTTTGGTGCTTTATTGTCTGACAATATACTAGGTAAGCAAAGTATTTCTTTTAGTTTTAATTATAAATAGCGTGAAAAAGAAAATAATCTCCAGAGGGGGTAAAATAACAACAATATGTGTAGTGAAACGAATTCTACGCGGACGAAGTCGCGAGCAAAAGCTAGTTATATATACTTTTAAAAACTATAATGTCATTATAAAAAAAACTGTAAATAAAAAAATAATATTACTTCTTTCGAATTCCTCGAAAATAAATCTTAGAGGAATGTGACATAGACTATTATTGTTTGTGTTACCCAGTAAACATGTATGTCATGTACAAATACATGTGATATAGACTATTGTTATTTGTGTTAGGTACTAAACATGTATGTCATGTTCAAATAAATATTTTTAGATAAATATTAGAGGACAATCTTACACAAATCGGCCTAGTCCCATAGTAAGTTCAATAAGGCTTGTGTTATGGGTACTAGACGACGATATATTTAATGGATACAAACACTTAAATACATAGAAAACATCCTAAACTCAGGAAGAAATGTTCATGCTTATCACACAAATATTTGCCTTTACCGGGATTTGAACCCAGGATCTTCAGCTTCGTAGGCCGCGTCACTACCCACTAGGCTATCCGGTCGTCAAATACATAAGTAAAATAAATAAATACAACGCTATAAATATACACAACAAGTGAGATTTTTTATGTAAGTATATTAAACGTATGTTTTAAACAAGTCTAGTGATTTGCCTGGCCATTTAGGTATTGCATAATAATAATAGTGAATGCAGATAAAAACAGAAATGAAAACCTACTTGGTCTTAAAGCTACTAATAAGCACAAATAGTTGCCTAAAATAAAACTCATCCTATCACTTTTTATTTCCATCAGACACCCAGAATATATCACTGACAATATGGCACCCTTCGCTAAAATAAAATTCTATGGGAAGTGTCGTAAGCTTTTTTGTTTACTTGATAAAGTGCTCCAAAAGGTGCTTTCTGTAAACGGAGAGACCTTTTTGCCTTAAACGAGAGACGGCGGTCGGTTGTTATGTGGGCCCCAGACCAGTATGGTATAACAAGATAGATACATAGTTTACGTCAGCGTTCTGCGATATATCATAAATTTATATCTAGCACAATGTAGGTATACAGGGTGGCACTTTACTTTGATCATTACTGAAAGTATAGTGTTATCTGATTCATTTTCAATCAATTTATTATCATTATACAGCTAGGTTAAGTAAAACAAAAAGACATTAAAAATTAAACGTTTGCCGCTATAAAGTTACTATTTACATTCGCACATGACACAAATGTCATTCTCTATCAACTGTTAAGGTTGAAACAGTCGGATTTTTGCACTAAAGTTTAACAAGCTTTATCTCGTAAACGGTAGATTGTGAGGTATCATTAGAATCCTTACATCAACCCGGGTGACAAAGGATATATGACGTCACAATATGGCGGATTATGTGATAAATATATAAATATAAAAATGTTTTCCTATCCCATCGTGAGTGTCCGCGTGAGACGCCCTTCGGATAGAGAGCGCGCTCTGAAGGTAGGCTATATGTCCCTTAGCCCTACGCGAAGCTCACCTTCGACCCTCAGATTCGGTTGTAAAGGGCCATTTACATGGGGCAACAACTCGCATGCGAGCTTTATTGAACAGTCAGGATTGAACGCGCGACATCAACTTAAGTACTTATAGCTACATACTTACCTACAAAAAGAAATAATAAAGATGGATGGTATCATTTATGAATCCATAAATCAAGCAGTTCTCTAATGAATAGAGTGGTACATTCGCACATAATAATTTCTTGGATGTCTGAAACCAATTTCCATAATTGGTAATGAATAATTTATTTGTACATGGTTTAGCATGTACCGTGATAAATCGAATTAGATTGCATTCGACAAGTTGATTGCAGTGTTACTACTATAGCAAATGCTACATAAATATGTATACTGAGTACCTATACCATCATTTGAGATCATTTTAGAAACGTTAAGCTAAAACTTTTTTGTAAATAACACAACGATCCGACAGTGTTATTTATAAAATCTTGAATGATTCGAGTCGATTCGCGAAAACTACCCCCCTTGTGAGAGGCACGCTTATGCCTTTCGCGCACGAGAATGTATTTTTTGGACAAATTTCGATAAATAGGTAAGGTAACCGTCCTAGTCGTCGACGTTGCACTAGTGTATGACAGGGGCACTTTATGTCAAAATGACATGGGTTAAATTCGAATCAAGAAAAATACTCTTAGTTCGAATGTAACCTATAGATATATTGCTTTGACGTAAAGTGCCCGGCCCGTGTCATACGAGTTCACTAGTGCAACGTCGAGAATGTTTGATGAACGAACAAGGACAAGGATGTTTACCTTATACAACTTAGTGAAGTTTTATTGATATTAAAATATAATTGAACTAAAATGACAATGCATTATGTAAAAAACGGTAGGTACTAGGTTTCTTTTAATTTTAACAAATTTCCTTTGTTATAGTAATAAATAACTAAGTTTTTCAACATTATAAATTTTCAACGCATTTCTTCATGAGTTTAATATCCACCTATATATAGAAAAAGATCTTTCTAAATCCATCCATCCACCCCTAACGACAATAAGGCTACAGACTAGTGCGGCCTGGCCGCGGCGGTCAATAGTAAACTTGTCATTAGCTGTCAAATTTACTATTGATTGACCGCCACCGCAGGCCGCGCCAGTGTGTTGCAGGCTTAACACAACAGAATAATAGTGTTGTCATGATATTTCACTTAATGGAATATCGCATCCTTAAATAGATTTATAACCTATCTAAAGAGGTTTAATATCATATTATATTATCACTTGATTAACTTTCATAGTAGCATATGGATATATATATTATTTAAAAGAGCTTGCTATAAAATTCATTTGTTTTGATGGCGACGTAAAGATCGTAGCAGAAAGGCAACTTAAATAAAATAAGGTATGTCCATGTTATGCAAACTTTGAAAACAGCTCACCCCATCCGAGCTCTGAATATGACATGACACACTTTTCAAGCATGAAAAGTGAAAATAAAATTTTGAACTTTGATAATGATTCCGTATTTATCAGTGAAACTTTTATAAGATTATGGACTTCGGAAGAAATAAAAGTTTAACGTTTCAACAAATAGACTATCGTTTATTAAATTTTACTGTTTTTTCTGACATTTACATATATAATTAATTTTCTTTCGAACCTTAGGAGACAACATATTTTATTATTTTTGTGATTATGACACGATATGACATTGTATAATTATTGCTTCAACTTTCGCTTCCTATTTCCATTGTATGTCTTTCCCGCTCACGGGACATGATGTCCCGGACCTTTGGGAGGCGTGCGTGGGGCTAGGTACCTACAAAGTACCAACTGAGCCAACACGTAGAGGCCCTTTTGACAATTTAATGGAATGCAAGGAGTACACCGAGCGGATGCTGTCCCTGCCCGTGTCATGGGACGCACACAGAGACAGCACCCGCTGGGGTGTATAGGGACTATTACTGGTTGATGGAATCTAAATAAAACGGGTTATTGGGTGAAAATGATGGACTAGTGACTGGGCTATTGGTGAAACATCGGACGCCTGCCTAATAAAACTGTTTCACTTTTTATCTCTGGCAGACGGTGACTCGCCAACTGCTAGATGGGCCCCTATTAATAGCGACATTAAAAAATGGCCTAAGGGCAACACCGGTCAGAGAGCTGGAGGGGTAGAGAGGTGGCACTGGACTTTAAACATATAGCCAACTCGCCACTTAGGTGTCCACATCTAACCTCGAGCAACAGCTCTTGCGACTCCACTCTGGACGGCCGGTTAAGGCAAGCCAGAGGTGGGGGGCCTGTCCAACCATCCATCCGATCGGCTCAGCCTGACCACAGGACACCCCCAGGAGCACGTCGTAGGGTCGCTACTCCCTAACAGCCCGCCACAAGCTGCCTTACGTTGACTGTTTGCACCAGAAATCTGGTGGGCGATGGGGCCGTCACATCCCTACGCCTAAAATTATTATTATTATTATTATATTATAGTTCGTGAGATTTTCCTGGGCGACGCTCCCTCCGACCGAGTGCTAATGCTGTACGGAGCGGGATCGAAGTTCATGAACGTGGCAACGTTCTCCGGTCGCAATTTTCGCCACGACGCTCTGCGCCTACGCTACGCCGCCATTGTATTATTATTTATTATTATTATTTCGACTTATTTAAATTTAATTAAATACATTGTATTTGCATGCATTTAACTATGTTTTACTGCAAATAAATGATTTGATTGATTGATTGTTTTATATCAGCACTAGGAAGCCATCACGTCTGGCACCTGTCACATGTAATCAGCTCTAAAGAATATAAGGAGGCTAAGGAGGTTGAATACAACTAAGTTTATATACCTCAATGTGCTAGATTAATGTTTGCATTACAAATTCAATAATCCAACACGCCCCCTCAAAAATTAATCACCATGTAGGTATATAACCCAAAGTCAATCCTAGGCATGACACTTCCGAGTGCTTCGTGGGGTAGTACGACAGCTGACTCATATCATGTGGAGGCGTCCACACTGACAAATCAGAGGGGTAATCACGTAACCTATCGAACGCGCGTTGTGACTATAATTTAACTGTCATTTTTTTCATTTAAAAAGTGACATTTAGATCTACCTGCCGCGCGTCCAATGCGTTACGTGATCGACCTGCAGGTAGTCGCCTAAATTTAGTGGCAGGTAACTTAAATAAAAACCGGACAAGTGCGAGTCGGATTCGTCCACCGAGGGTTCCGTACAAAATAACAAATGTATAGTTATCTGATTTTTCAATGTACTTGTAGACGATATTACTTGCCAAATTCATAGTTCTAGGGCAACGGGAATTATCCTATAAATTTTCATTCCCCTGAGAGTGTCGAAATATAAGTTTCTTGAAGCATAAACGGCCGTATCTTTTTTTACGTTAACTTAGAAGTTTGATTTTTTCACAGCTTTAAGAGCCGTAGACTTGAGTACCTATATGATTTTGGCTAACTAGCAAGTTAAATAAAAGTTTGGAATAATTATTATTCATTCAGCTATAACGCCTCATAAGGTTTCATGCAAAGTTATGTCATGTCATAGCAAACCGTTTTTGATTTTAAACGGGACCTGTGGGTCGATCACTTAACATTTCTTACGCGCGTTAGGTAGATTTAACTGTCATTTATCCATATAAAAAGTGACATTTAGATCTACCTGATGCGAGTAAAATGCGTAACGTGATTGACCCCGTGCGGGTCGATCACGTAACGCAATGACATTTAAATAATCCGAACGCGCGTTCGAAACGTTACGTGATTAACCCCTGAAATACCTACATACTCTTGAAGCCTTCCGGATGCTTTGACAATGACAATGCTGAAAGAATATACATAGATTCGTTTCAGTCACAAATTAAATTTTCTACAGCACTGATCCGTGATCAGTCTTATGAAGGGTTAACTCTCACCGCCATTCATCACATACAAAACTGTCATTGACGCAGATATTATTATGTCATCTCTAAATTAAAGACATGGAAGTGGGAATATGTCCCCTTTTATCAAATATAGTAGATTTAATACCGGCGCAATGCAGTAAATCGTTATAGAAATAATAAAAAAACACAGTAGTAATCTGGGCGCCATATTATTACTTTGAAAGCCTCAGATAGTTTTCTCGTCTATTTTTATCCCTTTGTTATGGCACGAACAAACAATTTTAATCAATCCATCTTGTGAAAAATCTGAGTTAAATCTTGAACAATGACATAAGATGTCGTTGTGTGATATTGATGTTCAAAACGGTGAGAATTAAAATACCAGTGTCTAAAAGAACCACTGAGAGAACAGACATCACCTAGCATACTCGTAAACTCGTAAGTTTGCGCATGTCACCTATCATGAGAATACCCTGGTTTAGTCTGAGGCGGGCACTGAAGTGTATTTGCCCTTAAAACTTTAAAAAATGCCTTCCTGTGCATTGCCCTATTGCAAATATTTTATAGAATTTTGAAGTAGAAGGACATTTCCAATATTAGCAACCCATTACGTTACGTCATTACGTTTTATAAAAAGTGGCTGATGACTACCAGTCAAATACCATAAACTTCATCAATCCATAAAGTAAACTTGTAGGTGATTTCAACATTCAAAACACAACAACCATTAAAGTATTGGCTTCAAGATAATTTAGACCCTTGGCGTACTTTCTCAAATAAATAAAGAGTATGTACAGAAATCCAGTTTGTAAAAACTGTTAAAGCAAAGTTGAAGGAAAAGCGTCATCTTTTCATGCTATGTTTACCCTTGTCGATATCTTTAAAATAAAGTCTTTGACGATGTTTAAAAACACCAATTCAATTAATAAAATATAAGACCCTTTGATGTCAATTGCAGAAAACGTTTCTTCAATAGCATACTCGTTCATTGGTGCTGACTCATAATCAACTAATCGGTTTTCATTGGTACATATACTTATTTAATTTTTATTTTTTATTTACGGCTAGTCGTCGTATGAATGACTCCTACCTATTACGAAGGTATGTAACTAGGGAATGCAAACGGGTTTTAACCGAAACCGAAGAAACTGGTTATAATTAGAACCGATTATTTCGACAAAATGTCATAACCGGTTTTCGGAATTTTGAATAACCGGTTACGGTTATTTTCGGTTATACTTTTCCACACTTAAATTATCAAAATAAATTAAGTTTCATTCACTATTTCTGCGTTTTTGACAAATAAGTATAGTTTCAGTGGTGAATTATAGGATAATTGCTTAAAAAGGCGAAAGTAGTGCGCTTGCTAGTTGTGGTTTGACTCTATAGGTGCCTATGCAGTGAAACTCGAACTGCGCTGCTTTTGCTTTATAAATGATATTTTTAATTTATAAATGAAAGCGTGTCAGTGTAAATACATTTTGTCTGAATGGTCTCGAAGGTATTTTCGTAACCATCTTACTCGCTTTTGGTCATTCTTGCTCCACGACCCCCGGAATCACCCTGTATATAGAAATATAGCCTATAGCAATCCAATAAGTCCGTCATATGCAAGTGAAAATATGTTTGAAGTCGGATAAGCGGTTCCGGAGATTACCCAAAAAAAACCTTTAAACTTAGTGTCCTCCGGCTCGATCAATGATGCGTATATATTGCTGTGTGTTTCAAACTATTATAGTATTGCATTAACTGTATTAAGCAGAATTTTTTATAAATATGTAACTAGTTTCAAGTTGATTATCTCTTTGGTGGTGGAATAACCCTTCTTGGAAACGACAAAAAGATTTATAACAAACGTAGATATTGAAAAGTATCCAAATACGAATGTCTTTGAATAATTCATTGGCGTAGATACGATCCAAGCCACCGTGGTGCAATAAAAATGTCGAATTGAATTTTTATTATGGTAGCAGATCCAAGTAGCTTTGCAACATTATCTTTTTAATTAATCCAATTGCTCAATTTGTCTATTTGTTGAAAAGTTTTGAGTGGCGTCGACGGGCAATTACAATTAGTGGGCCACAGTTTTATTACTAAGTTAAGAAACAGTGCGGGTTCCGTAGTCAACTTATAGTTTCGCCATGTCCGTGTGTCCTTCTGTCCGTCTGTAGTAAAAAGTTCTACGCGGACGAAGTCGCGGGCACCGCTAGTAATATTATTGAGAGAAAAGGTCTGTGGGATTGTAGCTTTGACTTTTTGGATGGCTATAGGCTATATTTTATCCCACGGGTTTGCCTGCGTTGTTTGCAATACGCGGGCGAAGCCGCGCGGGCAGCTAGTAATATTATGTAGGTAGATACTGGAAGAATTAAGTTTGTTCTGCGGATTTAATAATTAATTACTTACATACCTATGGTGTTCGTTCGAATTAGGAGAGAGTTATTAAAAATGTCAAACGTTAATAATAGTTTTACTAAAACTAGATACTTATATTCTTGTCCAAATCATGAACTCTATATTTATCATCATCATCATCATCATATCAGCCGAAAGACGTCCACTGCTGGACATATGCCTCCCTCAGAGAGTGCCAAATTGACCGGTCCTGCGCCACCCGCATCCAGCGGACTCCCGCGACCTTTACCAGGTCATCAGTCCACCTTGTGGGGGGCCTACCCACGCCGCGCCTTCCGGTACGTGGTCGCCACTCGAGAACCTTTCCGCCCCAACGGCCATCGGTTCTACGTTCAATGTGCCCCGCCCACTGCCACTTAAGTTTACCAATTCGGAGGGCTATATCGGTTACCTTGGTTCTGCTGCGGATAGCGTCATTTCTGATGCTATATTTATGTACTTACTATTCTATTCAAGAAACGTTTTCTGCAATTGACATCAAAGGGTCTTATTTTTTTATTAATTCAATTGGGGTTTTTACTTATAAAACATCGTCAAAGACTTTATTTTAAAGATATCGACAAGGGTATTAAACATAGCATGAAAAGATGTGGTGCATTTCCTTCAACTTTGCTTTAACAGGTTTTACAAACTGGATTTCTGTACGTACACTTTACTTTTTTGAGCAAATACGCCGAGGGTTAGAATGTAAGCTAGTTCAACTACTACTTCATTTTCATAGATCTAAATTATCTTGAAGCCGCATTGCTTTCATGGTTGTTGTGTTTTGAATGTTGAAATCACCTACAAGTTTACTTTATGGATTGATGAAGTTTATGGTATTTGAGTGGTAGTCATCAGCCAATTTTTATAAAACGTAATGACGTAACGTAATGGGTTCCCAAGATTGGAAATGTCTTCTTTTTCAAAATTCTATAAAAAAATACATTAAAAGAACATGTATCCCAGATAATATTTCACGTAGTAGTATTCATAGTTTAATAGGATTTGATAAAAATATATAAAACTTGCGTTAACGAAAAAAAAATTTTTGCTCCCATACAAATTGTAACACACAAGAAACAAAAAATCATAACTTTGATTCAAACAGCTCTGGCAGTGGGTCTATTGCGCCTACTTTCATTCCCTTTTGTCTTTCGGAGCACTGATATGGGGACATGCATCAATGGGCTCTAGAAAATTCATATTGAAAAAAAGCCACTCAGAAATATTTTCAGTGTTCCTGCGCGAGTCATCTGGCGAAGTATTTTTTAGAGAAACTGGCATAATTACATTTTACTCCTTATTTATGTATAAAAACGTATTATATGCTTGCAAGCACCTGAGTGGCAGCAAGACAATAGTATGTGATATGCATAAGTACCCTACCCGACTAAACCTAAACCCTAAACTCTGCCTTCCATATGTACGCCTAGCCAAATCTCAAACAAGTGCGAGTTCAACTCGCGTGGTGAGGGTTCCGTAAAATATTGAGAATTTTCCCGTTACTTTGAATACTTGAACTTCTTATAGGTCTTCCTGTAATCTTTAGACAAGGAACTATTTTCCATATTTTTTTCAGAATTTTAAGCCTAGTAGTTTCGGAGATAAGGGGGGGGGGGGGGGGGGGGCTACTACCTACTTTAAGATCTCACATTTGTAAATAACAGCAATTGTTATAGGTATTCAATAAAGCAAAGAAATAGAGTTCATTACTTGTTCATAATGTTATTTCATTCCTATAAATACATATTTCGATTTTGCATAACTTGGCACTCATTTAGATCTCCATTCTTTTTGCGGCGAAGCAAAGCCCACAACTAAGAATTCAGTAATTTACTTTACGCGTCCATCTTTGGGTCACCACTTTACATATGTGTACCAAATTTCAACTCAATCGGTCCAGTAGTTTCGGAGCAAATCGGCTGTGACAGACGGACAGACGCACGAGTGATCCTATAAGGGTTCCGTTTTTTTCCTTTTGAGGTACGGAACCCTAGAAAATATTTATTTTTGCAGATCATTAAATTGTATAATCATTTACCTGACTCTTTTACCATACTCAATGACATTAAATGTACCTAAACCATACCTTAAACAAATTTTAACTAAAATCCACTGTATAATATAAAAGAGTACTATGACAGAGTTTAAATTTACTATAAATTATTAGTTATACAATAGGCATGATAACTTATGTTAAAATTGATAACATAGGGTTGCTAAATGGATAGTTAACCATCACATTATTGTAATAAAGTATAAATTAAAAAATATAATTAATATCATAAAAAGATATGAACCTTGAAAGTATAGAAAAAAAATGCAGTTTTTTAAATTGTCCAAGTGTAGATTTAAAGCTACCAATACCAGTCCATACGCTTTTATAGAAATATTATATCGTGTGACAACTATGGACCTAAACGCAGTATTTCGCGACCTAAACAG
Organism: Epinotia nisella; assembly: GCA_932294315.1. Classification (NCBI taxonomy): domain Eukaryota; kingdom Metazoa; phylum Arthropoda; class Insecta; order Lepidoptera; family Tortricidae; genus Epinotia; species Epinotia nisella. Next base: position 23,821,315 of record OW028673.1, read on the forward strand.
CAATTTACTTGATTTTCCGTACAACGGTTAGTACCTACCCATAGTAGTGACGTCATTTTTTTCAATCAATTAGTAATAAGCGTTTGGGGTGCCGCCAGCAAGGTCGAATCTTTGTCAAAAATTTTATCGTTACGAATACTCCTGTGAAGTTTCGAATGAAATAGTCTCACTAATCTTGCTTCTCCATATAAACTTTGGACCCTCATTTCACCCCCTTAGGGGGTGATTTTTGAAAAATCCTTTTAGTGCATCCCTTAGTTCATCCCTTAACCTTATAAGGATTCTACGTGCTAAATTTGGAATATCTAGAACCAGCAGCGGTTTGAGCTGTGCGTTGATATGTCAGTCAGTTTCTTGTTTTATATATTTAGAACAAGAAGATATATGAAGTAAAATTGCAAAATGTTACTAATCTCAAATTGACATAATGTAAACCTAAGCCTTGTTATACACTTATTCTAGTGCATAATAGTGTATGTCAATGGAATAAATTATTTTGACTTTGACTTTATATTATCAATTATTATTATACTCTTCCTGTAATAAAGTAATAAGTCAAACTTAATATTAAAATAAAATTGTTTCGGAATGAGCAATTCACGCCCTTTCATATGATAAACTGACCTAATTACCTCATATCCGTATTTTTTTGTAGAAAAATAAAAAAAAACATGTACCGTAAAACGGGGGGAGAAGGGACGGCGGGGGCAGTAGGGATGCAAATGCAGAATTTCTTTTATCTGTTGCTGCTAAAATTTTCGGGCTCAGGTTGCTCTGAAAGTAATTATATAATATATGACATATTATATTCAGACATATTATTTCTTCTTCTAGCAATGCTAGTAGCTAACTATAATATAAACAAAAATATATGCACTGTCAAAGTTGATGTTCAAAAACGGCGGATTTTTGTCTGAATTTTATTTGATAAAGTAAGTTTTAACCCTTTAATTTTCCTAACTCACCTTAATGCTATCCCCAACAACGGGGTGAGCTGGGGCCTACTATTTTGTGTTTATCGCTATATTATCGTAAAATATAGACAGATAATCAGAAAATGTTTATGTAAAAAATCAACACGCCACGTGTAAAAATAAACCTTTATCGAGGTTTGAATTTCTGTTTTGTCCCTTCTGTCCCCGTTTTACGGTATGTTTAAATTTTTCATTACCATATACGTGAGTTGTGTGACAACTATTCCAAATTGATATCTTAAGGAGTTCCTGAGATATTGAACGTTGTGACAGACGGACGGTACGGAGTCGCACACCATAAGGGTTCCTTTTTTTACCTTTCCGGTACGTAACCCTAAAATCTAAACGGGTCTACCAATAGTAGATAAATCCGCATGCACGATTACACGCGAAAATTCACGTGTAATAAATAAAAACCCAACGAGCACGTTCTAAATTTAGTTTGGGACACAGAACCGTAGCCTGGCAATATTTTATGAGCAGAACGGCAGATAGCGGTTTATCAAGAGCTGGATTGTCACGTAAATCAGTCTCAAATTTCAGTGGAAAGCCAAAGAAGGATAAAGAGACAATTTACTCGTACATAAAGTGCTAAGTTGTTAGCTAATTAATTATTTTGAATAGTTTGAAGACACTTAGGAAGTTATATAATATGTCTTTGGTGTTTAATTTATATTAAGAACTTTTTGTTAATAAGCAAACATGACAACATTTGGAAAGATGTTAAAGTAAATCTTAATCATCCAACCTCTGCAAGTTTACTGAAACTATATACCGGGTATACATAATTCAAATGGGTCAGTAAAGGAAAATTGTTTGTGCTTAAAAATCACGAGGCCATTTTCACAATAAATAAAATCGGCCTGGAATCGACCCAGTTTAAATCTGTCTAAATGGATAATACACTGAGTAAGTCAAAACATACACATTTAAAGATTTTGGTCTTCACTCTGATGCTGCAGATTGCTCTTAGAACTTTATAGCTAGTGAATTAATTGACCCTTAGAAACAATTATAATATTTTGTGGTTGCTTAAAATTTATATAATCGTCAACAGATTTTGTCTACAAGCCTGGATAAACAAAATTTCATGTTTCTACTCTTCCCTGAATCAAATTAAGTTACAAACAAGCCTTCGTAAAGCTTCAGACACAATAGCCACCCGCAATAATGGGCCTTTTGATAAACTTTCCTCTCAATGCAGGCTTTTCTTCTGGCCTATTGTGTCCACAATTTGGCAATAAATCGTCTATTTGCAGTAATCAGGAAAAGTGGACAAAATAGTGGTTTGATTAGTTTTCTCCTACGTAGAGATTATCTTATAATTAATTATAAATTGTCGTCTGATTGTTACAGAGTTGAGTAGGGGATATCCATGTAGTTCCATAATTATAGTTCCCTATGGAACAATCGGTACATATGTAAATGTCAAATAAATGATCCCAATAGTTCCATATGGAGAAACATACTAGGCTTTACACCTGGTTTTATTTTTATATGCCTGACAATGTCAACTGAAGTATGTAGATGATCAATTTGTAGAAATGGCCAATTATTAGTAGATTGTATGACAAGGGGCTAAAATAAGCCATATTGCCACGCGATGGTTATTTTCCCGAGCGAAGTGAGGGAAAATTGTTCGAGGGATAATATGGTATTTAGACCTGAATTATACACTCTACATTTTACTTCGACTGTCAGTACTTCCCTCTCTGTCAGACTTGCGAGTTCGTACGTAAGTGCAACAGAGAGGGAAAACTTCGAATGCCGTTGGCGGTAGGCCCCCAGACTACATAACAAAATAAAGCATCAATAACCGAAATAGAAAACCTGATAAAACTCACTGAAATATACAATACCATTTTAAACACGGAGAATATTTCATCACAATGGACGAAGAGTATAATTATATTACTAGGTTCATAAAAAAAGAGATAGGAACATCATCGAAAACTACGGGCTTATACAGCGTGTGACTTTCATAAGAACATTTACTTTAAGGGCTGAAAGTATAAGCCCTAATGAACGTAAATTGGTATCTCTAGTTTAAAAAAAACGGTTATTTTTTTTCATACAAATTAATTCGGCCCGCAATATATTGGTAACAAAGCTAACAACTGACAGTAACTAGCTCTGCCTCTCTGAAACGTCAAGTGAATGTTAGCAGTACATTCCTGCTCGAGAAAATTTAAAAAATTAATAACTCTCCATTAGAAAAGGTAATTGTTATATTTTTTCGATAAAACGGTTCACAGCACTGAAAGCTATCGTTCCTTAAAATAAATGTTCTTATGAAAGTCACACGCTGTATTATAAGCCTCGTGTCGAACATGTATAAGGTATTTTCTAAATTGATATGATATCGTCGACCGTAGGTTCAATTAAGGTAAGGGACAAAATAGGATTTTTCAGGAGAGGCCGACAAAGTTTTTTTTCGGACTAAATCGCGCATATTTTTTTTTGTAATTCAGCTTTTTTGGTTCTGATTTCACACATAATCTTATATTTTGGTGCTCTATCTACCTGTGTAACATTTATTTAAATAATTAACCTATTTTAGAAAATAGTTGTCCCTTACACCAACGTGTTTGGTTACTAATGCCCCTTACAAGCCAAGTGTTTTGTAGTCTCGTCCCTTACGCTAAATTGACCTCTACGCTGAATCCAATATATTGATGATAAATTAACGTAAAGGACTTGTTGCAAAATGTATGTTAAGGTAAAATAGTGTAAATCAATTACTGCTTTAAAATAAGTTCACAAATTTGACGTAAGGTTATCTTAAAATTGCAAAACGTTACACAAATTCATTTAAGAGATACGAAAATGTATAGGAAGTTTGTGTCGTATATTTTTTTTCGTGTCTTTTACATGCAATATTTGTACATGTAATAGCCAATTTTTATTACTTGGAATTAAAAAACTGTAGCTTTACTAAATTTGTTTATTATAATCTCACAAAAAAGGTAACAATTTTACCTGTAGGTACAGTATTAGTATTTACTTATCTACTACGACAACTACTAAGATAACCAATGTCATCTTACGAGTCATTTTGGATAAAAGAGTAGCTATAAGCAACAAAATAATCATCTTAGAGCCTACTAGGCATTAGACATGCGCAAAACAGTGCTTCAAAAAGTAATGCTATATCACATCACTTTTTCGAACACGTAATGTTACACTGAGATATCACATCACGCATCACACGCGAAGTTAGCCGAAGGCATCACAGAACGAGAGCGAGCGAGCATCGAGTCGAGAGTGCGAGTGCGAGCGCGCAGGATAGCAATGATGGCATGGCAAACATCACACTATCATATTTAGTACAAATGTCATTACACATTACGCGGACTGTGTAAAGACTTATACCGACCTTTCCTATCGACGCGTCAATCTATTAAATTAAATCTATTACGCTCTCTTCGGTCGGTTGCTCTCGCTCGCGCTCGCGGCGCGGAGTGATGTTTGGAGTGATGCTTGATTTCTCGGAGTGATGCGTAATGTAACATCACGCGTTAGAGAAATATCTCATTTGTGATATTACGCGCATTACTTACACATGTCTACTAGGCATTATAAATCAAATATAAAAACCGGACAAGTGCGAGTTCAACTCGCGTGGTGAGGGTTCCGTAAAATATTGAGAATTCTGCTGTTACTTTGAATACTCAAACTTCTTATAGGTTTTCCTGTAATCTTTAGGCAAGGAACTATTTTTCATATTTTTTCAGAAGTTTAAGCCTAGTAGTTTCGGAGATAACGGGGGGAGAATGGTCAATTTTCGTATTTTTTCCTAAATTACTTCAAATCTGTTTTTGCTAAAATTATAAAAAATATTATCTGAAATGCTTACAACAACCCCTTTCATTTGATATGTCACACATTACAGTTTGCGAAACTTAAAAAAAAAAAACCAGTTTAAAAAGTGCCCCCCTTGTTCAAAATTAATTAATTTACTTTACGCGTCCATCTTTGGGTCACAAATTTACATATGTTTCATAAGCTTTCAGTTGAGATTAATGTGTAAAAATACGGAGATCAATAAACGTTAATTAAATTAAAGGTTGAATTTTCTTCTTAAAAAACTGTAGGTTTACTAAATATTGTTTATTATAATCTCGCAAAAAAGGTAACAATTTTACCTGTAGGTACAGTATTAGTATTTACTTATCTACTAAGTATGTCAACTACTAAGATAACCAATGTCATCTTACGAGTCCTTTTGGATAAAAGAGTAGCTACAAGCAACAAAATAATCATCTTAGAGCCTACTAGGCATTATAAATCAATTTAAAAAAATCTTCTACCGCTTCATAAGCTTTCAAATGAGTTCAATGAGTAAAACTACGGAGATCAATAAACGTTAATTAAATTAAAGGTTGATTTTATCAACATTATCTTATTCATTCGTTTGGTTCAAAGTGTCAGTCACTTTAGCGCAATATGGTTGCTGCAAATAATCTTTGTGAAATCAGGCATAGCATTTACACACATTTTTTTCAAATCATTATATTTGGTCATAGATATCGGCAGCCTGTGGTTATACAAAGGTTTTAGTTCTATGGTTTCATTTTCAACTCTTATATCAAGTGAGTCTGCTGGTGGTAAAGGCACTGTAACAGACATTTTACCCTTGCCGCTACCCTTTAACTTCGCTTTTCCCTTGTCACTTTTCGTTTTAGGTTCTGGAATACTGTCTTTCTCTTCGGCTGCTTTGATTACATGAACAAGAGATCCGTCTTTCATGGAGTGTTTGGTTTTATTGGTTTTCAGGTCTTTTTTCTTCATCGTCGATTTTAGTAACTTGCAACTCCTTCGCCTTTGGTGGAAACATATTTTCTGTCACAGGGTCCCAGTCAATGGAATCCTTGTACTCCATAACGGTTACAACGTAGGGACGAGGATTCTTTCTTGCGGCATCCATGTAACTAGGCCATTGCGTGTAACTCCTAACAGTCAGTTTTCGCACTTCACGTTCAATAACTGAGTGCATGCTGTCATCAGGCATGCAACTATGATTAACTAAGGTTGGTTACTTATACTGTAATAATTGTTTTATACCGAAACCGCCAGAATTTCATTTGCCACAAAGTACGATTACTATTATTACATGCACTAACAACATTTAACTTAGATACCTACAGTTTAGTCATGGCCGTGTTCTACTGATTGTCTGTAACAATTCTTGTCCAGAAATCAGCTCACACACTGAACCCAAACATAATTCGAAACAAATTAGCGTAACGTTTACATTGCTTAAAGTATGACATTGCAAATTGGGGTAAGGGACAACTATTTCAATCTGTGTGCTAACTGTTTAGGGTATGGGTGATATTTATTTTTTGAGATAATAAAAACATTGGTGTAACGTTAGTTTTATGGTTATCTCTTTAAAATTAACCATGTAAACGTAATTCTTTGATTGCAAAGACCCTTACCTTATTCAAAGTGGATTGGCGGTGGTAATTACACCATTTAAAGTTACAATTTTTAAAAAATAACCCGATACATTGTTATGATGGAGCTGATTTGACTTGGGTCCCACAAAAAACAGTAGGGTAAGGGACATTTATTTTTAGCTAGAACTGTTTTGTATATACCATTCGAAAGAGCGAAAAATTCTGAACAAAACTGTATACTCAACTCATTTTGCGTATTTTGTCCCTTACCTTAATTGAACCTACGGTCGACGATATTTAATAGAATAACAGGAATAATAGACTAACACCAACCTAGACGTGGCACCACGCCGGCGCGGATTTGTAAATTCACGCCGTCCGTGAAGGGTTTCTTTCAACAATGATTTGTAAATAGTTCTAAAACAAAACGGGAAAAAACTCTCACATCCTTGCTCCAAAACTAGACAGGGCGGTGTCTGCACTCAGTCAGCTGCTACCAAACGTGGGCCGGCCAAACGCAAGCTGCCGTAGACTATAAGCGGGAATGGTGCGATCGATGGCTCTGTTAGTGAACATTAATAGCAATATTTCTTTAGATACCAGCCTAAGGTGGTCTGTTGGTGGATAGAAACGTGTCCAATATTTACTGGACACCCTGTATATACTCAAACATGTACACAAATAAAACTAGAAACAATCGGCGAAGAATTTCCAATTGCCAGAGGTGAGAGACAAGGAGACCCATTGACGCCAAATTTTTCATTGTAATGTTGGAAAACATATTCAATACTCTTGAATGGGTCAATGTAGGTATAGCCATTAATGGCAGGCAGCTCAGCCATCTACTTCGCAAATGATTTAGTCCTTATATCCGACAACTCAAGCAAGCTCCAACATTCTGAAACAGCTGGCCGATGCAAGTACCTTACCATAAATAAATCAAAAACAAAAGTAATGACGAACAGAAACGAAATGCCAATTGAAGTAGATATGGCAAAGATATTGAATATATAAGCAATTACACTTATTAAGGACAAATAATTTATTTTAAAGACCAGACAGATACAGAAATAGAAAAAAGAGGGGCTAATGCATGGAGAAGATTCTGATCACTGTAAGAGATTTTGAAAAGTAAGTACTTTCCAATGACATAAAAAAGTATTTAATACATATTTACTGCCTTGCCTCACATGTGGATGCCAAACTCGGGCATTAACCAAAAAGCATCCTCCTAAAACATAGAGCGTGTCAAAGGGGATAGAGAGAAGTATGATAGGCTTTAAAGTTTAAATTAATACATTGCAAAAGAGCTCATAAATAAGAACTACCACAAAAGTGGATGTCATAATAAAGAAAATAAGACAGTTGAAATGGCAATGGGCAGAACATATGACAAAGGAATGTTGGACAAAATGGACACAAATTGTAAAAGAGTGGCAACCACGAGAGGGGAAAAGACGAAGAAGTAGACAAGTTAAAAGATGTACAGATGACATCAAAAAATTGGTGGAGAAATTTGGTCGAGACAAGCGAAGAATAGATGCAAATGGAAGCAGCTGGAAGAGGCCTATATGAGTCACACGACACGCTGACCATTAAACCGAGAATCTAACTTAGAATACATATTAAATGGTTTTGTTTAGTATAAGCAATAAGTCCCTGGATGACTGAGCTCTGCTCGGGTGAAAATACGGAGAAAACGAATTTTCCCGGACATGAGACCTAACTAGATTGATTTCTCGCCCCCGTCAACTCCTACATTCCAAATTTCATCGAAATCGGTAGAGCCGTTTCTGAAAACGTAATTGCAAATATATATATATAGGTATATACAAATATTGCTCGTTTAATAAGTAGGATAATCATAAAAACACGTGCATGGGAAGAATGATACGAATTGTTTTACTGTCCGAACAGAAGATAAATGTTCACTAGTACAGCAAGTGCATAATTTAAAACGATTTCATTACCAGTGAAGCACGTAATTGAAATTAATTATTGCGAATACTGGAAAAGAAACAAAAAAATAAGACTAAACGGCACAGTAGTACTGCATTCACATAACAGTTGACTATTGTAATTTTTAAGCTTTACTCACAAAGCGTCTATGCAAACTTTACCTGCATGTCATTAGACATGTTCAAAAAGCACACTTATAAACCTAGCCGATATAAGCGATTTCTGTTAATCAACTAGCTAGAGCAACGTTTGTGAATTTATTTTTCAATATGTTTTTGTTTTTTTTCGCACAACACGTAATTACGTCCGAAGAAATAATATCGAAATCAGAATTCTTCACTCGGAGCAGATTATAATATTGTCATTTTATGAATAAATAATACAAATTATTATAAAGAGGTAAATTTTATAGCTTTGTAATTTTGTACATATATCGAAACTATCGTCATATCAGCCGAAAGACGTTCACTGCTAGACATAGGCGTCCCCCAGAGATTGCCACAATGACCGGTCCTGCGCCACCTGCATCTAGCGGACGCCCGCGACCTTAACCAGGTCATCAACCCACCTTATCTACTCACGCTGCGCCTTCCGGTACGAGGTCGCCACTCGAGAACCTTTCCGCTGCAACGGTAATCGTTTCCACGTGCAATGTGCTGCGCTCAGTACCACTTAAGTTTAGCGATTGGGAGGGCTATATCTATTACCTTGCTTCTGCTGCGGATAGCCTCTTTTCTGATGCATCAGCTAGTATTATTTTCCACTGCTCTTAGTTTTTCATTGGAGCAATACATGTTTATTATTATTCCTTAGTTTTTTAACACTCTTTGCCGTTGTTTTATGTTTTATTTGTTTTATGTTTAATTACCTATTATGATTACTTTTCATGTAGGTATGTTAATTCTATGATTACAGCTTCATATCGAAGGTGGTGTTAATTTCCCTTACATTAATTCACGACATTCAAATAGTCGTCCTTTTAATTTCAAAGTACAACTGGACCGTTTATTGTTAGATTCCGTTGAGTCGCTTGTGTAGCCATATTTATTTAGCGCTTCGCAAATTGCCTCCACGCTTAGAAGTGTAAGGTTAACAGTGTTTCATTTAAAATTATTGATCTTGTTCAATGTAGGTATAGGATACTTGTTTACTGCCTTGTCTCACAGTACGCTTGCTAGATCTCCTGGTTAATTGCGTTACATTTCGTACGTACGTTCGTGTTAGGTAGATCAAATAGTATTTTGATACAACTACGTAAGGTATTTCATTTTGTGCGAGTCCAAGATACCTTTGGCCTATCTAGGACGAGTGAAAATGATACTTGTATCAAACGACTACATATTTAATACATTTGCGAAAAATCAATAAAAGAATTAATAATTAAAAGAATGCTACCTGTTATCGATGCTTTTAAACGTATTATCTGGCGGTATTTTATTCCACAATGGTCTGAATCGCACATTGCACAATAATACTAACAATCCATTTTCAAGACAATAATGAAATTAAATAATAAAATATTTTGATGATAAAGGCGGGAATTAAATATATTATATTTCTTATTATTTTCCTTTTAATAGACATATTTTTTTCACCATGGCGTGGTGGTGACGTTAAGTCTAATCAAAACTATTTTGGGAAACGATTTAATGTCAATAGTCTCAGATTTTCAACCGAAGTAATGGTAATACACAATCAACCAAATTTATCAAGCTCAGTGGAAACTCCGAGTTTATATTAATAACTCCTACGACTTCTACCATCCAGATTGAGGACCCTCTCATCAGGCTAGTGAAGTCACTTGACTGTATAGAGCTTCATTCGCTTCATTGCGTACAGCTCAGTACAAACTGAATAGGTTCAACCCATTTTTGTATATAAAATATAGTATACCTACTGACTAATATCTAATATAATCTCTATGTTAGATATTATTATAATATTTGACGTTTCTGACGGACTAGTGATGTAACCGTGTTTTTACAAGTAAGTACGAGAAAGGTACAAATCAAACAAAGGAAAACAATTAGAAAAAAAAAATCATTTAATCAATTTTTCATTTGTCAATATGACACCCGTGATATACAATTAATGTTTGTATAAATTGTTACAAGTCTACGTCATCTATCTGTGAAAATCCACTTGGTGTACGAAAGTGATCTTTCAACTTCGACTGACGCGATGGATAAAAAAGGCATTCTTCTGTAATGTTGCAGCGTATTTTTTTCGGTGTCCTCTATGATTTCGACTTCTTTGTTTTGTAATAAGTTATTAATATTTTTTATTGTTAGATATCCTGGATTTTTGCATAATACAATTTTTAGCTTTTGATAAACAAGTTTACCTTTTGGATGCAGTCTCAGTAATGAATTGGCTTTTCAATTTTTAAAACTGTCTCCAAAGACTCCTTTAGTTTAAGACTTCTAATTCCTTAATTGACGTGGCCAAAATACCAAAACTTATATCATTATTTAAATCACTCAGTGTAATGTGTGTGCTTTTGCTATTGCAGTAGCTTTTCTGGATTGGGCCTACCTACTACGAGCGAACTGCCCGCTGATCTTAGACTGGAAACATCTGACGAAGCATTTACACGCCGCCTGAAATGCTTTTTATTGGAAAATACATTAAACTCCGTTAAAGAGTATATGAATCTTGATTTGACATGACATGTTAAACTATTATTATTATTATTTAAACTTGTTTTGATGTGATTTGACATTTAATGTATATTTTGCCACGTATTTTCTAATAAACATTAATATTGTAAAATTTAATTGAATGACGATACCTAGTGGTGAATATATTTGTTTTGTGTTTTTGTTTTATTTTTCTATTTCCTCGTTATTGTGTACTTTTACATTTATTGACATCGTCCTATTATTGTATCTTTATTTTTCATTCTTTTTGAAGATCGTGATAAAAAAATGTATGCAGTAGGTAATATTTTTTTATCATGAAACAAATAATCTAATAGTTATAATGTAATCTAATTACATTAAGAGGGGATTATATATGTATCAAAAGAATGCACACAAATACATACCAGCCCGCGGGATAAAAAATAGCCTATTCCCATCCAGATAGCCCATTCTATATACCTACAGGTAAAAGAATTTTTGAAAATGGATAAGTGGTTCCGGAGATTACCAATTACATACATACAAACAAACTTTCAAAGCAGCAATCTCACAGTCACTTCCTCTTTATAATTATAGTATAGAGTATACATAATATACATAAATCATCTGTTTATGTTTATCGCTTAAAGCTAGAGGAGAGGATACGTCAAGAAGGGCTAATTTACATATTATTACACCTTAATCCACAACGCTCTTTATAGCCGGCTCTTTATCGTCGAGAGAAGATTTTAAATTATTCAGTATGTGTGGAACAGTGTCTATGTCAGAACAGCGGCCATTGTTATGTTTTACCAAAAGTATGCTGGTAAATTAGATTTTTGTTTATGTACATAGGTACACCATTCTATTTATTTAAACACACAGTACTCAATTGCCGTCTTTGTGTTCGAGTGTAGCTTAATTAGTAAGTCAATAAATAAGTACATTTTAAAATTCTTTATTCGGCAACGTCAAGCCATTCTCACGAAAGCGATTTGTTTTAAATAGAAATCGTCTGTTAATTAAAATGTTTTGTCTATTTTTCACAAACACAAATAACAATGTGACAGAAGGCATTTTAGTATGTAATAAAGCAAAAACTGTATTGGTTGCCGTCTGTTGTGTAAATGAAAGCCTGAATAAATTTATCTTTAACCATCCACCGAGATTCCTTTATTTTTAAGATTTACCAAATGCACTTTGCAGTAACGTGGTAGAACTTAAGTCTCACCAGACTTCGATAAAAAAATAATAGTAGGTAAGCCACATAAGTAATACATACATGTATGTATAGGTATATATGCCTATATAATACAAATACGTCATGTAAAGCTACCCAAATGAGGTGTATTTATAAGATTTTCCTTAGAACTCGCTCTTCATTTTCCAGTATAAATATGAGTATAGTGGGACAATTCACACCAATTGGTCTAGTCCCAAACTAGGCAAAGCCTGTACTATGGGTACTAGACAACGGATAAACATACTTATATAGATAAATACATACTTAAATAGATATTAAACATCCAAGACTCGAGAACAAACAATTGTATTCATCATACAAATATCTGCCCCGACCGGGGATCAAACCCGGGACCTCAAATTACGATATTTAATATTTTTTTGAACAAGCGAGCAAAGCGAACGATGTTCTCCGTTTCAGTTTGGGCAATTTTTATTCGTAGTTCTCTCCGGAAGTCCAGATGTCCGGCTGTTTTTCTCTACAGGCCCCAATTCTCTGCCGATTATCGTGAAAATTTGTAAGCGTGTTGTAACTATTTCCCCTCTAACTATTAATTTATAGATCTAGATCTAGACTATTTAGATGACCTAGATAATCTTAAACCTAAAAAGCTAACTAAACCTAAAAATTCTAATAAGATTACTTAGATTTCCAATAAGAAAATCTAGCCTAATTATAAATTCTAAATTCTAATAATACTAAATAAGTTATACGTAATAAATAAGTTAAATGTAATAAGTTAGTTATATCTTGCATTAGATCAGTAAATTGGCCAAATGATCGTTAGTGTGTATGTAGAACCCCATGTTGTGTCCGTAAATAGTAAACCAAAGCCCTTTTCACATAAAGAAATGGAGTCATTCATCTACCTAGCCTAACTCGAATAATTTCCTACAAAATATTACAGTTACAGTATAAATTCATCTTTTAAAATACGTTATAAATAAATAGAGTTTCCCTATTGTTGTTGAGTATTGTAATAGTTGAGTCAAATAAAGTAATTGATTGATAAATCGATTTGTAAGTCAACTGAAGTCAATGTTAATCAAATTAATCATAATAATTAATAAACAATATTTGTTTTGTGGTTATAGAAGGCGCCCCTCCCCGCAACCTTCAGTGTTTCCCGTGCCTGTTGCATGGACAAAACTCCTCCACAAGTCTGAAGGACTTCTTATTCTTTTTATTGTCACTTTATTTTTGTGACTTCAGTATTTCTTTTGAGAGGATATTTGCAAAGGGACCATTTACGGTATAGCAAAATACTGGTAGAAGCAGCAGCAAGAGATCTACTCCAGCTCTCAGAATTCTGTAATTTAATTTGAAATTGTTTAAATGTTATATTTTAACATTTCGATGAGGTAGTATTTTGGAGCACCATATTTTTTAGGATAGCCAAAATTACTAAGATCTTACTTTTTGATCTATTCAATTTTCAATGAGATATTTTATCCAGACTATTTGTAGTCTTTCGGATCACCCATATTTTCAGGATCACCTAATTAACTACGATCATATTTATCGATCTAGTCAAGGTAAAAGGTTCATCGTAAATTTTAGATGATTTTGATAGCGTGTTCATTTATTTACAGAACCAAAGAAACTAGAATAAAATCAATCACAACTGCTCAGACATCTACAACAAATATTTTCAATCGTCAAACTAATTTGAATTTACATTTTTAATATATTGTGAGTTGTTTATTTTAATTCTATCTCACAACATTAAGTCTACCAGTAGAAATTCAAAGGAAGCAAAATATACTCAACATTATATTTGTTTGTCAAGTAAGTTTGTCAGTGTCGTATATAAATGTATATAAAATCCATAGCCTATCAACTAATCCTATATCTGCCTACAACTAAGCACCCCCAATCTACCCCAAAAGCCAAGTGAAATAATATTGTAGGATAAAACATCGCTAGTTAAGAAAATATGTAAGTCGATTATAGGCTTTCAAAACAAAACGACTTGAAGTTTACCCCTTAACAAAATATCATGACCTAGACAAATTATCCTAGCCCTAACAGCTACACTATCCAACTAATCTGCCGATGTATAATTGCAATCTAGAGACTCGAGTCTCACATTTAATTTAAACGTTTATAACCTAGGCTAAGTCGAAACCTAAGTCAAGAAAGAAATGCCCTAATATCCTATCGCCCTAATTCCACGTGTGATTCTATACCTAAACCTACCTACCATTAAAATCCCTAAGCTGCTGTATGCAAAACTTACAACATTATTTTTATTAGTGTTATATGATGTGTATGAACTAAGCTAGGGAACTAAGCTGTAACTCGTTCGGTAGGCTAATCCGAGAATGCAACCTATAGCCAGTGTATTGTACATTCCACAACAGTCCGTGGACGTGGGTTCTGTGAAATGCACACCCTATGGCGTTTATAAACATATAATTATATATTTTCAATAAGAGACCAAGCCTTAAGAACACACCAGACCTCAATGAGTGGATTAAATCCTACGATCGACTTATGGGAAATGGCGATCTGCTCACTTAATTCTGTGGTCTACCTTAAGCCAAGTAAGAGGTCCATCTAATGATAGACTAAACCATCTGTGCAAATAAAAAAGATGGTTCCAGGTTTCTCTCGAGCCTGGCCTAACACTAACAGGATCCCGGAACAGACTCCTTTGGCACCGTTAGGTGGAATCTATTCCGTTAGGTTGACATGCAACCAAGGCATTGCTCTGTTTCGAAATATTAATAAAACTTTTCAAAATAAAATCATAAATAAAAATGTCAAAATCTAATAAGAAACGAAAAAGTTCATTACTATGCAACATAATTACTCAGCACTGAACCTTAAAATAAACAAAGTCTAATAAATAGCGGAATAGTTCATCATTATGCAACATAATTGCACAATGCTGAACCCTTTCACTACCACAATAATATATCTACGATTAATTACGTTATGAATTTAGGCTCGATCCAGTCTCAATGTCAATCCAAAAGTTCGCTAAAGAATGAATTGAAAATATCAGACGAAATTCTCCTATAGACTAACTAACCCCAATAGAACACTAATTAAAATAAAAACAAACTCTATCAAGTAATTATACTTTAAACAAGTTATTTCTAGTCAAAAATGAATACTTTAATCACTTAAACTTGAACACAAAATATTACTAGCAAAATAATCACGAACGAAAGAACTTCACTAAAACATTGAAATTCTACTCTAATTCATTAAAATGGAATCACTGAATCAAATAAGAACGTTACACACAAATAAATACACTGAAAACCCCATTGAATTTACCATAAAGCTATATCCGAACATAGACTAAACCAGCATAACAGAATACCAGTACAATCCATACCCAGACACAACTTAGGTAACCTAGAATGAGACCTATTTTTCCCGCTACAGAATTCGTCTGATCCCTTCAACTGCCAAGATTCGAATGTCCACCACCAAGCTATCCCCACTAGTCGCCGCCTAAAATCCCCTCCCCGTTCCCCTGTAATATGGGCGTCTGAAAATATTTTACAAAGTTTTCTATTTCATATAGCAATAATATTTTAAACTCTAATCCCTTCATTAATTAAGACCAATACAGAAAAATAAACAACTTTATTTAAATTGGTAAAAAGCCGTCACACGGTTTAGACTGTAACAAGACTCTTTTGACCACTTCAGTTTTTTGTAAGTATTGTAAACATACTAAGAAACGACCCTGTCGCCAAGTCAAAGTTTACCAACTAACATTGCGTGTGCTTCACTAAGTGTGAATATTCTACAGCCCTTTATTGCTTCGTATTAACGTTTAAATTTGGATGAAATATCTTTTGTTTACTAAGATTTCAATAACCAATTAAATTTGTAATGACATAAATTTCAGTCACTCCAGTACTCGAGATATGTGTGAAATATTAGACTCTGGAATGCGTTGATAATCTAAGCTGATAAAAATAATATCTAAATGTATGTTTACATAAGCTTGAAACGAGCAGATGAAGTCTGATTCGTTACAATCTTCCCCCAAAGTTCACTGCAGCTTAAATATATAAACATATATTTGCGTAAGTTAACTTTCAAACAAAATTAATAATAATAAAACTATTGTAAAATAAAATTGAAATCAATACTTGATTTTAAACTTCTTAACACTCATCCCTTCTGTGATCGCCTTTTTTTTTTTGCAGCGGTGTGTGGTGTGTGTTTAAACCTGACAAAGAATGAAACATATTCAAGAAAACAAGATTCCAAACTCAATATGTTAGAAATGAACAATTAATGGCCCAACAAGTTAATCTTGCCTCACAAGAGAACAGAAGTTGTGCTAATCTTCCACCGACCCTACTGGTACATACGAAAGCTTCCGACTCGAGTCTATATTTTAACGACCAAGAAAGGATTCAGGCGTATCTCTACTTAAAACAAGATTGAACCCCTAACCATGTTGGATGCCAAGCATGGGTATTAAACCATTAAAAGATTAAATTCCAATACAGTAATCTAGATCTTTCCCTCTTAAAAAGCCATCCTAAGCCTGGAGCATGTTGCAGCATTAACAAGACGTTATTAGGATACAACGACTTGCCAACGATGACGTGTAAGGTGAATAATAGCACCATAGACTGGCACGACGTGTGTAGTAAAGAAACAGTACAGAAGGCAGTCAATAAATCTGCAGTATTGCTCTTTTTTTTTGTCGAGCCTAAACCTAGCTTCTATCGACTGTATTGTTTCCGTTGTGTAGTGTGTGTGTTCCGGTCAGAATGTTAATAAAGTATTTCGCGTTAGTCTTGCTTCATATCAGAGTCTGCAAACTATTTTAACTTTAAAAAATAAAGTTAAAATTCTATAACACTCATCAAGTATATTCATCCCCATTCTCATTTTCGTACTACTCTGAATATGAAAACAATCCTTTAAATACGAATTTAAAAATAACAAAAATAAAGTTTAATTATTTAAATAAAACGTCATTTATTTGAAAGACAACTCTTTGCAAATATACTCGTATATTCATTGAATGAAATAAATAATCATGAATGAAAAAGTATAAAATCTAGAATTGAAATGAATGTGAATCAAAGTATAAATCTATAAACCCCATTAATTAAAAATAACTAATATTTCAAAAATCGTTTCAGTAGTCTCTATATCTAACTAAACAAAATATCGTCTAATTGATAAAAGAGCCATCTAGTGATGAGAGTCTGACAAAATGAGTGAATTAGTTTCCCGAACTACCACCAGATGTCACTCTCACACACATCTCTTGCATTGAAAGCACTATTCAAATAATTTAATCTTTTGTTTATTGTTTATGTATCTAATAATTTTATCATAAAAAAAAAGATTAATTAATTTTTGAACTTTTGTTTTTACAATGAATCAATGAATATTCTGATCCTATGATACGTACATGTATTTTAGTTTTAGTAACCTAAAATTGTATAAGATATTGTTATTGTATCTATTGATATCTAAATGTATATTAAAATAATGAATGGTAAAATCTTTCGTTATAATGAAAATTTCATACTTTTTTTTTTTTGGCAACATTGATGTTCAAAATGACGTATCCGTTAGAATATAATGAAACAGTTGCGCGTACGCGGCTTCATTTAAACTGAGTTTCACAGTGCAAGTGCATCGTGTCGAGCTACAATTGCGTAAGTGAAATTATTTTGGGTCTTAGTGTTTTAATGTCAACAATCTGGAATTCAATGTAAGTACTATTTATTCATTACTTTTATCTAGGAATAGTTTGTGTTATTTTATCCTAATAAATACTAATGTTACTGTTACTATAAAGCTTTTTTTTTTGCGGGCAGTTAATTATCAATGAACAATTTCTAATTGGTAAATGCGAAATATCTCACAGTAAACAGACAGTTAAGATAATACCTAAATTCAATTAAATATATAATTTAATGAAATCTTAATGCATGGCCTTTTTTGTTTCAATTTATTTACCAAAATAGAATTATTATCGTATTTATAAAATAAAATTTTGATATTTCACTTTTCTACAACTCCTTTTTTATGGACGATCTTCGAGACACGTATGAATTCCGTATTGCACCAATTTTCTAAGAAACTGTAATTCCGTCTCCTGGCTAACGGGACAGAATAATAAAAAGACATAGTTGATTGATCCAAATATGTTTCTACCTAAATTTCAGAACCTCTTAAATAATAATTTCCAATCACAATGGATTAAATGAATACGTAATAGTTTATGTATCATCCTACTATCCGTTTTAATGACATTTATTTCTAAACTTAAAGAACATGTAGTTCCTGAAACTAAAAGTGACCTAAAATAACCAATCATTTCCTACCATACATTCATATTTTAATTGTATCAATTTCAGGCATTGCCGTGGTAAATTTCTAATGGCGGAAATGAAATTACATAGTTATAAACTCAACATCTTCCTATCACCAAGTAAGTAAACATAAAATTATTCAACCGTCTTAGTAAGTTGTGTCGAAATATCTAACATTACATCAAATCTTCTACCCTAAACTAAAATCTGTGCTGCCTATAAAACATGTGCGCAAAACAGGTACCTGCAAACCCGACCTCTGCAGCGTTCATTATTCTATTGTTTCAAACCCCTGTTTTTTTTGCTATAGCACGCGTCCAAAGATGCTTCCTGTCTTAGCCGATGTTAAATAATTGGTTATCAATTTACGAAAGCGCCACTAAAATTTTGAGTAATTATCTAATTTACTTGTAAACAGAATAATTTATTAATGAATTATGTTACTGAATACTTATGCTATTTTCTTCCCAATGTTTCAGGTTGTATATTATATTACTGTGTTGCCGAAAACAACAGACTTCTCTTCTAATCTAAAGGTAATTTTACACTTCCTTAATCATGTACATTTATAAGCCTAATCGAACGAGCGAGCGAAGTGAACGAATGAACCAAAAATCGTTCGTATGCTCGGTGTCTGTCCCACTGTCCGCCTACTCTCCTCTACAAGTCGCACCCCCAAACCGATTCTCGCGAAAACCCACAGCTGACGGAGCCACTGACATTCCTACTCTATTAATAACTGTATCAATACTGACAATAAAATAATAAAATGATTTACTTCATAGAATGTAAATAGATTAACTAGATTTCTCAAAATAACAATGATGTTAAAATGTCCAAAGAAATTAATAACGTACGTCTATCGGACATATTATTTTCGAGTGAATGCTTTTTTTATATATACAATTATTTTACGCTCAAAGCTCTTGTCACTTCACTAAGTATACCTAATTACAATACCTAACTTCTAGACCTATGTCATTACAATTCCTGTCTGCAGAATAATTTCTAAATACATGTGAGTTTAAAACTAAACTGACGAACGTCGATGATAAGGACACGCTTTTTTTCAACTCATCGACTACCTGCCCTCAAGTGACCAAACTTTTTGCTTTCGTACGCACGATTTCTTATCACCAAACTACGGAATTTTTGTGCTCATTGCAGCTTTGTTTACGTTTGAAGAGAAACATGAATACAGCCCGTTTGATGTTATGGTGACACATGTGCGTTGCTGATTCTAAAATTTTATATGAGAAGCTTAAATGTTATTTCATTATTGAACTGTCTTTTATGTAAACCTATTCAACATCGACAACAATGCTGCCAAGTGTTTAGTTTTAAAAGTAGTTTTTTTTTTTTGGAATACCATAATAACTTATTAGATTCCTAAAGTACCTAAATTTTATCTAAAAATGTGATCATATGTAAAATATTACGCTCCTATCATCGTATATAAGTATCAATCTACCAATTACTAATAACTACTCATGTCAAGGGATATTTGACTTTAAAGACGTGAGTGACGGGTTTCTTTAGTTTAAAACTAATAACTAATGTATGTCATTACAGGTGATAATTGATTGGCAAGAATACTAATGTCGACTTATTCATCAAAGACACTTTATGCTGGATGCAGATTTTCTAGAATTACTCGAATCGAGCACCTGACAATAAGTAAGTAAGAAAAACTTTAATGATTATAATAATCTAATGACTTTATAATGAGTTATTATGATAGGTGCTAGAAGCCACCCTTCTCCTACGTATACTGGCTAATTATGTTTGGTGGGGAGAACAAAATAAAGGCAAAACAATAACCTAGTTTGGACATAAATCACCATATCAACATTTTGAAATCTAATTTCCATTACATAATCTGAATATCTATTGAATACCAATAAAAATATTGAAAATGTTACCTGAATTATAACTAAACCATATGAATGTGAACATGTCAAATCTATCCCTACATGAATTACAACTACATGTCAACAAATGACATAGAAACGTAACTCATTTTCGAACATTATTTTCAGATCGCTGAGCTACCAACTACTGGTCGCATAAAACGGCGCTTCATCGATTAATCGATCAAGTATACTATGACGTCGAGAAACGTCTCTTCAGTAATTCAAATACACAATAAGGACGCACCATATTGAAGCATGTTACTGAAATACTTGTAATTTAAATCCATGAGAGAGAATTAAATTTCTAAAGTAATTTATGTCTTTGGCATTTTCATTACTAAGAAAACCTGACATCACACTAATATTATAAATGTGAATCATCTATAAATCAATAACTTTTCCTGATAAACCGTGTTGAGATAAGACTATATTTTACAAGAAACTACTTCTATATTTCTGAAAGTAAATCTACATCCAAATATGTATACAGCCATTGTCATCACCCAATTGACTTATGCTTCCCTCATGATTTACGAATTTAAAATTAGAACACAACCTATTCATGAAAGGAATTGACTTCCCCCCATATTTGCGAAGTTAATAATTTACCTAATATGTCAACTACAAAAAAGTCTTCTACATATTTTCCAATTCAAAAATTCTATGAATGATGACCGAATTTCCCTGTCAATAGTTAACCTATTTCTGTTACGCACTATAAATGGTTTTCCCTGCGATAGATAGCGTTACTGTTGTACCTAATTCTTAACAAGTGTTCCTATTTTATTACGTCTCTACTTCTAATGGTACCGAATCTACTGTAAACTGTGCGTGAAATGTATAATACTCCTGACTCGTAATTATTTACTAATTGCTATCAAAACAAAATACGAATGGTTGTAATACAATTTCCTAAATAATAAAAGAACTCCAATTCTATAATGCTATCCGTTCTCACAGTAACAATTGTGTTGCTATGATCAATTGCCTAAGCGTATCAATTATAACAACATATTTGATCCAAAACAAGATATATAACTTAATAACCAAAATAAATGAATATTTTTCCGAATTACTATTCTATTCCACAAATCATTATCAAAGAAATACTCGAATTTACGTAAACAGAATTATGTTTATAGTATTTGACAATAAATAAAATCGAAAAATAAAATAAAAATACAATCAAATTCCGGAAACGACGTGCAATTGGATTGTCGATTTATGTCCTAAGCACTAATTTCTAGATTATATGATGATCCTGATCCTAAACACTAATTTCTAGATAATATGATGATCCTAGTCCTAAACACTAAGTTTTATCTAGATTCTATGATTATCCTGGTCCTAAACACTAATATCTAGATTATAATATATGATGATCCATAAGCACTAATTTCTAGATTTTATGATGATCCTGGTCACGGCACCAATTGTAACTATTTCCCCTCTAACTATTAATTTATAGATCTAGATCTAGACTATTTAGATGACCTAGATAATCTTAAACCTAAAAAGCTAACTAAACCTAAAAATTCTAATAAGATTACTTAGATTTCCAATAAGAAAATCTAGCCTAATTATAAATTCTAAATTCTAATAATACTAAATAAGTTATACGTAATAAATAAGTTAAATGTAATAAGTTAGTTATATCTTGCATTAGATCAGTAAATTGGCCAAATGATCGTTAGTGTGTATGTAGAACCCCATGTTGTGTCCGTAAATAGTAAACCAAAGCCCTTTTCACATAAAGAAATGGAGTCATTCATCTACCTAGCCTAACTCGAATAATTTCCTACAAAATATTACAGTTACAGTATAAATTCATCTTTTAAAATACGTTATAAATAAATAGAGTTTCCCTATTGTTGTTGAGTATTGTAATAGTTGAGTCAAATAAAGTAATTGATTGATAAATCGATTTGTAAGTCAACTGAAGTCAATGTTAATCAAATTAATCATAATAATTAATAAACAATATTTGTTTTGTGGTTATAGAAGGCGCCCCTCCCCGCAACCTTCAGTGTTTCCCGTGCCTGTTGCATGGACAAAACTCCTCCACAAGTCTGAAGGACTTCTTATTCTTTTTATTGTCACTTTATTTTTGTGACTTCAGTATTTCTTTTGAGAGGATATTTGCAAAGGGACCATTTACGGTATAGCAAAATACTGGTAGAAGCAGCAGCAAGAGATCTACTCCAGCTCTCAGAATTCTGTAATTTAATTTGAAATTGTTTAAATGTTATATTTTAACATTTCGATGAGGTAGTATTTTGGAGCACCATATTTTTTAGGATAGCCAAAATTACTAAGATCTTACTTTTTGATCTATTCAATTTTCAATGAGATATTTTATCCAGACTATTTGTAGTCTTTCGGATCACCCATATTTTCAGGATCACCTAATTAACTACGATCATATTTATCGATCTAGTCAAGGTAAAAGGTTCATCGTAAATTTTAGATGATTTTGATAGCGTGTTCATTTATTTACAGAACCAAAGAAACTAGAATAAAATCAATCACAACTGCTCAGACATCTACAACAAATATTTTCAATCGTCAAACTAATTTGAATTTACATTTTTAATATATTGTGAGTTGTTTATTTTAATTCTATCTCACAACATTAAGTCTACCAGTAGAAATTCAAAGGAAGCAAAATATACTCAACATTATATTTGTTTGTCAAGTAAGTTTGTCAGTGTCGTATATAAATGTATATAAAATCCATAGCCTATCAACTAATCCTATATCTGCCTACAACTAAGCACCCCCAATCTACCCCAAAAGCCAAGTGAAATAATATTGTAGGATAAAACATCGCTAGTTAAGAAAATATGTAAGTCGATTATAGGCTTTCAAAACAAAACGACTTGAAGTTTACCCCTTAACAAAATATCATGACCTAGACAAATTATCCTAGCCCTAACAGCTACACTATCCAACTAATCTGCCGATGTATAATTGCAATCTAGAGACTCGAGTCTCACATTTAATTTAAACGTTTATAACCTAGGCTAAGTCGAAACCTAAGTCAAGAAAGAAATGCCCTAATATCCTATCGCCCTAATTCCACGTGTGATTCTATACCTAAACCTACCTACCATTAAAATCCCTAAGCTGCTGTATGCAAAACTTACAACATTATTTTTATTAGTGTTATATGATGTGTATGAACTAAGCTAGGGAACTAAGCTGTAACTCGTTCGGTAGGCTAATCCGAGAATGCAACCTATAGCCAGTGTATTGTACATTCCACAACAGTCCGTGGACGTGGGTTCTGTGAAATGCACACCCTATGGCGTTTATAAACATATAATTATATATTTTCAATAAGAGACCAAGCCTTAAGAACACACCAGACCTCAATGAGTGGATTAAATCCTACGATCGACTTATGGGAAATGGCGATCTGCTCACTTAATTCTGTGGTCTACCTTAAGCCAAGTAAGAGGTCCATCTAATGATAGACTAAACCATCTGTGCAAATAAAAAAGATGGTTCCAGGTTTCTCTCGAGCCTGGCCTAACACTAACAGGATCCCGGAACAGACTCCTTTGGCACCGTTAGGTGGAATCTATTCCGTTAGGTTGACATGCAACCAAGGCATTGCTCTGTTTCGAAATATTAATAAAACTTTTCAAAATAAAATCATAAATAAAAATGTCAAAATCTAATAAGAAACGAAAAAGTTCATTACTATGCAACATAATTACTCAGCACTGAACCTTAAAATAAACAAAGTCTAATAAATAGCGGAATAGTTCATCATTATGCAACATAATTGCACAATGCTGAACCCTTTCACTACCACAATAATATATCTACGATTAATTACGTTATGAATTTAGGCTCGATCCAGTCTCAATGTCAATCCAAAAGTTCGCTAAAGAATGAATTGAAAATATCAGACGAAATTCTCCTATAGACTAACTAACCCCAATAGAACACTAATTAAAATAAAAACAAACTCTATCAAGTAATTATACTTTAAACAAGTTATTTCTAGTCAAAAATGAATACTTTAATCACTTAAACTTGAACACAAAATATTACTAGCAAAATAATCACGAACGAAAGAACTTCACTAAAACATTGAAATTCTACTCTAATTCATTAAAATGGAATCACTGAATCAAATAAGAACGTTACACACAAATAAATACACTGAAAACCCCATTGAATTTACCATAAAGCTATATCCGAACATAGACTAAACCAGCATAACAGAATACCAGTACAATCCATACCCAGACACAACTTAGGTAACCTAGAATGAGACCTATTTTTCCCGCTACAGAATTCGTCTGATCCCTTCAACTGCCAAGATTCGAATGTCCACCACCAAGCTATCCCCACTAGTCGCCGCCTAAAATCCCCTCCCCGTTCCCCTGTAATATGGGCGTCTGAAAATATTTTACAAAGTTTTCTATTTCATATAGCAATAATATTTTAAACTCTAATCCCTTCATTAATTAAGACCAATACAGAAAAATAAACAACTTTATTTAAATTGGTAAAAAGCCGTCACACGGTTTAGACTGTAACAAGACTCTTTTGACCACTTCAGTTTTTTGTAAGTATTGTAAACATACTAAGAAACGACCCTGTCGCCAAGTCAAAGTTTACCAACTAACATTGCGTGTGCTTCACTAAGTGTGAATATTCTACAGCCCTTTATTGCTTCGTATTAACGTTTAAATTTGGATGAAATATCTTTTGTTTACTAAGATTTCAATAACCAATTAAATTTGTAATGACATAAATTTCAGTCACTCCAGTACTCGAGATATGTGTGAAATATTAGACTCTGGAATGCGTTGATAATCTAAGCTGATAAAAATAATATCTAAATGTATGTTTACATAAGCTTGAAACGAGCAGATGAAGTCTGATTCGTTACAGTGTTATATAATTATATGGTGTTTTTGTCACTTCAGTTTTATCCATTTTTCAATTTTTTTTATTTTATTTTAGTAGGTAGGACCCGCAAGGTCTGCCAGCTCTCAGAGTCACCAGTTACTTATTTGCATAATCGTTTAAGAGTACAGACGAGCTCGTCTCTACATATACTACGCGATTGTATAGTACATGTATACGAGTAGCTTTGTTTTCTTCGATAACTCCCATTAAATAAATTGGTAAATTGTTGTGTCAGACTACGAAAGCTATTGCAGCTCCTCGCTGGGGAAGCCCCTCAAATTATATAATTTTACAAACCTTCCTTTTCCCAAACACATATGTCAAAGTGACAGAGAGAAATAACCGCATTTTGACGGCGTTTTGCCAACCCACATTTTGACGCATGTACGTACAGACACGACTAGTTGTATCCCACTTCGGCATAGCCTTGACGTCCATGCGCCGCTCAGAGTCAGTGGTCAGTTTTATTATGATGTGGGAGACTTTAGTGGGTGTTAACATAAACCTTTATCCCCATTAATCGTGATCTAAGACGACAATCAATTTAATAAGATGCTATCGTATTTATTAACTTGACAAAGGCTGGATTTAGTTTCCCTTCTGATTTGAAAGTCTAGAGTTCCACAAAAAATATTGCCTACTTACGCCACTTGGGATAAGATTGTGCAATGTTTGATATATATGCTATAAGAGCCCTGTCCATTTCGTTTGTCTTGGGGAAGGTGCCAATGCGCCTGGTCTGGTACAACCCGGCGGCGTGGCATGGCTAATTTTAAATTACTCTTAAACAAATAATTTGGTATCTTTTTCTCATCTCAAATTCTGTAGAACTTCTTAGATATTCTCACTTATATGGATTTTTTACGTTTTCAGAAGAAAATTTAAATTCGCTGCAGTTTATTTTATTTAATGTTTATAAGACTGTTTTTGTTCTATTTAATATTTATTTAAGTCCGGGGCATACCATCGGATGCAAGTCTTATTTATTGCAACGCATGCAAAGAATACAATTTCAACGAAAACTACATGTACACGTTGGTTTTGTAATAGAGGTCCCTGAATACGTCATCATCTTTATTACTAATTTTAAAAGTAATCTGGCCAAATTATATCATGAAGTACACCGCAGGGAAATAACTTAGCAGACAACTAAACTTTGCCATTTACATTTGTATACGTATAACAAATATAACAATAGATGAGTATTTCTGCTAGTCCGTGGCTGCATCTGAGAATAATTGCGCTGTAATGTGAGTAGTTATTATATTGGGTGTTCTGCCCCATTTAGACGAATTCGCACTGCTCGCTTCCATTCGTTCGAAACTGAATCGATTATTATGCTTGTTTACATTTTAATTAGAAATCAAATAATTAAGTTTATAAGCAACTGGAACACTTCTGAAAAATATAAAAAGTTAATGAAATAAAAATTCAGAAAGCGCAAGCCGCGAAAGACTGGGTAAAGCAGATGGCATGTGGTAAAGCAGAACCCATTGTGGTTCTGGTCTGCGGGTTGCAACACCTAGGAAGGCGCTCGCTGCACGTGTCGCGCCTGCATTACTCTGCCATGGCTGATGATATGACGGTGTATATACATATACAGCGGCTACTTGGTGAGGGTTTTCCAGCTGCGTTCGCGCCACTACGTCAGCTCGTTTGTGGTGCGCGTGCCGAGGCCGCTGCAGGAGACCATCGCGTGTGCTGACTTCTGGCCGAAGGGTGCCGTGTTTCGGCGGTTCCGGGGCAACCTACTGAATTCTACACAGGACTTGATGACGCTATGGAGCCACGCTGTTTCGTTGCCTAAATAATTAGTTGTATAATTGCATTGTATGTAGTAATATACGCCTACTTTGCCCGCCTACTTTGCACTTTACTATCTCATATTTTTTCTATGATAGGATGATATTGTTTTTTTCTTAACGAATCCTTCGTAGTCATACGTATGTGATCAACGGAGAAATATTTTTTAAATCAACATCTAATTTTTGATTGCGGGTAAAGTCATCTGGACTTTTGGCAATATTGCCCATGTCGGATTATTGACGCAACTATAGCTCTTATGATGTTGATACAAGACTCAGTCCAACATTTTGGGCAAACATGGCGTCCCATTTGAACATCTTTGGTCTTAACTAAGAAATGTTTTATACAATCATCATCATCATCATTGTCAGCCTGTAATCGCCCACTGCTGAGCATAAGCCTCTCTTCGAGTACGCCACTTATCCCGATCCCGTGCTAGTCTCATCCAGAAATGACCCGCGGTCTTTTTTACGTCGTCAACCCATCGAGCTGGTGGACGACCGACGCTTCTTTTTCCTGTAAGTGGCCACCAATCAGTTAACGCTTTCGTCCACCTACCGTCACGCTGCCTGGCAATATGTCCTGCCCAATTCCACTTGATACCACTT
The DNA here is from genome assembly GCA_932294315.1 of Epinotia nisella. Classification (NCBI taxonomy): domain Eukaryota; kingdom Metazoa; phylum Arthropoda; class Insecta; order Lepidoptera; family Tortricidae; genus Epinotia; species Epinotia nisella. The sequence goes on from OW028673.1 coordinate 23,849,084, forward strand.
GACTTTATACAATACAGATGGGCAATGTTACCTGGATATTTTCATTTTTTGCCATACAAATACACCTCACATTACACAATTTGCTGCAAGCTCCTGGCTGAAGTTAAAGACATGTATGACTCAAAGTAAAGTCATAAATATAATTTAGTTTCTACTAAAAATAGTATTATTGCCATAAATATGTTATGTTTTCTTTCATTATCAGACTTGTTTAAAATTTGATTTTTAGGCAAAGTTCTCCCTGGTGGCAAAGTAGGCGTATATGATATGTTATTTGTTAGGCCCATACTGGGCCTGAAAAAAATGGTGAATTAATACAATTATAAAATGTTTTCCCTTAGCGGAAATTGGTTTAGGTTTAACACATTTTTTTTGTATGACTTGTTGACGTCCAACTGAAATAAAATTCAGTTATTCTCGTTGTCTGCAACTCAACAAAAATTTATTTGCAAACTATTTAGACACGGTCATATAAGATCATATAATGTAAAAAGTTTCACATAAACACTTTTGAGAGCGCGATACTTCCATCTAACGCTTGACTTCGCCGTCAATGATTCTTCTATAATGGGCTATTAAGAGCGAGTTACATTCGTTCATCGCGTTGTTGTATTCCATAACACAGTGTGCCAAAATTGCCAAAACGGAACTCTTATAGGTAGTTCTATACGTGACATTTAAAGCCTTGAATGTCATCGAGAAGTGCAAAGTTTTTATGTATCCGGATGATATGTGCCTATTGTATTCAGACATAGATATATCGCAAGCCCGTAACAGTATACAGAGCGATTTGGACAATGCGGTTAAGTGGGCCCACGATAACGGAATAATTATCAATCTAGCAAAAACTAAATATATGCACATAATACTCCCCATACAACCAAAAAGCTAGTACATTACAGCACTGTTAGAGTGGTAGGGCACAGTTACGATTGTTTGCACAAACAAAAGACTGATCAATGTAACAGTGATGATCAATAAATATAAGTACTTAGGTATGTAAATAAATATAAGTATTAATTATTATTTTACATTCAAACACAATGAAAATTGTTAATGAATTAAAATAAACTGAAACTATGCACGTTGATAACAACTTTAACTGGATAACTCACATCACCGCGGTTTGTTCAAAACTTCGTTCAGTGTTAAGTAGATTGTATCATTTTAAACAGATTAGTTAGTAAACAAACGATGCGTGTGGTTTTTTATGCGTTAGCGGACTCAGTTATAACTTATGGCCTTAGTGTATGTATATGGACGCACCTTCCAATAATATTTGGATGAATTTGAAAAGTAACAATTAAGATCTATAAAATACGTAAATAAAAAAACAAAAAAAACAATGTAAGAGGCAATTACGACAAATTGTTTAAGTTATGTAAAATATTGCCTATACCTACATCAAAGGGTAATGCAGTATTTGATCATCGACAATTATTACAGTAATAAATTGAAGGTGTTGAAACAAAGTGAATATAGAACAAGGAACATTAGGAAAAATAAATATGAACAAACCTCTGTTCAAAATTATTACGGTAGAAGAACAAATGAATTTATATTTCTAAAAATATTTAATGAACATGATTGGCTAAGAAAGAAAAAAAAAGTAGCTTAACGGAATTAAAAAGTAGATTAAAAAAATAATTGTTAGAAAAGTTACCCTAGTCTTGGCTCTTTAAAGTTAAAACTTAAAAAAATATTTTAATATATTTTTGAAATTCTCGTATCTTGCATACTCCCCACAACCCGTATTAGAATGTAGTTCAGATAGCATATCAGTAGTAAATAGTTATCTTTAGCAATTAGTAACACTAGTTTGTATGTGGCTAAAATAGTCAATAATATAATTATATAGGCATAGCATAGATAAATGTGTGTATAAACATAAATTGAGCGTGTGCGTTATAATTCCTAATTGGTCCATAAAGAATTCAATTTAAATAATAGTTATATCAAGAGCAATTAAAACGGGTAAAAACTGATAGTCTACCTGAATGCTACATGTGGCGAACAAAGCAGGGAAAAGACAGTGACATAAAGACAACATTAGTCTGCCGTATTCAGTCCAGACTGCGACCAGACTACAGTTGCGATGCCTTATTGGGTGAACGATTTTGTGTAAACACGGCGTCAACACATACCACTGAGTATATTTAGGCCACTCCTGCATTTGGCAGGGCGGAATTAGTATGCGATTTACGGCGAGCTTACTTATCTTCCCTAGGTTTTCTTAGTTGTCGGTTTAATGTCAGTATTGTATTGCGTAGAAGCAGGGCGCCCCTTCTCAATCAGGAAGAACTCATTGATATGTAGGCGCGCAGGTAAGAAATCTGCACTGTCTTGGTGACAGCTTAGGCATTCGCCAAGATACTGCAGAAATCCTCCTTACTTTGGGGTATACGGTATTTTGTACTTTGTCTTGAGATTACTGATGTCGCACATATTTCCTCACTTGTCGGTTGATAACAGGGTGCACTTGCAGTATTCCAACCAGTTCGCTTTTGCGCATCCCGCGCCGGCAGGAAGCACTCTGAATTTTACTGTGCAGTATAGGATCGGTACTAACTCGACAGAATAATGAGGTGCGCACAGATGATAAAGGAGACAACGCAGCAGACTGGAAGGGTAGTTATCTATACGGACAGTCAGGCAGCGCTGAAGGCAATAGGAAAGGCAACGGTAACATCTGCCTTAGTGAGAGAATGTAAGGAAGAGCTCAACAAGATAGGAGTATACCCAGGTGTTACGGTGGCGTGGGTGCCAGGACATCAGGGGATAGCGGGTAACGAGAGCGCGGACGAACTGGTAAGAGAGGGAGCGGGACGGGAGTTTATAGGCCCAGAACCGGTTCTTCCTTTCTCAGCTCAGGTCACAAAGGGGGTCATAGAAAGGATAAAAGAACAAGAGGTGGAGAGAGAATGGAGAGAAGAACCTGGGTGCAGACAGACAAAGATGATGATAGGAGGTATGGATCACAGAAGAACCAGGTACCTGCTGAAACTGGGTAAGAGTAATTTGAGGTTGCTGACTGGTATCGTAACTGGTCACAATACTTTAAATAGACACTTGAAGGTAATAGGTATTAGTAGCGACGTTTCCTGACCACACTGAGGGGAGGAAGAAACTAGTAAGCATGTATTAGCGGAATGTATTATGTACGCGGCACCGCGGTTTAAAAGATGTGTTAGAGGAGGGGGAATTGAAGGATGTCGACCTTAAAGATGTCCTTCTGTTCTGCAGGAAAACGAGAAGAATGGAAGAATTTGATGTGGGAACGCTGCCGGGACGGTAACCTTAGCGCCAACCTGAGGGAAAGGGGCTGAATGAACGTGACAAGCGATCGACAGCCCGCCTGTTTCCGGCCAGGCGTCCCTTCACAACATCAACATCAAAAACTCGACAGAATCGACACTCACAGCTTACTGGTATTTTGCCGCTTGCGCGCCGACAAATCAGGAAGTAACTATACTGACACCTCACCGAATTCTTTCCGCCAAATGGGAAAGCAGCCTTAGTCGTCAACCGCATCAGCGTGAAGGCGACGGTAGTAGGCCGTATTCGTTCGCGACAGCTGGGCTCTTATTCGGAACGCGCTAATGCGCCGCACCCCACCCGTAACACCTAACGAAACTAGACCTCTACCTACGCTTAGTTACTGTAAATCGCGGCGTCAAGATATATTTGTGGGTAAGCATTGAGGTGAGCTTAGAACAAGTTAAAGAATAGCGGGGCTGCGGTCACCTAATTGGGTGAACGACGAAGTGTACTTATGACTTTAGGCGGGCAAATAGTACGCGGCGACCGCAGTAGGAGGAATATATCTATAATGTAGTGGTCGCAATATGATGTGCATTTCGTTGCGCAGTTTTATTCGCGCAATGTACTGCTAGCAGTAGAACCAAAATCAGATTACTCTTAATTTTGCTGTAACAAACTTAAAACCGTGAACGAACACCGAAACGAAAACCGTAATGGAATGCTAGTAGGTAATGCAACCAAAGTCTGAGGCTTGGTTCCTTCACGATCGTTGCCCCACCTCGCACGTCCGCAGTGTCGCGTGATAACTGTTTTCTCAGCACCTAAGATTCATATCCTAAGGCTGCATTCATGTTGCAGAGCTACTTTGAGGTATATACCTACTATCATATATGCCATGTCACGTGTCATGGCAGTCAACCAGTTCTAAGGCATGTGCGTTGTGTCATTTCCCATGCATATTATTGGTGATCGAGTTGGCAAGCTTACCCGCGCGTAACACGATGTCCTATCTAGGAAATCTAACAACTTTCGACCTCAAAACAAGTGATTGGTCCATTATTCAAAGGGAAATTCACGTAATACCTTATATTGAATTCAATATAAACTGAAAACAAAAGTGCACTGCTGTTGACGTATACTGTGTCCAATGATACGTGTCGGTTGCTACGTACCTTATCTCGTTTACCCGGATGACATCAAAAAAAATCGCACTAAACACTGGTAAGTGTAATCCGGAACTAAGCAAAACTTGTACTGTGGATAAGAACTAGACGACGATAAACATGAATAATGTAGATAAACAAATACTTAAATATATGGAAAACATCCACGACTCAGGAAAAATATTCGTCCTGATCGCACAAATAAATGCCCTTACCGGGATTCGAAAAGGGGCAGCAGGGTCACTACCAATGAGCCTAAACCGGTAGTCATTAAATTACCGTGGTTTACTGTCCGCTTACTATGGGTTCAAACTATTTTAATATTCCTTTATACCGTAGGATCTTAAGTCCCTATTCAAGTTTCTAGTTAGGTTGTAAAGTAGGTCCTTGAAGACGGCCTGAGCAAACAATGGGAGCTCACAAAAGATCCAAGTGGGCGACTTGTATAACTGATGATGAGAGATAGCGGAAGCGGCTAGCGTCTATTCGCAATGTTTTTGTATCATTATATAGTTTTTATGCGTTTAAATGCTAAAAAACATCTAATAAGGATTCAGGACTCAGCAGCGGCTCAGCCGCGCGAGGCAAGCCGAAATCCGCCGAACCGTCGTCGAGAGCTATTACTTACCTACTCTTGGTTTTGCCATATGGTAAACCTAAACCTGCAAATTGTCGGCTTCCCTCCAGTTATTGTTTCGTTCTTCTAGCGAGGCAATAGTGATGAGTTGATGACAAACCTGTTAAAACTGGGTATCAATTATACTGGTATTTTGTATGCCAACATCAACGAGTTCGTTTTTGCCTTGTTCGGGGTCGGGGGAGCATCAATCGATTTAGCAACAAATTACATAATTAATAAGAGTTCAATGATATTGCTATTGTCGACTCCATAGCTCGCTAACGTCTTACTATGCGATAAAAACTCCGATGCCAGTAATTAAATATAAACATATTATGCAATCAGGGCTGCCAGATCGTATATTTGGATACAAAATATGTATAATCGGACGGTGTATTGTATCCATGATCATTCCGTATAATTCGATACAAAAGAATACGGCATGAAATGGAACGTGAATGTCGCCTCTTGCTTTTTTCGAAGTTGTCCGCTCACTGTATAGGATGAACAGAGATGGAGATAAGATATTGCCAACTTTACAACTACGATGGAGTGTTGTGTTTGTGTAGTATGGCTACAATGTGGCTATGTGCTCGCTTGAGTGGGTTGAGGTTTCGTTCGGTAGTCTGTGGAGTTTTTCTTTTTCAAAGTTGTCAACTTGTTACTTGTCATTGTCAAATTTTTTGTCGTTGGCGCCTTCGCATCGATTCGCATGATAATAACATAAACTTATTTTATGCTGCTACTTTTCTAGTCCTTTGTGAAATTCATTAAATTCTAATGTACTTCATTGGAAAATGCATGAATTGAAGTGTGAATGAAAACTAGAAAAGGAAACCTATACGTGCATCAAACTTAATTTGCAACTACGACATCAACTAACTACAGTAAGTTTTAACCATGTTATATATAATATTAGGCAGATAAAAAAAATACAGAGCAGCCTGGGTGGTAGTACGTGTATTAAGGAATTATTAACAAATTAACAATTTATTTCTCTCTTATAAATAATGGCATGTGTGTGTGGTGGCAGGTGGTTTTTCTGCATATTTTAATGTTTGTTGCAGCATGTTTTAACAATGGATAAATTCGTAACAAAAAAAAGACCCGCTCCTACACCTACATTACCTAGACCTAGCACTTCTCAAGAAGTACATGATTCAAGTTCATCGTTGCCATCCACAGCAGAAACAATAGCACCTCCACCTAAAAAGAAAAAAAACTAAACTTTCTTTCAATGATAAATGGCTAGACGCTAGTTTGTTTAAAAATTGGCTTATTAAAACCACTGATGAACATGGGGCAGTTGTTGCAAAATGCAAATTTTGCAACATAGAGTTGGCCAGCCATAAGGCTGTGCTTGAAAAACATGTTGCAAGCCAAAAACACCTGCAATTTGTGTCTGTCAGCAATACAAACAAAAAGATCAGTGTAGTTAGCAATCCAGAGACTGACATGGTAAAACGAGCCGAACTTAAGCTTGCTAGTATGCTTGCTGAGCACAATTTGCCGTTTACTTTGATGGACACCTTGGTACCATTAATGAAAAATATATTTCCAGACTCTAATATAGCAAAAGGTTTGGCAGTGGGTAGGACAAAGGCCACTGCAGTTGTTACTCAAATATTAGGGCCTGAATTTTCTACAGAATTAGTCAATGATTTGAAAGACCCAGGAAGTTACTTTTCTTTGATTATGGATGAAACCACTGACACCATTTCACAGAAACAGTGTGCCAATACTGTAATACACTGTGATAAAGACTTTGAAATACATACAGAATTTCTTGATATAATGGAAACAGATTCTAGTACTGCAGAAAGTTTGTTTGGGCGATTGAAAGAATGTATAGAAAGCAAAAACATTCCTTTTTCCAACTTAGTAGGATTTTCAGCTGACACTACTAATTCAATGGTTGGTATACATAATTCAATCTTCTCACGACTAAAGGATGAATTAACCAATCTAGCATGCATAAAATGTTCTTGTCACAGTATACATCTGGTGGCATCAAAAGGTTGTTTACATTTGCCCAGATCGCTCGAAGACACCTTGCGGAACATAGGATCTCATTTTTCGCGCAGCAACAAGCGTCAAAAAAAACTGGCCGAAATGCAACATTTTTTTGGTGTTGATATCCACAAAATTCTTAGCCCTGCAAACACTAGGTGGTTGTCTCTAAAACAATGTGTAGATAGAGTTCTAGAGCAATTACCTGCACTGATCCCTTACTTTACTGAAGAGGTATTCGAAGACCCATCAAAAACTACTGATGAAATTTTATCCGTGTTAAAAAATGACCTAATGATAATTTATCTTGAATTTATGTCATATTCACTGGAACTACTTACAGATTTTAATAAATTGTTCCAATCAGAAAGTCCTCTTCTTCACCGCCTAAAGCCAGAAGTTCAGTCCTTGTTAAAAACAATATATGCTAACTACATGAAATTTGCAGTTGCAAAATCAGATCCGTGGACTGTTCATCATCAGAACCCAGGTAATTTCCTGCCACTGGAAAAAATTTACATTGGGGTTCAAGCATCTGCATCTATTGCATCATTTTTAGAAAAGCACCCTGAAGATCCAACAGCAAAATTAGAGATTGATAAAGTCAGAAAGGGGTGTCTACAATTTTATATTGAAGTTGTGACTCAAATAAAAGCAAGATTTAAATTTACTGACCCCATATTTCAGTTTATCAACATTGTCGACCCATGTCATGCTCAAGGTTATGAAGTAAAGGAACTTGGCGCCGTAATAAAACGCTTTCCGTATTTGTCATTAATAATTGATCACCAAAAATTGGATATGGAATGGAAGAAACATGCTCTTCTAGAACATGAAAGTTTAGGACTGGACAACAAACTTCCAGCAGAACAATACTGGAAAAAAGTATTCTCTCTAAATGATGGACAAGGTAACAAAATGTTTCCTAATTTAAAAGCGGTCATAGCTCTTTTGCTTGTTTTGCCCTTTTCAAATGCATCAGTGGAGCGCACTTTCAGTCACCTGAAAAAAATAAAGACGCAGGACAGAAATTGTTTAAAAACGGAAACAATATCCGCTCTTATGAGTACAAAAAATGGTGCAGTAGCAAAACACGGAGGATGCATTGCTTTTGAGCCATCTAGAGCCATGTTAAATAAGAAAATTGTTTACAATAATAAAAAATAATAATACTGCATGATGGTTTGTAATTTGTGTGATGGGTCATGGGAATGGAAGCTAAGAACTAACTGCGAACTTGGTAAGAACACTAACTACCTAACTAACTAACCACAGTTCACAATGCTTTCATTTTATGTTACTTATTGTGTGTGGCTTTTGTTTTTTTTACAGACAATTTACCAAATAATAAACTTGACAGACTAAATCGACACCGTTTAATCAATACTTTCAATTTTATTTATTTCCAGATTAAAATTTTGCCAAAAGCAAGTGCAAAAGTGAAGAATATATACGATTATTGAATGTGACCAGTACTAAAAAGTTTTTATCCTGTCAGATTTTAAAAGTATAGTAAAAAAACGAAACAGCATTAAAGTACAGGTCAGTATGTTAAGTTTTATCAAAATCATGAAGAAAAATCGATTTATAGAATGGTTATGTATAATGCGATCAAATTTCGTATAATTGCAGATACTTAACCATGTATGCAATATTTTTTTGTAATAATAAAGGCTTGTGCACATTAATATACAATAAACTAATATATAATAACACCCCGAATATATAATAAACTACCAGCGAATATTTTGAAATTAGAAAGCGATAATGAATGTAAGACTTTTTATATAACTTTTTAGTATCCAAATCCTTTACTCAGTCCAAGAATATCTTAATGACATAAATTCTTAGTATTAGCAACTTATGCATGCGATACACATGACATCCCTACCTATACATTTGCATGTCCTTGTGACCAAACATGTAGTTTTGTTTTATTTTATTTTATGAAAAGTACAAAACAATTAACAATGTTATGTTACTCGCCAAACTGCGATAACAGTTTGTTGGCGAGACCGCGCTCATTTTGTGTGTTAAGTACCTATGTTCAAACTATGTTAGGTATGCTATGTGAACTACATATAATCTTAAACACTAACTTACACACTATACTACTAACTTCAACTAACTACTATACTAACTATATAACTTCTATTGTATTTCTTTTAAACCACCTATTTGTACCATGTTTAAGCAAATAAATGACTGATTACATTATGAACGGCTGGCTGACTGACTGACTGCCTGACTAACATATCAACGCACAGCCCAAATCGCTGGTTCTAGAGATTCCATATTTGGCACGTAGGTTCCTTATAAGGTCTTGGAGTACACTAAGAAATATTTTTTTAATTCACCCTCTAAGGGGGTGAAATGGGAGTCCAAAGTTTGTATGGGGAAACAAGATTAGTTAGACTATTTCTTTCGAAACTTTACAGGAGTATTCCTAACGATAAATGTGTTTTTGAGAATTCCACCCCTAAAAGAGGGAAATATGTTGACAAAATCTGAGTATCTACATGGGTATTGCTTTACCACTTTACAAAATTACAGGATGTTGAAAATGACCTGGATGGCTTAGAGAAAAGGATGGTACGGCCGTGCCTCTTTGTTTTGCTCGACTTGGCGGGGCACTGCCATGCCCCCAGATCTAAAACAATGCTTTCTACCAAACAGTTTCGCGAGCATTGGGCCACAGTTCACAAATTATAATATACTTGTTCCAAAATAGAACTTATTTACTTATATCCAATATGCCTATTGTCCAAATCAAAGTTATGAACAATCAGTGTGACTCAATAGAATATTTACTTGACGTAATGAGACTCACAAAACCAATCTTAAATCATGTATTAGCTTTCTCTACCTGCTTTGACTTAATCCCTGTTGGAAAAAGTTTCTGCAACCAGGAGCGGTCACAGACTTGTTTAATTCAGTCTGCCTTCAGGCACTCAAACTAGTCTCGACAGACAACTATTTGTTCCAAGCTTTATTTTGGACAGTTTCGTGTCCTGTGATGTTTTGACAACTGTTCTGTTATCAGTACCCTCGATGTTTTATGAAGTTCGAAACCTTTTGTATATTTAGTACTTGATTTCATTTTTTGAACATAATTGGGAGGCTTTTAGGGGATATAATAAATAAATAATAAATAATAATAAAAAAACTTTATTTCGGACATTTTTTGTTTTTACATCCATATATTGTTAGTATATCTTAACCTAGGTATGTTAGTATGGCCTACTTATATCTAAATTTTGCGACCGCCTTAATTTGCACGATCCAGTGCGCCAACATTGGACAGTCGTACCTGTCGGCAATGACACTCAGAATGCTGTTGGAACTTTCTCTTAACCGGCTCAGCATCGAGACGATTTTCTTGCGTATAATCGCTTGAAAACCGTCCGTCCTAGCATATGATATGGCAAAATAGGTTTAAATCCATTTTTTTCATGATATTATTCGAACCAGTTTTTAAAGATGGAAATAAAATACCAAGTCCTCGATGTTGCACTAGTGCCATGCGCACTTCAGGTTGAAGTGCAATGGCCTAAATTCGAATGAAAAAAAATCCTCTTAGTTCGAATTTAACCCATATTGCTTTGACATAAAGTGCCCATGTCATAAATAAATAAATATCGTGGGACAATTCACACCAATTGGTCTAGTCCCAAACTAGGCAAAGCCTGTACTATGGGTACTAGACAACGGATAAACATACATATACATAAATACATAATTAAATAGATATTAAACATCCAAGACTCGAGAACAAACATTCGTATTCATCATACAAATATCTGCCCCGACCGGGTTCCAAACCCGGTACCTCTAGCTTCATAGTCAGGTTCTCTAACCACTAGGCTATTCGGTCGTCATACACTAGTGCAACTGCAACTTCGAGGACTAGGGCATTTACCTTAGCTGAATTTTTTTGTGTAACGGATATATGATCATTTAAATAATTACCTGGAGACAAAATCCAACAAAATATCAGTCTTGAAAAAAAATAAAAAGTTATCTTGATAAGTCGGAAAAAATATAGATATCGAAATGTTAATCTTTATTTTGGTTAATATATACTTGCTCTATTATATATTATTATATATATTCTATATATATTCACGATTATATATATTCTATTATCATTCAGATGTACTCTATGAGTAATATTATATATATATATTCAAGATACAAAAAAGACAGAGAATGTTTTATTGAAATAGGTTAAGTTAGTATTAGTAATTTTAGTAGTTTTTTATATGAACATATTTGTAATTTATTGTATAATATTTTTATCTTAATAAAATTGGTATTTTATTGAAATTGGAATGTATATAATTACTTCCGTATGGAAAGTTTGTAGGATTCTTGAATAAAGCGTCTAAGAAGAACGTTTTAAAATGAAGTAAACAAAAATAAAAAAAAACCGGCCAAGAGCGTGTCGGGCCACGCTCAGTGTAGGGTTCCGTTCTTTCGTAAGTCACAGTAAGTGTCCCCACTTAAGCGTTAAAAAAATGGGCTATTTGTTACATTCATTGTGATTTTGTAGAAACTACAGGTACAACAAACACCTGCTTATACGGTTAAATTACAAACTTAGTTCAGAAATTATTTGTAATTCTTTTCAAAAACTATTTAACCTATCAAGTTCAAAATAATTTTCCTAGAAAGTTTTTATAAAGTTCTACTTTTGAGATTTTTTTCATATTTTTAAAACTTATGGTTCAAAAGTTAGACACACATTTTTTTTACTTCTGGAGGATTATCTCCGAGAATATTAACATTATCAAAAAATGATTGTAGCAAACCCGTATTCATTTTTAAATACCAATTTAACAATATATCACACGTTAGGGTTGAAATGAAAAAAAAAACACTTCCCACGTTACGTATAGGGGAAGTCCCCTAATAAATAAAAAAAAACACTTTTTATTTTACCACTTTGTCGGCGTGATTGATATACATATTAGTACCAAATTTCAGATTTCTAGTGCTAACGGTTACTGAGATTATCCGCGGACGGACGGACAGACAAAGCGAAACTATAAGGGTTCCTAGTCGACTACGAAACCCTAAAAACACGCTCTTACAAATTAATATTCTTACAAATCAAATACCTACGGACTGAGAGTTTTGGTGGTTAAAAGAAACTTAACTTAAATTGCTCAAAAAATTAATTTTACAATAACACTTCATTGTTTGTATATATTCATGTACTAGGTACTAACGTCCTTTGTTAAAAATCTACATGAAACAGAGGAGGAAAGGCAAGATCGTTTAGCAACACGAAAAAAAAACATCTGCAACAGTTTTTGTCCAAAATTGCAAGTTTCTAAACACTCCATATGTTATCAGGCAGAAAGCTTATACAATAAAGATACCAAGTAAGTTGAAAGTTATTCGAGTCAAGTTATCACGAGTTGTTGTTCGATATTAATTTAATTATAAATATAATCTTATTGTATGTTCCGTGCTATTAATTGTAAATGTTAGTTATTATTTGATAATTTCATCATCATCATCATCATCATCATATCAGCCGAAAGACGTCCACTGCTGGACATAGGCCTCCCTTAGAGAGTGCCAAATTGACCGGTCCCCCGCCACCCGCATCCAGCGGACTCCCGCGACCTTTACCAGGTCATCAGTCCACCTTGTGGGGGGCCTACCCACGCCGCGCCTTCCGGTTAATAGGTTGATAACTTAATTTTCACAAATTCATTTTCTTTGTATTACGACATCATCATATCAGCCGAAAGACGTCCACTGCTGGACATAGGCCTCCCCCAGAGAGTTCCAAATTGACCGGTCCTGCGCCACCCGCGTATTACGACATAATAAATATCTATATAGGGAAGAGATACCTGATGTTTTCATCAGGTATCTCTTCCCACGCACGTTTCAGAGCATCCATAAGCTGTTGCTGGTTGTGAACCTCTTGCTCATGCTCCCTAACCCTTCGTTTTAATTGGTCCCACATATGCTCTATTGGATTTAAATCCGGACTATACGCTGGCCATGGTAGGACACGAATATGGGAGTCATCCAGTACAGTCTGAGTGGCCCGAGCTGTGTGTGGGCGGGCATTGTCATGCATTAACCAGAACCCTGGCCCCACTCTCTGTGAGAATGGAATCACATGAGGCCTGATGACTTCATCGATGTACCTTTGTGCAGTTACTGTGCCTTGATTGAAGAAAACCAGCTCAGTTTTGCCTTGTAAGCTAATCCCAGCCCAAACCATCACACTAGGACCTCCAAAGCGGTCAATTTCCTTGATGCAGACATCGGAAAATCTCTCACCCTGTCGTCTCCATACTCAAATCCGCCGATCATCACTACAAAGCTTCACTTTACACTCATCTGTGAAGAGCACCATACCCCATTGATTCATGCTCCAATCTGAATGTTCGCGGCAAAAACTTAAACGATTTCCACGCTGAACCCTAGATAAAGGAATTCGTACTACTCGGCGTCTGGACCTTTGCTGGTCTTCATGCAGTCGATTACGTATCGTTTGGTCACTAACACGAGTCCCCGTTGACAACCGTAGGCGATTTTGTAACTTACGTGCCGTCACAGAGCGCTCTCGACGGGCACTCAATCGGATGTAGCGATCCTCTTGTGCCGTAGTCGCTCGCACCCTGCCCGATCCAGGGCTTCTTGCAATACTGCCAGTCTCTTGGAACCGATCCCACACATTTTGGATGGCTCGGCGAGAGAAACCCAACGGAAAAGCTACGGACCGCTGTGAATGACCTTCAGCAATCAATGTAACGGCTCTGGTGGCAGTAATGGTATCCATATGCCTTCGTTGACGTGGCATTATTAACAAAAGATGTTAAAAGAAGCAAAAGATGGACAGAAATAGTTTTTTAACAGAATAAAATTGTGATTCCATCCGAAAGGAATTTGACCTGAAACTCGTTTTTTTTATTTGCTTCAATTTCTGGCCAGCTGTAAGACTTAAACACCAGCATTAAAGAGGTTGGATACTGAAGGAGGCCGGACATCATTAATTAGTCACTTATTAATTAGTTTACATCTAAAAATTTACTCAAAAACAGAAATATGTAAGTGGCCCTTATTTTCTTTTGAGTAGTATATATTTTAGTTCTTACCATCATTAAGATATATGTTACTTACAAAAGATAACTTAGATTTTTAGGCTATAAGCGCCATATTAGCAAATAGGAATCAAACTGTTTTTTTAGTTTATTGGCATTTTATCATAATGCCACTAAACGTAAAACTAAATAGCGATTGAATAGGGTATTTATAAAATTATTTTAACAGAATGACCAAAATCATAAATAAATCAGGTTTATTTATTTTTACAAGAGGAGAATACATAAATTAAATACTTAACATTTTCTAATTTATTTATAAATATACACAAAACATTGTTCGGTGGGCATAAACGTAATAATTCCTACGGACGTGGTGCAACGGTGCAACTTAGACCCAGTTATTGTCCCTCTTATTCCTCGAGCCAAATCACAGACCAATGGTTTTCCAATAAAACATTTCCTATCGGTTTATTTAACAGATAACATATTTCGATTCGAAAATGTGGAGATGACTGCTACACTGAACCTGCAGCCGTATTATAGAAGCAGGAAATTCTGAGACCCGTATTAATTAATTTATTGAAGGAAAATTAACTCAATCAACCAAACTAGCCGAACTCACTTAGCCCTAGCGTGTTTAACATGAATGAGCTAGCAAGAGCGGGAGGCAGCGGCAATGGCGCTGCGGGCACAAAGACTACCCACTCAACGCGGCATAAGCGTCAGGGGCGCTTATTTACAGCATGCACGTAGTGGAGAGTATCAGTTCTTTATGTTATGTGGGTAATATGTGGCTAGAAAGCTTTACACGCTGCGAAGAAACACGACAATCCGGAGCCTCCGCGTCAATTTGTCGGAGTTGAGTGCGTGGCACAACGAGAACTTTTATAGACTCGATTTAGTACTTAATTCAGTGACTTAGGTACTCGTTAATAAGAATAATATGTTTTATTATAACCGTACCTGGACCACCATTTACGTAGTGTACCCTGAGCCCCCATGGAATCGTGTCAAATTAACATCATACGATTCATACGTCGAACTGAAATATGGGACGATACTTTGGTAAAGTTCCATTGTACCCTGAAGATATTTACTCTATACATAAATATACAAGGTAGACGAAGCATTTTGAAAAACCTAGTGAAGCCGCGAAATAAGTTAAGCACACGCTCACGCACACATAGGTATACAAACTAAATTGCACTAAACTCTTCAGTACGTGTCGCAAGGATGTCAAGTGGGTCGGTCACGTAACATTTCTTACGCGCATTAAGGTAGATTTAACTGTAATTTTTCTATATAAAAAGTGACATTTAGATCTACCTGACGCGGGTACATTGTGCGTTACGTGATTGACCCCTAGATCACACTTTTCGAGTTTTGTGCCATTTTTTTATATTTATGCTTAACTTATTTGGCATGGTTAAAAACCGGCTTCACTAGCTTGTTCGTAATGCTTCGTATATTTATTTCTTTGGTCTGAGATGTCGGTTAAAAATGAGTTCTAAGAAGAACACATTTTTAACCGACATCATAATAATCCCCCCTCATAATTATAGCTAGAAATCGCTTAGGAAACCAACCAAGAATTCTGTACCCTATGTCTTTTATGGTTAAGTGATTTTTCACCAAGGATGCTATTTGTGTCGCATACCAGCATCACTACTTCTTATTACGTTGCCACACGCACAACTTGTTGCCAAGTCGCATCCCACGCGACGCTGCGACTCCTGTCTCACTTGCACTGTGCAAATTAGAACTCTTTCTAAGGGTACCTAATAGATTTCCCGTCTCGCATCGCGTCGCGGCATCAGTTGTGCTATCACCGCAGGAGAGCGTGTCAAATCAATTGCAACCTCTTTCGATGATACTATTAATTTCGATACAAGTAAAGAACTATGCTGATTTCGGTGTAAGTAAAAACTCGATTATCTCCTGAACTACATGGTTCATATGAAGGCCATTACCACCAATTTGCCTGAGGCAGGCAAAGAGCCTGTTTTTGAATATTGAATGAATGAATGAATGAAAGCATTTATTTCGAGTTACACAATACTCATACATATATATCAATAATTCAGCACCTGAATCAAAATTAATATTAATACAGATAGGCACTGTTGGAGACATGCATTTCACAACAGTGCCTTATATACGGAGAGTCACATCTGCCTGCTATTAAACGCAGGATGGGGTTGGGGCTGGCCCGCGCCCGGCGCACCAGGGATGCGCACCGCTTGCGCATAGTTGCGTAGAAGCAGTCGACGCGCGCTTCTGCGAACAATCCCTGATGCGCTGCAGAAGCGAGGCAGCCCCACCAGCACCCGGAATGCGTTGTTAAATTGGATCCGGAGGGCCCCGTAGGCCCGTTGCGTATAATTTCTCCACAGGGAACACGTATTTATATAGGGAGGTACAGTATGCCCTGAATAGGGTAATTTTAACCTCCCTCGTACACCGCGCGAACTTACGGGATATCATATTGGCCCTCACTGACAAGGCCCTCCGATCCCGTTCTATGTCCATATTGTCCTTTAGGTCAGCAGTGACCTATCGAAATACTAAAAAAAATCCTTCACCGAAGTCACGCAAAACGGCTCGACTCGGAAAAATGACCAACTATGTCAAATATCGTATGGTACATTTGGGTACCTACTCACTCGTATTAATTGCAGACATTATCATTCGCAATACCCACGCATTTAAATACCATTTATAAAAAAATAACACCTTATAAATTGCCTAGGAAGATCTCTTTTTACAAGCTTTATAGGTATTAACTTAACCTGTTGGTATCTAAGTATATAAGTATGTAAGAAGTAAGTTGTCCGTCAAAATTTGCAATCCAATTTTCAGTCACTTGCCGTTATCCTATTGAGCTGAAATTTCGGGTAATAGTATAGTTTGGATGATAACATTGATAATTTAATATTATGGTACCATCGAGCTGATCTGATGATGGAGACAGGTGGCCATGTCAATTCAGTAGTTAACGTTATAATCGTCTCAATGAGTAGTTGATGATGGTTATACAGAAAAGTACAGTCAGCAATAAAAACTTGTACCAAAAATGATTTTTTTGACAGAAACTTATTTTGCATTACTATTCACTTAATTTTATATCAGTAAAGGAACACTGTTACACTTTTATACATTGTTTCCTCTTTTTCTTTTTCATCAGTTTTAATGTCAACCAGCAGGTCGATCACGTAACGCATTATACGTAGATACGCTAGGTAGATCTGAATGTAAAGTTTTATATGGAAAAATGACAGTGTCCTAACGCGCGTTCGAAACGTTACATGATTACCCCTCGGGAATTGAATTTCGCTGCAGAATAATCTGCAACCCTTTGTAACGTTCGCATATATTGCATACGGGTGAGCTCGAGTTTTTGTACTGTACATGAAAATTGTTTTAGCCCATCCTATTTGATACAAGTGGAAGTTATTGCAGCCAAATAGAGATTTGCTTTTGAAAATAAAAGGAGGCGGTGGGGTCAGTACTCATACCTACCCCGTCCAATTAACGTAACGTATTGCGTAAAAAAAGAAGCAAGTACACTATTATGTAATATAAAAATGAGATAGATAGGTTGTCTATACGAAATTCCGTGTTTAAAAATGGCCACCAAATCTGACAGCTACACGTTTCCATTGACGACTTGAAACTGACGCACGTTGGTGCATTTGACTCAATTTTAGTGTGCCACTTGTGGAGCGCTTCTAACCTATCTACCTACTTTTTATATTACACTTCCGCATTTGACGGGGTGGAATCGGTATGCAGTTTTTTCGTATTTTACCGAAAGCTTACTGATGTTGCCCAGATTTCCTTACTTCTTGTCGGTATACTGACAGTATTATACTTATCCGGGGGGGGGGAGGGGGAGGGAGGAGGGGAGGGGGGGGGGGATTCACGCAACGTTCCGAACGCGCGTCTGACAGTTAAATCTCAATCTAACTGTCGTTTTTCCATATAAAATTGACGTTTAAATCTTACAGACGTCGGTAAGAAAAGTTACGCGATCGACCCACAGATTGTGTTAGAAATGTCTTGTGAAACCAAAACTACTGCTCCTTGTATATTTCAAACGTTATATTGGCAGCTACTGGCGACATGCCAGCTCTCAGCGATCTCATATTAGCAACAGCTATGTATTAACGACCCACGCGCGCTTAGTAATTGTATGTTTTTTGAATAGGTATCTATGTCAAAGTATTAAATCGCTGTTTTAATACAAAAAAATACTGTCTTATTAAATGTATATCTTGAAATCATTAAGTAGCTCTAGTTTACAGGTCCACAGTTAGCTAAAGAGTTCGTGACGATCTATGTAGGTAACTTTACTAGACGTCAAAATCACATAAGTGGATGGTAAGTAGGAGCTTAGCCGACCAAGAGCATATCAAAGTATTGCAAGGAAAACTAGTCAGATATGTTATGTGCTCACGTCATCGTCTTGAATCATAGAAAGCTCTCGTGATCAAGATGCAAGTAAAGCACTAGTGAAACAGGATCAAAGAATATCAGAAAAAGAATCTAATTACAACGTACGTAGGTACATTTTGAGAAGAATAAACAACCGTAATCAACAAGACAGCTATTTCTTAGTTAATCGGGTAAATATCGGTACGACATATTGGCGTCTCAGGCGACCACAACCCTCCTTTGCCAAGCGACTACGTCTGCGTAAAGTGGGTGAACTGGTTGGGGAATTTTATATCTCATCAAAACCATAAATGTGAAAGAAAGCCGTTCGTAGTTTACAGGATCCCCAATAAAAATGATACCAAAAGGTCATTTCAAAGTATCCTAAATCATATTAACGACAGTAATGCACAATGTTCTTCAGTTCCTTCTAAATAAAATGTGTTATGTTGTGTACTTGCACATTTGAAATTGAAATATCAATAGTGAAAACAAAGAAATACTAAATATCGAAATCAAAATAACCAACACTCACAAGGTCGAAATTAAAAATATCGAAAGTTTAATTTACCGATCGTTTAAAATATCGAATAAATCTTACCTAGCCAAGTCAAATCTGGAACTACAATTTATTCTAAGTTATCTGCTTTGTATAAATAATTCGACTGTTATGGATCTGCGGAACTTGGCACCTATTTAGACCTCAATTATTTTGTCAGCCAAGTAGACAACCAGGCATATTCTTTTATTGAACTTAGCTGCTTTTTGTACATTTATGTTTTTAATGGGATAAGGATTTACGGATTGAGCGGGGAATCTTCCAAGCTTCAATCTTTGTGGTTCTGACTAGACGAAGGTACTACATGCCGCTCAGCACTTAGCCGAATGATTCAGGGCTAGGCTGCGGAGACAGGCGGTCAGCGGCGCGGCGAGACGGGCAGCGGGGGCGGAGAATGTCCGGAGGGGTGATCACGTAAATTTTCGGACGCCCGTTAGACAACTCAGCTGTCATTTTTCCGTACAAAAATTGACATTTAGATCTATCTGTCGCTCGTACAATACGTTACGTGATTGACCTGCTTGAGTACGAGACAACGCGCATTTATTTTCGACTTTTACCGCGTCACTGGTGATAAACCTAAGATTTACCAAGTGAGCAATGAAAACCCATTTTAATATTTTTTTTACATAGTAGCTTACAGGCAGGTTCCAAATCTGAGGTTTTTACCTGCAAATCCTAGGATTTACGCACTCCGGGCTTTTTCGGTAACATACCCTACAACATGAGCAAATATGAAAAAGGATGCTTCCCCTTGTGTCCAAATTTTGAGATAACATCATGTAATGAGTCATAATAGTTTATGCATTTTGTTTGCAAAAGATATTCTTGTTTTTTTTTTAATTTCTTTTAGTGCTTTTAACATAAAAAGTTACTGATATCACACCAGAAAAGTAAAAAAAAAATCTAGTAAACTTATTTTAGACAGGGCATTAAGGGCATTAAGTATGAATTTTAGGGCATTAAGTATGAATGTTGAGGGTTGCAAGAGAAGAGGTAGACCAAGGAAAAGGTGGATGGACTGCGTGAAAGACGATATGAATAGGAAGGAAGTGTGTGATGAGCTGACGGGCGATAGAGAGGTATGGAAGAAAAAAACATGCTGCGCCGACCCCAAGTAAATGGGATAAGGACAAGCGAATGATGATGAAACTTATTTTAAAGAAATTTTTATTATTTCTGATTAAAACTCGGATATCATTGCTCACAGGCTTAATAGTCTATCGTTAATATTTTTGCTTCATATATATATTAAAATCTTTGTCACTGTCGCAACTAAGGCGTAAGGCAAATTCCTAAAAAAATTGGCTGTACGTATTGTAGAAGGTAATTTATCATTTAACAAAAAAACATGTTATAAAGGTAATCTATTCAAATTTAAATAATAATAAGATGTGGCATGCGAACTGCAGGAATCCACCATCCACGCCCGCAGATTTAGACGGTGGAGCAGGAATGTCGTTAAGGCTTCCACACTATTACTGGGGATATTTTATTTGTACCAGTTACAACTGTTACAACTCGCTCTCGTTAACCGACCAATTTCTACCCTACGCAACGTTTACAACATACCCTCTCTGCATGTAATTGCTCCAAGCTCCCGTACGCAAACATTTATACATATTACTGGACATTAGGGTAATCAAACCTTTTGACGGACGTTCGACATACATTTACTTCGAGGGTCTCCAGTTATCTAGGTTGTAGGTAATACGTAAGTTAAGTTATAAAATGAAAAGAAAATGAATGTCGATAAGACTGCGCACACGTCCTAACTTGAACTCGGAGTGACGGGTGATTCCACGAGCGTTCCAACCGCCGTCAGTCCACTGATCGCATTATTGTCAATGTACCGGCAAACTGGCATGGCATGTTCAGGTATTTTTTACAAGTCCAGGACTCCTACAAAATTATTGGAAAAGGGGATCCAAAACTAAAAGAACTTTGACAATAATGCGATCAGCGGACTGACGGCGGCTGGAACGCTCGTGGAATCACCCTGACGTTCGTTGCTAGCTTTAATGTAATTTTAAAGCGGCATGGCGGCAGGGATTGCTGTCTGAATATATTTAGTTTATACTGTGAAAATAGGAGACCCCGGGTGAGTTTGCAGTTTTTATCCCTTAGTAGGTAGTGTCACTTAGTAACAAATAAATTGTTAATTCGAGCCATGCCGCATATATTTATTAATTAAAAGTATTTAACACAACATTACAAAACATCCAAAGCGTCATGAAAACTAAAATACACAAATAACACCTTAAACAATTAATTACATCGGTACCTACCGTGGACAGACTAGCATCCATCGCCTCACAGTACCTCAGGCGTTCACAATACAACACACAGCCGCCCAATAGATGGCGACACCACTATCGACAAGCGAAAATGAACAAGAGGGCACCACAGCACGTGTAGTTTCACACTACCATTTAGTAGCAAGTATTCTATTTCATTTCAATATTTGTAAAAATGAACAGTAAAATGAGTCTTTACAGTTATACCAGCTTTTGCCCGGCTTCGCCTGCGTACTAAAAGTAACGTATTGACCGTCTACAAAAAAGGATGATCTCAGTTTGACCCGTATGTTCCAGTTGAATTGCAATTTGGCACAAATACTCATATTGATATTTAGTTTAGTTGATAGCAAATACAAATATTTTTGAAAGAGTTGTGATTGGTGGATTTAATACGATAAGTGTTTTGATTGGTCAAATTAAATATTTTTAAAAACAAAAATATGTATACATATTTTCCCTAGGGGCTAAATATACTACTTTAGCCCCGCTTGCTAAGCCTAATATGACACACTTTTTGAGCATGAGAAATGAATAAATATTAATACCTAATCCTAATACAAACATGTAAGATTTTAATTTAAAAAAATTATAATAATAGTGTAAAACAATAATCTGTTTGTTTGCGTTTTAGAAGTCATGCTTACCTTGTTTTGTATACTAAGCATTTTACAGCCCGAAATGCACCGTGTTGCGGTCTCGTGGTTTAGTAAACTTGATAGTTTACAGTTTAGCCTATAACGGTAAATTGTTTTCTTGTATAAGTTAAGTTTATCGTTTATTTATGAATACTTATCCCTAGATGGGTATCTAGGGATAAGTGTTCATAAAAATTTGAAAATGGGTTATAATTATGATTGTCACAATTCACAAGAATGACAAGTGCCGTTCCAGGTTGATCCTAACGTTTCGTTCAGAAACGTGCTTTTGTACATTTTAGTATATATTTGTAGTAGTAAAGTAGTGTTTTCTATTCAATCCGAGTTGAAAATAGAACACAATAAATATATGTGTTAATTATATTTTTGTCTAGTTTACTTTTATCGTTCTATAAATTGAAGTTTGATTTCTTGGAGTTTTATTTATTTATTTCATTGTATGTTTAAGAAAAGATCATAAAAAAAATTTACGATCCTACTCTACTATACGAGTATGTACTCGGCCGGCTACCCCTTACTTCCCGGTCTCTGTAGTAATGTACTGTTTATTAACTTTTTACATTGGTGAACATTTCTGAGCATATTGGAGAAAAACATAAAAACATAACATTCCTCTTTTAAGTCTATTTAAGCTGCCTCAGTTGTCAGTCAAACTCTAGCCGGGCAAATTTTACCTCTGTTGCGAAACTAAGCAACCAATAATTCTGAAAAAGGTATACCTATCTGGAACTTTGTTACCTCACTAAACAATTTCATAGTTTGAATTATTTAAGAACCATAAATACTATGGAAATAAGTAGGGTTTTTTCAAATGAGGCTGCTTAAATTTGATACTGCTTCGAGACTATTAACTATAAAACGTATTTTTTGCCGATTTTTGGTATTAGTTTCCACGCGCGGGCGACAAACACACCATATTGAGCTAACACTAGCGAGCGAGCGAGACAAATTTTACCAGCTATATTGTTCTTAAATATATTTTTAACACGCTTTTTTGAGATTTTATTCAAAAGTCGCGACAGTAGGAATCGTCACCAAGGTGACGGACTGGACAATGAAAGGGGCCGTCTGGCGTCTACGTAGGATATACATGGTACTTACGTCCGTTTGTTTAAGACAGTCAGTTTTTCAGCGATAGCTGATTAATCTTTGGACTGGAAAGTTTGAAAGTTAAACCTATAACTTTTACCCTACTGCAAGATGTAAGTAAAAATCAATTTGGATAGGTTCTTAAGATACTTAAATTCTTTAAGTTCTAGGAAGACGAAATTTAGCATGCTGGCTAAGATTAAAACATTCACACTTAATTCAAATATCTTACTACTACTTACATGCATCTACGTATACACTTATTACCGTACTACTCAATATATTTACACACATATTTATACATATTAATAATCACTACCTTATATTTAATTTATACATATTTAATGCACTTAGTATATTTACATTACATCCGTCAATATTCTTGACGTGTCAACAGTTCGGTGCATTGCGACCGCGCACCGATAACCGGCCCGCGCGAATCGCCGCGCCGGCCGCCCGACTGTTGCTATGCACGCGGCCAGTCGATCTCAGATGCGAAGTGAATGCCGCTCTTGACTGCTATCCGCTTACGTTCTCTCGCAATCACTTACGCTTAACGTTGTTTTATATATTGAATTCTTCTTTCCGTACTGTTATGTTCTATGTAAACTGTCTTCTGACTTTAGATATAGGTACCTTCTTCGTTGTACTTATTGTAATATCGCAAGTAGCGCCAAGCTTCCTACACCACACGGCTTATCTCTACCAGCCTCGCTCTACAAATTATATATCTTAGCTAAAAAGTAAAGACCAGTCTATGCGGCGACCGGAATATGCCCAACCAAGCTAGAGTTAATCCGTGTCGAAAGGAGTCGGCAATCACTTTACACGTAATGTTTTTAGTGGTATTTATATTTTACCCATTCAACTGATGTAAAACTAAAATTTCCATAATCCTAACAGTAGTATACAGTGAGGCAGTTCACCCCAGCCAAGTCATTGGTCTATAATCTTCACTCAATAACCCGGTTCATTTAGATATCTATCAACCAGCAATAATATCTATTCACCCTAGCGGATTCTGTCTCTGTGTGCTGGACGATACGGGCCGGGTTAGTATCCGCGTAGACCCCTTGCATTTCATTCAATTGTCGAAAGGGTCTCTACGTGTTGGCAATGTGGTACTTGTTTGGTAGAAATAAAAGGATACTTATTGTCCCGTAATTCAACCAAAGTGATGAAATGAGACGACCTACGAAGCAAGAGGTCCTGAGTTCGAATCCCGGTAAGGGCATTTATTTGTGTGATGAGCACGAATATTTGTTCCTGAGACATGGATGTTTTTTTATGTATTTATCTATATAAGTATGTTTATCGACGTCTAGTACCCATAGTACAAGCTTTGCTTAGTTTGGGACTAGGTCGATTTGTGTAAGATTGTCCGCAAATATTTATATTTATTTATTTAAAGTGGATACGATACAAATGCTAGTGTTATAATAATACGAGATTGGATTGTAGTTAATGGGTGTTCGATGTGTCGCCGAGCAAGTTTGCCGCCACTGCTGCAGCACATTCTGCGGGCGGAAGCTTGTTACGTGACCAGAAAATGGAAACTGTTGTGTAATTTTCCCTACTAAATGAACGCCGATCCTCAATTAAACTGATTCATCAAGTCTGTTGTAAGATCTAATTTATTACTTAACTAGCTTCCGCCCGCGACTTCGTCTGCGTAGACCCGGGATAAAACTATTCTTTATTTTAATCCAGGCTATAAACTATCTTCATGCAAAATTTCATCCAAATCGGTTCAGCCGTTTAAGCGTGATTGAGTAACAAACATCCAAACTTTCGCATTTATAATAATATATACAGCCTTGGTCAAAAGTGTTTCTGCACCCATGCGTTTATCATACAAAAGTCAAACTTTAAAGGGTGTTTTATATATTTTATAATAGAAAGTTGTGTATCTATCGGAAAAATTCGTCATATTTATTGACATTAAGGGGAATTCCGTGAAAAAAATATACAATTAAACCTTTATTGTAAACCCCGACTTTTTCTAGCTTCAGTTTTCACACGCAAATAGCAATTTCAAAATGATATATATGAATGATTTGCACATGTTTAAACATTTTTTTATATTTTACGTCTTCGTGTATTTATTAAATTGAAAAATAATACTTTATCCGTAAGTTACAAAGGAAAACGAGGGGTGCTCAATAATTTTGGCTAAGACTGTATATAATTTATAATAAATAATAGTAGGATCGAACGAGCGAGCGAAGCGAACTTCTATGCTTCAGCTTATTCCGAAAATCGTTTGTTAGGTGTCCCGCTGTCCGTCTGTTCTCCTCTACAGGTAGCATTTTCTCAACCGATTCTCTTAAATTTTTTTGGGCATGTTCGTTAATTATATTGGTTTTGCTCAAAGCTAATCATGAATAGTTCTTATTATCAGTAACTCTTTGAGCACTATTTATGTGAAACCAATTTATATTATTTATGCGAGGCTTTGAAACCAATGAACATATGAGAGAGAGTACCATCACCAGTTACGTTATGTGATCAATAACCCGCAAAGAGCGGCAAAGGGTACCTTACCTACAGCATGTGCCTGGCGTATCTGCTGTAGTCGAAATATCCAGAGGTGGAGTTACGACGAGGTGCACGACGAGGGCTTACTTCTAGAAGATAGGGAAAATTATTCCGACATGTCAGCTTATGTATCTCTATCTGCAAAAAAAGAATACTTCCTACTGGTCTCAAGATATTCTTCATTTTTGTACGTACTTTATTCTGGTTTTCAGTGTACTTACGCTCTTAAATTCCCAATAATCCCTCAAAACCGTAATAATTTATGTGGGTGATCCTAACCCAGTTTGATAATTCGCCATTTTTATAGGTCGCATGGCTATAAAATTTATGCGGTCATAATACGGTAAATTCGCAGAGCTCGATCGTTTATATTGATATGTCTTGATCATTTAACGCGGTTTAGGAGATCTTTTTCGCAGGCATTTACTGGTTATACAGGTACGTACCTACTATGCGTGTGCGATAATTAAATATTGCGATTCATAATATTAGGTACCTAATATAAAAAGTAAACAAGTGAAATCTAATTTTTTTTCATAAAACACACCTCCTTTTTTCAAGTTTTATAGCCTGCTAGCTTTTGCCCGCGACTTCGTCCGCGTAGAATTCGTTTCACTACAGATATTGTTGTTATTTTACCCCCTCTAGAGATTATTTTCTTTTTCACGCTATTTATAATTAAAACTAAAAAAAATACTTTGCTTACCTAGTATATTGTCAGACAATAAAGCACCTAAGCGAAAAGCTTCCCAAAATACTGAAACTAAAAAAAATAAGTTGGCCGCTTCGCAGCTGCTACTTATTCCAATATACTTCTATAAACAAATTCAATATTTATTGAAAGTAAATACAAGACTATGATTAACATTAACTAAGATGAATTAAAACTAAGTTAAATCTAAAAACCGGCCAAGTGCGTGTCGGGCCACGCAAAACGAAGGGTTCCGTGCCTATTAAAAAGGTCATATCGTCATAGAAATCTTACGGCACTTACGTCCTTTTCTTTGAGGAAGGCAGTTTTTCAGCAATATCTCGGAAACCTTTCATCCGATCTTGTTCAAAACAATTTTCGGTGAATGAACTTAATAAGCGCTGTGTCCATGAATTTTTTCATATTTTTAAAACACACCGTTCAAAAATTAGAGGGGGGGGACAGAATTTTAGTGACTTTCGGGGCGATTATCCCTGACTGTATTCACTTAATCAAAAAAAATCTTGAGAAACCTTATATTTATTTTGAAAGGCCTATCGATTCATATGCCACACGTGAGCTCACGATGAAAAATTTTTTTTTGACTTTTAGTTTTATGTATGGAGTACACCCCTTAAAAATTTTTTTTAGTCATTTTAATTACAAAACTTTGTAGCGGCTAACAAAATACACCTATCCTCAAAATTTTAATCAAATACACCTTATAGTTTTCGAGTAAAATGCCTGTGACATACGGACAGACGGACAGACGGACAGACGGACATGGCGAAACTATAAGGGTTCCGTTTTTGCCATTTTGGCTACGGAACCCTAAAAAGGCCCTCGAGGCATTGTACCGAGGATGCTGGCGGCATTTCCTCGCTGAATTGCAAGGCTGATGCGTTGCGCGAGAAAGCCGCCAGCTCTTCGGTCGCCAGTTACATCGACCAGACGTTTCGCGATTTCTGCAAATAACTTATGCGCACTGGGACCCCACGGACCGAGGGTCTCAACGCCAAAAGGTACAAAGTCGTACTCTCTGCCGAGGCCTCTATATTTATTACATTTCAGATTTTCGGCGTTTTCCGCCGCTGCACCCGCTTTAAAAGTAGTCCGTTGGAGGTGAGACGGTGCCAGTGTGTCTACACATGTAGCGTCCCACACAAGCATCCGTCCCAACCTCCACGGAACCAGACACACACCATCAGGTCTTTTGCCATCAGCTCTTCTATAAACTATATTGTATGATTTATTTCCTTCCGCTAAAACATGTAGATTTATAGATTTAGACACACGTGAGCAAGCTACATACAACTACCCGTGGGAAAAACATGGCGTGCCTAAATGTAATCCCGCTACTTTTAAGGTTTGACCCTGCGATTTGTTAATTGTCATTGAAAACGCTACTTTTAAAGGGAACTGTAGTCGTTTAAAGTTAAATGGCAAGTTATTAGGTAGGTATAATTGGAATACGGGGTATGAGTATATCTTCTTCTTTCGCTTCACCAGTTAAGATTGTGCCCTTTACTATGTATTTTCCCAATTCAGTGACCCGTAATCTTGTTCTATTGCACAATTTTGGTGCATCTAAGTTGCGCATTAACATTACGGGTACGCCTACTTTTAATTCGAGTTTGTTGGAAGGTACCCCGGATAGCTCCAGAGAGTTTAAGAACTCAACCGGGTAACTGGTGCTGTCGTCGGATGTCATTACTGTATCTATGGAGTTGTAAACTGTTGTTTCGGTTGATATTTTTTCCAAGATTTTTTTATTTATTTTTGATACTGTCTCATTTTTTGGTGCCAGTATGGTTCTTTCACACAACCAATTTTCATCCAGAATATTTTGTTGCAGATTTGGACCAACTTGAGCAATAAATAAGTCGTCTTCCGAATCCACAACATGACAAAATTGGTTGGTGAATAGAATCATACCTTCATCATCACTTTTTAATCGACCGTCGCCTATATCAAGCAATTTTTGAGCATACTCACCCGACTCTACATCATCAAACAGCTGGACTCGCATGTTTGTCGTGAGATGGAACTTTTCCACCTTGGTCCACACGCGTGATGCTTTCAGACAGTAGCTGACTTATACAAATATGTCGCCTTCTAGTAAACAGTACAGTTTTATTTTAAAAACACTGATGTTGTAATTAAAAAAATCATTAAAAGATAATGTAACCTTCAGAAACTACTCGCCTATAATATATGTAGTCTAATAGCGATGAACACTTAGCAACAATCACCAAAGTTAAGCAACGTCGAGTGAGGTCAATATGTGGATGGTAGACCGCGTCTTTTCATACAAATTCTCAAACGCCTTTTGACCCCCTTAGGGAATGAATTTTCAAAAACGCAGAAATTCGTTTTCTAATTTTTTGATATAAAATCAATCTACGAAGTTTCAAGTTTCTAATAAAAAAAAAAAAATAAGACTTACAATCTTTGGTTCCTTATTATTTCCCTCTGAAGTAATTATATCTAAAAAAACGGCACGCTATGTTCTACTCTGAGGTATAAACAACAATATTGGAAAGTTTCAATAAAATCGGTTCGCATATTTTTGTTTAATCTGTCCTCAAAGCCACTACACCACATTAGGGAAGAATACTCGTCGCTACTTGATATCAAAAGATGGCGCCGGTGACGTGTTTTTAAATCGGTCATTCTAGAGCTCTGTCTACGAAACCTAAACTCCATCAAACTCTTTTTTATACGTTCTCATATGGTTTGGCAGAGTTTAAACGCATAGAAAAATCGGAAGAATTACCTACTACGGCTAGAATATGCCTGGAAATGTGTGACGCTCTGCATCGCAGTATTGAAGTTTTTAACGTTAGTTGTATAAATACAATTTTCGTCGATGCTATTATGTATCTTTGACCACATGGATTTCAATGTAGACACTGGTTCACATTTATAATATTAGTGTGAAGTGTGATATGTTCCTATGTATTAGGAGTGATCCCAAGATTATGAGGAATTCAACAATACCTCATATGCCAAAATCCATTTAGCCGTTTGAACTGTAAGTAAGGTTTTGGAAATTTAAGCGAAAATTGTTGTTATGCCATTTTTAAATAGTTATAAATCCTAAACCGTTATTTTAACAAAAAAAATATGAAAGAAACCTAATAATGATTTTGATATACCTATTCAACGAGACCCCACATGGCACAGTTTGTCGACGTATTTTGTTTTCATTTTTACAATATAGCGTCTGGTGGCCGCCATTTTGAATTTTGATTACTGTCTTGTTTTCAGTGACACCGAAAAAATACATGCCGCCAAATTGGACAATCTTTTCGCTTAGGAATTTATTATTAATTGTGGATGGATAATCTTTGTTTTTACTATTTTCTCGCAATCGAAGTGAAGAATAGAGTGTATAACTCTGGTCTAAAAGCCATATTACCACTCTAACAATTTGCCCTTACTTCAATGGGAAAATAACCATCTCGTGGTAATATGGCTTATTGTAGACCCTTGTCATACAATCTACTAGTAATGTTTGTTAAAGTCCGTACTTTCGACTATAACCAAAAGGCTCGAAGTTATCGGTCACCTTAAGGCGTGCTAAGTGAATTTGAGATGCCGTATACATAGGTACAAACTAATACTAAAATAAAATAACAAAGAAAGAAAGTAACATACATACTAAAACCCAACTATAAAAAGAATACACCATCCAAAAGGCAGCCGCAACGATAGGGCTCTGATAAATGCCTTCATGTCAGTTGACCAGGGTCTAAGTGTCTCCACTGCGAGCGCCGCAAACTCGTAGCCTTTAATAGAGACGAATATTTGCGGTGCTTAAGAACCTGGGCCTGGTCGGCTGCACCACCGGCCTGAGATCGGGTATCTTGATGTAGGACTTTACACGCTACATTCGCAAGAATGTAGCGTGAGTAGCGTCCCACACCAGAGCCCTAGGTACAAGTACTGAAGCAACGCATCAAACGCTAGAATTAGGCTTGTTAAGGTATTGTATGCAAAAAAAACTATTTAAAAAATAATAGATAAGCTATTCTACAAACAAGTTACTTCTTGCCTTTAAACTCCTACTGAGTTTAAAGGCAAGAAGTCCCTACTATCAGGAATATATGAAAATGCTGGTTACGTCACAAATGGTTTATGTGTGTGTGTAATGGTGTATCTACTGATACTACAGACTAGACTGATGACCCAAAGCCCCAAAGACGACACAAGTTATCCATCGAACTCTGCCCGTATGCCATATTGTTTCTCAACACCGTTAATAAAGAAAACATATTTAATCGTCGATAGGAATTTTATGACAAAGTGATTCTGAGGAAAGTGTAGGTACTTAGTATATACCTAGGCATAATTTATTCAATCTGTGTCCTAGTGAAATGAAATGGTTTATTTTGCTAGAGATATGGAGTGTGTCCTGTGTTCACATATGATTTGGATTTATGTCATTCAATATCAATACAATTTTATTGAGAAAAAGACCGCTGAATATTGCGAGTTTTTTTGGGTTCCTTACATCAAAAGGAAAAAAACCTACAAACCACTTCTTATTCTTATATACGAGTACCACGTACTTCGTTGTCCGTTAGTCTGTCAAAAGCATCTTTCTTGAGAACGCGTAGATGTATCAAGTTCAAATACATTTATTTTCTAAAGTAAATACAAGATGATGATTAATATTTAAGTAAAAGAGTTAAGTTCACATTAATATCAATTACTCGGGTACTGTAGTTACTGTAGTCACTTAGAGGTGAAAAAAAATACTTCTAAGTTAACGCAATCAGAAAATCGTTTATTCCGCATATTTTAATATCAAAATATACGGTAATTCATTCAATTTTCCATTTTTGGTATTTATTCTAAGAAACTTAAGGCTTAAATGTAACCAGCGTAAAAACTCCGTGACGTGAGCGGACTAACGACCGAACTCACGTTACTCACGCATAAAGTTAAATTAGCTACTAACTATGTGAATAAGGTATGGAACCTTCGTGCGCGAGTCTGACTCGCACTTGGCTGCTTTTTTAGTTGTAGATCCACCCTTGACATCTCGCGTTATTTTACTAAAAGATTTTGGGATCAAAAGACGCTTGATACCGATGTCAAAAAAGGTCAAAAGAGATGTGAAGGTGTATTTCGATACTGTATGTCCACGTCAACATTGAAATATGGAATCATTTTTTGGGGAACTCATCGGAAAGAGAATTGGTAATTAGGATTGTTCATTTTTTTTCTTAAGTGCTATTTCGAAAACCATTTCGAGATATGAGGTATTCAAACAGTTTTCGACATTTACTTCATCAAAATAATGGATGATTAAAGATATTTCAGCATATATACGTGTGACCTTTGTTTGACCTTCTGTGGACCTCCCTCGTGGCTGAATCAGAAAAGACTTTGGTCATTAAAAAATAAACACTTATCGAACCTGTGGTATTTTCCGTCACTGTCAAGCTTCTGTCAAGCCACTATAAATAAACTGACTTTAAATATCGTTATTTGTGATTAATTTAATGGAAGACATGGAAAATTACATGAAATGTTATTAACCAACGTGTAAAAACGACTCCAAAAATAGCTCGAAAACGATAGTTCGCATCCGGGAAGACTTGCGTGAAAGGTGGTGTCGTGAAGCCAACGTGGAGTATTATCAGTGTTACACACAATACTGCTGCGAGGATCACTTCGAAGTAAGTATAAAAAACCACATGCATTCAATATTCAATTCATTCAGTTTTAAAAATAAATTTTATAAATACAGAAAGGATATCTACTAGACTCATTAGACTAAAAGCTAGCTTTACGGGCAGGTTCAGTAACAAAGTATTACACGCCTGTGTTATGTATGTGCGCGGTTTTCTCGTGGTCCCATTGATTTGTCCCATCAATGGGACCACGAGGGAGACTTGTTTCTTGTAGTCCCATTAAGGGCCCCATTGATGGAACGAGAAAACGGTGTGTATGTGCCCTCAAAAGGGGTAAGCAGAGCATGTGACAGTATTTACACACATATTTAAGATTTCCCTAATATATTTCTTTCTTAGCTTATTTACATAACTTTTCATATTTAATTGTTTATATTGCAGCCTGAACAAGATGTGACAAACAGCAACTTTAAATCTGTGAAAAAAACAACCGACATTTAAACCTACAGCGAAGCTAAGAAATGTTGGAGCTACTTTACAGGAAGAGAATATCTAATGTTGAAAATAAAACATGTTATTTAATTCAGAGCACTTTTTATTAATTTTGTAAATATATAAGATAAGATGAGCTTTTATTTTCTTATTACAGAGTTTTTGACCATATTTTATGCACTATTTTAAAAATAAAGTTTTATATTGTTTGTTTTTATTATTTTTCACTAATATTTCACTTTCCTATTCACTATTCTTAAAATATTCTTCTTCTTCCACATAAGGACCGCCTAAAGCGGTGAAAGCCTCCTCCAAAGCTTTCCAGGTTTCCCTGTCTTTAGCTTTTCTTCCCCAATAGCATCCCGCTGTCTTTTTGATATCATCACTCCATCTTGAGAGTGGTCTTCCTTTTCTTCATGTGCTGTCCATGGGGTACCATTCTGTTGCTGTCTTTGACCACCTTTCGTCTTTAACTCTTAGTGTATGCCCTGCCCATTTCCATTTGAGTCGCAGCGCTTGTTTGACTACATCTGTGGCATTGGTTATTTTTCTGATTGACTTGGTTTTTACTCTATCTCTAAGTTTCAATCCCAGATAGCTTCCCTCCATTTCTCTCTGACATACCTTCAGTTTGTACAGCGTTTTTTTGGTTAGGGGCCAGGTTTGGAATGCATAAGTGAGACATGAGAGTAGGCAGGTGTTCATGGGTTTAGTTTTCAATTTAGTAGGCATTTTACTTTTGAAAATTTCCTTCAGGGACCAATACTTACTCCATGTGAGTTTTATTCTTCTATCAACTTCTTTTTCAGTGCTTGATTTAAAGGAAATTAAGTGACCTAAATAAATGTAGTCTTCAACATATTCTACCGGTGAAGAATGTAGCATGATCTGTATAGGCTGTTTGTCATTACTTTTGTTTTGTCTTCGTTTACATGTAATCCCACTTTTTTGCTTTGAGTTGCTAGTGACTATATATATAGGTTTCCCAAAACTGTTCCGCATGCTTAATGATGTTATTTATGTAACATGCATCAAAAGTTTCCCATACTAAGATAACATTCCTTGTTACTTCGAAACATGGGTCGGCAACACAAAACAGAGGCTTTTTCTTAGCACATGCAAGCATGTGGCATAGTATTTAGGTATTAAATTTATTGCAGAAATTTCCGAATGAGAAATGAACACGTTCAGAATGACAATCAAATGACAATGATGACATTGACAGATGTCTACAAACCATCGATTGACATTTAAAACTTTTTTTTATATATTGGGCGTGTGCTATACATAGATTCAGCCAATACATGTAATTTACGAGAAGTCGTATCTCTTTTTTTTTTTAAATTATAAAAAATAAACGAAGCGACGAATTGCTAAAATGTTGAAATTAGTTTCTTAAATTACTCTATATTTTCGAAAAATAAAATAAAAATGGGGGCTTAAAAAAAATGAACAATCCTAATTAGAGAACAAAAAAAATGTATAAGAGCAGCTCTTACATATTGAGTTCCCTTTGTGGTATTCAACCAACAGACTCATGTAAACCTCTGTTTATAAAGTTTCACATACCTAAATACTCACCTCTCCGTGCCTATATATATATATGAAGTAACTTTATATGTAAAAACAAATGGTAACCAATTTCGCAGTTTTAATAGTGTATGTCAACGAGGTAAAATATACAACAGATCGATGAAAACCGCTTTACTCGGAAAATGCTTGATTTCTGATTCGCATTCTTGTATTATCACGCAAATGGATGTATCTACTGTTCTCGTTCTCTTGGTCTCTCAACTCAACGTCACCATCATCATCGGTGTACTTGAAACGGTTTCGTAGCGTACTGCAAATTCAGCCAAACTTATTTCTTGTAGATGTTCTGGTCTTTGTTTGTCGATCAAATATATTGCTGAAAATAGATGTCTCATCTTCAATAAACAGTAAAAGTCTGTAGCGTTGCTCCGTCCGGACGACAGCTATTTGCGAAATCAGTTTTTCTTGTACACATCTTCAAATGCAAATAGCAGAGACGGTATGCCGCTACTAGGGCACTATCTAATCGTTGTCCTAGAATTGCCATTTAAACAGCAAACAACTACTTCCACACGTCGTTATTTTTTAGTTTAGCTTTTTGAACCGCTTCCCATACAAGGTCACCACAATGAGGTTCACATTTGCTAGCATACTTGGCGATATTATAAGCAACAGCCGTTACAGTCCCACAAGGTTGTACATCCATATTTGCTCCCCAAATTTTCAGAAGTACTTTGTTATAATAATTGTTAATCATAACTTCGTCTGCATTTCTTTGCAGTTCACAAAAACGTCCATTATTACGAAGAGTGTCATCGGGTTCTAAGTAGCTTTGGATATCCAAAACGACAGCAACTAGCATTTCGATCTTTAAAACATGTTTTCGAATGTTTATGGGTTTGTAGCCTTTTAACCAGTTTAGCATCAACACCATCAGTAGAGCACGACACAACTTGATTAATTACTCGAATGCCTTCAGGCATATCGAAATGGGAACAGAGTTTCACCATAAAAGTATATCCAAATGTGGACTTCCTCTATTCTGGAATTCTATCGGATACCAGTAGGCATTAACAGCTCTTCCTAAACATTCAGGATTCGTTTTCAAAAATCTAACTTTAAACTTATTCGAGATTTTCATGCAATGGTAAGTCCTAAACAGATATTTTATTAGGGCGTCCGTCTGCAATGAGTAATGCTTTAATCATATCTGGCCAATTGAGATCGTTACAAGAAAATGTAACGAACCAAGTTAGAGGACCAAGGCCCGCACCATGGCAATCAACTCGGCACAAGATCTTTTACAGTATGCCGCCGATGTTTCTCATAGTTAGGTGCATATTATCGACGAGGCCTTGAGGTGTATGTACACCTTGCTTCATTCGACACGAAACAGAAACACTTGCCTTGGCTTTGAAATACTCAACAATCGATAAAGCAAAAAATAAGTATTTAGTCGTTTCTTTGAAATCTATTATCAGTGTTCATAATTCGCGCTTGGAAATAATCAAGAGCAGTTATAGACATATCTCTGTTTTCATCAAATCCATTTTTCCCATTAGGGAAAAGAAAGTACTATAGGGAGGGTGATGTCTCAGTGATAGAGCCACGGTATTTTACAATTTTATTTGCTTCCGACAATTACATGGTTAAATATTATAATACAGCTTCAGAGCGTATAAGTAGACATTATTTATACAGCGACTGTCCTCAAGTGGGGTCCGCAGCCTAATCATCTATAATTTGTTTTCTGACAGCTTCCACGAAAGCTATTTTGAATTTAAATATCGAATAGAACTTTTTATGTTCTTTTTCTATGGCCAGCTTGCCAATGCATAGAACCTCCACAGTACCAAGAAAGCTCTCCATTCTTTTTTTCCATTCTATGTTGATTGGCGGTTCGGTCTTTCTTTAGACATCAACAATTCTGACTTGTTCATCTAACTCGTTTCCATTTTTAATGTTAATAACGCTACGCTATCTAAATTCGGTATGTCTTCGTCAATAGAATACAGTAAATGTGTCCAAAAAATAATTCGTCTTTCCAAATTATTCGTCTCTGTTCCCATATGAGAAATTGGAGTCGTGGTGGCACATGTAGAGATGTGTCTATGAATCGAGAAATAGCCGGTTTATCATTACTTGTATCATCATCAGATGGCGCAATAGATTCGTTCGTGTTGAAAAGAACCATACATTTGTAGACTAGTGACTCCTGGGTGACTACGTGCTCTACATTGGCAGTCTACAAGTCATGAAGTATTTCAGAGTTGGAACTTTGAGAAGCAACTTCTTTCCCTTCGATGGCAATAGTAGCATCATCAGATGACGCAATAGGTTCGTTCGTGTTTAAAGTGACTCCTGGATGACTGCGTGCTCTATATTTGCAGGCGATATGACTTAATAGCCATTGTACATAGAGCAGTTTTTACTCTTTCAAGTTTCTATTGAACTGTCTTTATTGTTGCAAGTTCTCTCTTGTTTCTACAATAATAATCAATCCTGCACTAGAAAGTGAGAGCGGTAATTGCTCAGCAATTTCAACAACATCTTGTGCAAATAAAACCACTTGTCCTTTACACTCATTTTGGCTGAACCTATTTTGCACTTAATAATTTTAATAAACTGGATCATTCGTGTAAGTAAACGTTGGTCTACCTCTGACAAGCAAGCTAGTTCTGCAGGTATATGTGACGTCAATTTTGTTCCAATATGCATGGGAAGGCACTTTACGTTTTTTCAGATTGGTAGAGCACCGAAAACATGTCACGATTTTATTAATTTCTACCAATTCCTTAGGTAGTTTATCTTGTCAACATGAGGTTTCCAAATGACATCGTTGCTTAGGGTACAATAATTTCCTACAGATACTGCATGACACATCTGCAAAAACGTTTATAGCTGATAAAAAAAGTATCTTCCCCAATAAATCGATTGCGGCATCGGGTCTCTCGCATGCTCTCCAAGCGATTCTGTCTGTTCCTGATTTTCCACTTTCAATATTTCCCTTTGACGCCCTCTTATTGAAGTCAGCCTTTGGGTACGTTGATGGGGAAGTTCATTTCTAATGCGTTCATTTATGGCATTGAGCCAATGTTCGTGCTGTTCGGGAGTTTCATTATTTAATCAATTCGCTCTGTTCGGGAATTTCATTATTTAATCGATTCCTTATGATATCGAGTCGATGTTTGCGCTGTTCGGACGTTTCATTATTTAATCGATTCTGTATGATATCTAGTCTATGTTCGCGTTGTTCGAGAATTTCATTATTTAATCGATTCCGTATGGTATCTAGTCGATGTTCGCGCTGTTCGGGAATTTCATTATTTAAGAAAAGAAAAAAGAAAAGAAAAGAAGACATTTATTCACTACACAAAAGACACACAGAGACAAAGGAGTAGACATACATGACAATTGACACATATTGTGTGTCTTCGCGGCAGTGAAACGGTCGCTGTCTCAGCATTGTGCCGAGGTGTCAGACAGACACCTGCAGCGCTGGTTTTCAGACAGCACCGCAAGTGGCCCACGGAACGCAACGCAACACAGCATTAGATAAAAAGTAAGTAGACACATAATAAATAAATAATTATTGCAAAATATTGAAAATATATATATAGAACAGTAGCACGACGGGATGAAAAACACAAAGCATAAAACGCGACACGGTTGGGATGTTAAAAGTGCTGGATGGGTTAGGGTTGGGATTTTTGGAGCGTCAACAAATAGCCTTTAAGCTGGCGCTTAAAGGTATACCTGCTAGACGCTCCTTGGATAGGTGGAGGGAGATCATTCCAACACTTGGACGCTGTGAACCTAAAACTTCCTCGAAACGCCGCGGTCCGATGCTCTGATTTAGTCGATTCCGTATCTAGTCGATGTTCGAGTTGTTCGGGTGTTTCATTATTTAATCGATTCCATATGATATCTAGACGATGCTCGTGCTGTTCAGTGGTCTCGCCACTCAATCGTTCATGTATCCGAGTGAGTTGACGAATTTTATCACGTGGCGACTCTTGTGACAAACGAGACCGCGTGTAATTACTCATTTGAGATAACCTGACATTACGAGCCAATGATGATTCTTGGAACCGAGATATAGCATTCCGTTTGCTATTCTTGGATATACGTTCTGTGTTTTTTTTAACAGATTCCCTATTTCTGTTTTTTCTCATGCGGGCTGCATTTTTACTCGGTCTACCCGTGGTGATACTTTTTAATTAATAGTTACTTAAGTTTTAAGAAGTAGTTCAACGTACTACCTAGCTACAATTATTTACAGTTAAAATAAGAAAAATGAACAAACTTTATTTTTTTTAAACCGACTTCAAATAAAAACAAGCGAGCCTTAGAGTCGCAAAGGTTAAGCGCGCAGCAGATGATGGCAGACAGTACTAACTTCTCGGAAAATTGGTTGGTGCCATCTTACGGTCAATTCTGGCACCTAAAACACTAAAAAGCGAAAAATAAACTCAATTATTTACCAATTTAATTAAAGCTTTTTTTTTGTCTTTTGAATTCAAAAGACAAAAATGCGCGACTTCTTCTTAGTATAGGTACGTATTTACAAATTATAATGATTTATTTACAAAATTACAATGTGACAATACTTGTCTAAACCTAATTACCTTTGAGTTTAAATAAAAAATTATTATATGTGTGGTAGGTACCTATCCGTTTGAAGTCTTTATTTTTTGCAGTCCACTTGTCGCGACCGCCCCTCTTTATATAGGAATGTAACACATCACACTATATGTGATATTACAGTATATGACATACTCTGGTTAGACTGCGCAAAACTAGAGGGCGGCGCGAAAGTTCAAATATGATCAAAGGAGGGATAATTTGAATCCTACCTTTATCATCCAACGCAGTCTACGTATATCTGCTTCGCTATCCAACACGACGAGTCTCGCATGCCCCACCTATGAGTTAGAAGTATTTTATGACACTACTGTCGCTTAGGTCTTAGAACTCAGCACCTGCGGGTTCCAACTACCAAGCAAAATGGAGTTGAGTAATTTCATGTGATTAGATTAATCACCCTACCAGTCTCAATTACATGATACTAAGTCCTTGTGGTATATATAGGAGGTTAGCCACACACCATGTGTGTGCTTTATACTTCCTCATGTTCTCGCCTATCGGCCGAGCAACTATGAGCCTCCTCTTATACTGAACTCGCTCTCACAAACAAAGGATTATATACAAGTAGTCTCAAGTAGCAGTCTGAGATGACTTCATATTAGCAACTAGAATATATTACGTCATCACAGTAAAGAGGTCATCCTTATGGGCTCGATAAGTAAGTCAGTCAGTCAAGTTATTAGGTATTAATAAGCCCACTGAGTTCCCCTTAAGCGATTCTCCACGAATCTAGCGGTGCCTGCTAAGGCTGCCTCTACATTCGAGTTGTCCTCCTTACCAGACCTATGAGGCACCTTGGCGTGGCCAGCCACTAACGTTAGCGCACCTTACTGCCTGCTTAACAGGTCTTACAGCACTCCCTATGCACCTCCGGGCCGAGTCCCAGGGAGGTATCAGATTCAGAACGACCCCACCGACTACAGCTCCACTACCACCGTACTATGCGACGACCACCCATCATAGCTATGGAAGGCGGGCCAATGCCTCCACCTATCAAGCAATAGTACGGTAGCGTCTCGCACCATCTTACACGGCTGAGACCAGGAATCCCTCCTTCTAACCACCATACAACGCGGGCCGTGCCTCCACGGTGTATGGTGGGGTCCCACCTCTACTTTCCTAGGTGAGACCATCAGGGACAAAGCTATGGGAGCTAGTATCTATCAATGTCAAAGAATACCATTAAGAGAGGTCGTTACCTATTCCAACACCCTAATGGTGGCAAAACAGGGTAGTTTCACTTGGGTAGCGAGTTATAAAGTTACTGTAAGTATGAGCGCAATTGAGACATTAAGAACAGACGAGATATCAGGATATTGAGACACTCAGTTAGCATGAGACATATATCAGTATCATTACGCAGAAATCATGACTCTCATGATATGAACCATCTAGGTATAATACGTAAATTATAGAACACATTTATTGTAGAACAATAAAGCAAATAGAAGAAATTATATAAAGTGCTGAGAAACTGAGACACTTAGCTTTCTGACACCGGCTGCGTAGTCCTCCGCCTCCAGCTCCTTGGCGAGAACACCTCAGACTACTTCTTCGACACTCGCCAACGGTAGACCATCAAATGAGGCTCCTCCAACGGAACACACGCTTAAATATTCCAAGACTACAACCTTAGTCTACCCATAGTCACAAATATATCATAACCTTGCCAGTGCAAATAATCTCTTAAGGCGGCACTACACGATCCGACCACGAGTTAAAGTCATCGCGATATCATCTCCATATCATGATTCGCGACACCACTTAAACAAACAAAAAAATACCTTTATTTATTAGGTGATTAGAAGACAATCAATTTATTAGGACAATATACAGGGTGGAATGTTGAGATGGGGTAATAAGGGTAGCTACTAGATCCCTTGCTGCTACGCGAAAATGCTCTTAGGAGACCTTTACTAACTTTTTAAGTGATGACAATCAACATTCACAGATTTTTGATAAAATCAAAATGTACAGTCAGCGAGAAAATTGACAGATTTGAGTATTTTTTTTATGCCAATCGATTCCATTTCTATCAAGGATTAAAATATTCTTTGAGACCAACTAAGGTTAGAGTACTAGAACACCCAGAAATCGAAGAAAACTTTTTCCATACAGACTTCATGGGGTATTTAATTACAAAGTGAAATTCTCTTTAGCCTAAAGGTCATTAAATTGTATGGAGACTAGGGTTTGCAATCCGGATCCGACTTGTATGTAAATATCCGGATCTGGATCCGCGGATCCGGATATTTTCATACAAGTCGGATCCGGATTGCAAACCCTAATGGAGACAACTACAATTAGGATATTAGAAATGAGAAAAGCTGAAATTATACTATTCATTGTTATCAAAATGAAAATATGCAATTTTGTTTTTATATAAAACATTACATACCCGTCATCACCCTGCAATTCACTTAAGAACTGCATATTTCCTTATTTTCTTAAAGAAAAATAATACATGCTCCGCAAAAACGAGCGCATTACGGATTGCTAACAGAATAATGCCGTCAGCGGGGTGCGCGGGACGCGTCACGCAGCGGGCTGTCTTCCGCTCCATCTGCCTCACCCCCGCATATCTAAACATCGTGTATCAGAACGCCTTAATTTTAGTTTATGTCTTCCAGGTAACTGTTTTTTGCACTTCCCCGTTAAAACAAATTGCTTTAGTTGTAACACGACACCGAAGTATCTCTAAAATAATAACCTTTACTCGCCCTTATTTACCATCGAATTTTTAAAAATCATAAAACTATTGCGAAATGTAACTATTTATCTTGTATATTTGTAAATAATCTAATAGTTATTGCAGTATAGTCCTGCTAACATTATAAATGTAAAAGTTAGCGCCGGTGTTTGGAACTCATTCCTGCAAAATCTAGTTATCGAATGGCACCAGTAATATAAATAAAGCAGCAGAAGTGTGCAATACCTTATAGGCTATATATTTGTACGCAAACAAAACTGCGATTTAAGCTAGTCAATTTAATAATCTCATCAGTGACAACACGCGTCAACGTTCTGTGATTTGAACAATTATTCTCTAGACTAAGATTTAATTGTTGCGCTAGTTTGTCGCTTGCTTTTACTAATCAGATAAAACGTGACTAAGTTTCGCTTAATTATCCTCAAACTTGACATAGAGTCACCGGAAACCAATTTAGGGAAGTTCGACTAAATCTAACTTACAGTGGAATCCACAATTAGGCGAACTAAACTGACAGGTGAAATTGCACAGATATGGCCATAGTTTGGCCAGTGCTGTTCATATCGATATTATTAAAAGCTTTCTCACACTACGTAGATGATAAAGTCAAACAGTCAATCCGATAACTAAATGAAGTTATTATTTAGGTACCATAATTATGAGAGGTCCCACCTATTTATACAAGTCGCATCCTAAGAATTGATTATTGTCTCATCATGACATCCATACAACGTTCATTCATGGAATTGCTCATTCATTTACCCACTGTGCGCCTCCCGGTACGTTTTCACCACTCGAGAACCTTTCCGCCCAACGGCCATCACCATCATTCACTTTATCTATTATTAATAAATACCTTATACAAAGAACATAAAAACATCATATCATAATGTCCTTGTATTTGTGAAATTCTATAGTCCTGATAAACACCACGCCAATGTACGGTCGCCATCAGATATATCAGAGCGGCCAAAGTGCTCACAAATATCTGAACACGTCTCTAACGCCTCGACAATAGAGACGTGTTCAGATATTTGTGAGCACTTTGGCCGCTCCGGTATATCTGATGGCGACTGTACACGAAATCGGTGTGATAAAAAAAAGATTTTACCGATTTGCCCCGGTTTACATTTTCTTGGAGACCCGCCCTTGAAGTCAAA
Organism: Epinotia nisella; assembly: GCA_932294315.1. NCBI lineage: Eukaryota > Metazoa > Arthropoda > Insecta > Lepidoptera > Tortricidae > Epinotia > Epinotia nisella. Next base: position 23,891,664 of record OW028673.1, read on the forward strand.
CCGGCACTTTCCATTTAGCAAATAGTTTTTTGATGAAGGACCCGGAGAAATGAAACCATAAAATTGCTGAATACGCCAGTCCCGTGGAGCAGTGCATGCACGCCTTCTTATTGGCCAGTGGCAATATCGTTTAGGGCGAGTGTTTTGATACGTGGATTTTGTATTTACGCGTTGCTTTTAGTTCACATTGACAGATTAGCAACTTTATAATATACCACCTGGTGTACATAATATTAGATGTTGTCTTATCATTGTTTGTCCAACTAATGGTTTCATTGTCTGCAACCTCTCCACTTTGCTATAAGGTTGTTTTGTATAAAATACCCTGTGACATAAATTGCGTCCATTCTACGTTAAGATTAATTAGGGTTCCGTAGCCAAAATGGCAAAAACGGAACCCTTATAGTTTCGTCATGTCCGTCTGTCCGTCTGTCCGTCTGTCCGTCTGGCCGTCTGTCCGTCTGTCCATCTGTCCGTCTGTCCGTATGTCACAGGCATTTTACTCGAAAACTATAAGGTGTATTTGAATAAAATTTAGAGGATAGGTGTATTTTGTTAGCCGCTACATAGTTTTGTAATTAAAATGACAAAAAAAATTTTTTTTAGGGGTGCACTCCGTACATAAAACTAAAAGTCAAAAAAAAAAAATTTATTGTTACCCCCCGTGTGGCACATCAATCGATAGGCCTTTCAAAATAAATATAAGGTTTCTTAGCATTTTTTTTGATTAAGTGAATAGGGTCGGAGATAGTCGCCCCGAAAGTCACTAAAATTCTGTCCCCCCCCCTCTAATTTTTGAACGGTGTATTTTAAAAATATGGAAAAATTCATGGACATAGGGCTTATTAAATTCATTCACCGAAAATTGTTTTGAACAAGATCGGTTCAGAGGTTTTCGAGATATTGCTGAAAAACTGCCTTCCTCAAAGAAAAGGACGTAAGTGCCGTTAATTTTCTGTGACGATACGACCTTTTTAATAGGCACGGAACCCTTCGTTTTGCGTGGTCCGACACGCACTTGGCCGGTTTTATTGTTAATAATATTAAATGTATTGTTGTAGGGTAGGCTCCTCATAGACAAGGCCCTTTGTTAACGAGTCCGGCGGAACAAAGGGACTAAACTACAGGAAGGCCTATGATTCGGTACCTCATGTCAAACATTTAAAAAAAACTTGTACGTAGCTCGGGAATCGAACCCGGACGTTTTGAAAAATAAAACGAACACTATTTCTATTTAGATATCGATTGTGTAGGTCTTAAGCAGTAAACAATATATTTTATAAATTTTAGACATAATGTTTCATAGTAACATTTACTGCTTAAGACCTGACCTACACAATCGATATCTCAATAGAAATAGTGTAAGTTTTATTTTTCAAAAAGTCCGGGTTAAATTCCCGAGCTGAGTACAAGTTTTTTTTTAATGTATGAATGCAGTTTTTCTTGTTACTAAAATCGATGACGTGGTTCCTAAGAAGAGATCTTCCTATGTCTTATAATTTCAGACTTTCCCATACTGACCGATCTAAATGTGCCATCCTGTATATAATCGACTACAACTTCGAGCGTAAAGTGTCCGATTGAAATGGGAGTTGGTACAGTCGACGCCAAAAATACTTTACACTTTTGCACCTTATTCCATTGCAATAAGGCAAATAGTGTAAACGTATTTTTGGCGTCGATCGTACTATGTGTACGTTTGACATGACCGTCTTATCCGTGTTCATCATTAGACCAACTCGTTCGGAGGCTTTACTGAGGTCATCGAGCATAGTACTCACGTCCTCCATGGTCTCAGACAAGACTACTATATCATCAGCAAACTGAAGGTGAGTGATGTACTCGCCGTTGGTGTTGGTGCCTAGCCTTCTCCAGTCAAGAGTCTTGAAAACATGCTCCAGTGCAGTGGTGAACAGTTTTGGGAAAATAACATCCCTTTGCCTGACACCCCGCTGCAGGGAATATATAGGCTTCGAGCTCCGATCTTGGAGTCGGACTGACATAGTGGCGTTCTCGTACAGTCAGCATCATAAACATGTATACACTTTTCGACCTTATGTCTAAGTAATAAGGTCATAGAATGTATACATGTTTATGATGCTGACTGTACATACACTTCAGTAAATCAAACATATATTCTGATAATAGTACATGAGGTTTAAACGTCAAATCCCAAATTCCAATTAAAAAATAATAAATTTAAATTACAATATTAATAGAGTAAAGAATACAGATTAACAAAACTTAATGCAATTAAATGGAAACTAAAAATCACAATAATAGAGAAATAGTAGAGATGGTAAAGGTCTCTGCCAAATGCAATATGTATCTGTAATTTGTAGGACTCTTTTGGCCTCCTTTCCTGAGTTTTGTGCTGTTGATTTTGAGCAGAAAAAACGAAATATACAAATTCTGAAATACAACTTACCTACACTGGTTAAGACGCCCGTGATTGTCTGTTGCTTACACCTATGCCTAAACAAATAAATTATTATGTCAAATGTTAACCGTTAGTTTACACATTTAGCCGTTCTCCAATTACGTATGCCGCTGCCATACCCTCCCGGGAACCAAACAAAGACCCTTTTATGACCTTGTTTATCGCCGACCGCAAGACGTTCCAAGCAAAATGATCGTTTTAAGCTACCTCTTTTCGATTCGAATGTGTACAATGCCACTTTAAACGAAGCATTTGACCAACCCCCAAACCGTGTATTGTGTGATCTAACGATCTGACAAATATAAAATTAACAATATTGAGTTATTCACTCGCAATATGAGAGCTATAATTCAATTAGTATGCATGTAGACATTGTAGCGCGGGTAACATTTAACGGGGCAATAAATAGATTTTACAATAATACCAGCCTGTTAGACTCGTGTCAATGTATTTCTGTCAATATACTTACTACTACTTACTGTACTTGATCCATAAATATAAATCTTAAATTTATCAGCCGAGCATTAGAAAGAACTAAAATTGCCTGATAGACCTGATGAATTCTGCTCATGAAAGCAATTGTCTATGCCACAGGAAGCTCTTATTATATAGTATACTTCCCTATGTGCCTTATTAGGCTCCGGTAAATTATTTTGTTTACTAGATCAACTATTATTATCAAGCAACCATCCACATTCATTGAAGAAAGGACTGCTATTCCATTCGGCGTTATTGATAGGAGGGAATATTACAAGGATATTTCTTTTTTTTTCACGGAAAACATTTTCAGGGAAACCATTTCACTGCCTCAATGGAAACCTACGAGTGCATAACAGCTGCCGATAGTGATCGTCATACCTGTTCTAACTCGGGATACGTTCTAGGGATTGGATATCGATAAAAAAGATGTCGATATAATATATTAATATATGAAGGGTACACACGGAAAGAACATGTCTAATCACTTAAGTAACATTTAGAGTTATCACGTTTTTAAAGCTAGGAACGATGTAATTAATTACCAAATATATTCATTTGCTCGTCTGTAAATCAAATGTATGTTAAAATTGCCTATCTTTATATAAATATATAGAACATTGTTATTATTAGTACCAAAAAACTGAACCAAACGTTAATATATCCACCGTGAAAAAGCTGTGCCTGTGAAGTCTCCAAAAATAATTAAAACGTTCAAAAGTATGCTACCAAACCCTACAATTATTCGGTGGGGCACGTGGATACAAGCTGCAAAATATTATGCTGAACAATTCGATAATATAAAGAGAGTTATTGGTATGATACCGAGAGGGTCAGGAAGTTTGTGTGTTTCGAAATCTAGAAGAATCTTAAGAAAACCAAATATCCAACGTGATCTAAATTTCATAACGAGATTATGTCTGTCAATAACCAACATGAATGAGAAATCGGCTTTGAGTCATTATAAATATTTTTAGAATGCCCTGTTGACCACTGTGGACGTTGAGAGAACGTTTTTAGTAATTTAAAGTGGATATTTTCATCTAGACGGCAATCTTTAATATCGACGAATATTGATAAAAATATGTAACTATGAAAACTGTATGTTTACTAGTAAACAAACAAACAAATACACAATTTCATTTGTTTATTATTTTTATTTTTAAATTAAGAGAAAACAAATAATATTGATTTATGTTGAATTACATTTAGATTGACAATAACATCGATATATTTTTTGTCGATACAATATTTTGCTACATCAGTTTAATATAGGTGCCCCGAGTTAGAACAGGTATGCTGGTCATCTTAATGAATTGATTTCAAAACATTACTAAATGCCTTGTTTTTGGCAAGTTACAACCAAGAAAACGGTAAACGGAGGCGGTACCTCTTTGACATTTTTGTGAGTAATAAACTAAATCTATTTTAAATAAGATTTGAATATTATTTTTGTTTCGCCTTTCACTTCTATAATATATACCCAACTCACTTAACTTTAATACAACAAATTTATGATTTACTGTCATTCAGCACAAATGGAAAATTGACAACTCGAAATTATTTGTCGAATCTGAATAATGTCAATTTGAAAAGCCTCGACACGGAAAAGGGTCCAGCCCGAATAATGCCATAATTTAATTACGTCCTAAAAGTAAAATTGACAAACTTGATAAAGATCATAAAAATACATCCATACGGAATTACGTACACTCCAGAAATATGACCAATCGGAAATACGTCGTATATAAATTTTGTACAAAATAGTATATTTTCATTCAAAAATTAGACACTAACTTAAATGAGGCAACAATCACATTGCGCGTATAATAAATATGAATCTAATTCATACTGGACAAAATTCCATTTGGCCTAGATTCATTTCGTACATGAAAAAAAATAGTCATGAAAAAATATAGACACAATTACATCTTCACCTAATTCACTTTTGATATTACTTTTGGTCCAATTTCACACTCGTCATTTCGACGATTTTCTGTACTGTGCCGAATGACTGTAAATCAAAATTAATGTAGTAAGGAAATACAGGAACAGGTTAGCAGACAATACAGGAAATAATAAAACGCAAATTACGACTTTATTACACATAATCTTATTATACTCAATGAGAAATACATATTAAATGAAATGTTGCCATTATGTACATACGTTTATTTCGAATTACATTAAAGTGTACTCATTAAAATATTCAGAGAGTTTTTAAAGTAGAGCCAAATGGAATTAACTGTCACACTCTCATTTCGTCAATAGCTGCTTGTGGCAGACTCGAGGCGTGGTGGGGGCCCTTTCCGCGCCGGAGGGTGGCATGAGGCCCCCCTCGCGTTGCGTCCTCCCGCCCTAAAGGGGAGCCCTGCGAAGCCGAACCGTTTGGTGGCAGGAATTTCTGCTGTCTCAACTCCTGTAAGGGCGGCGAGTTATTAAACTGGTTCAAATTCTTTGGCATCGTGCCGTATCCACCCATTTGAGTATAACTCACGTTGTGCAATCTAAAACTACTGTTCCTACTGCCTAATTTGCCGGGTAACATCATGTTTTCTATGCTAAGCGACGGACTTGGTGGTGACTTCGGTACGTCTAGAGGACCTTTAAAGTTCAGGTTAGCTAAATGCGAATCACTACCCATTTGATGCTTTTTGCGATTATGTCTTTCGACGTCTACGACCAAGCTGGGCGTATGTGTCGGGTCCATGTGATAATGTGAATGCTTTCCTGATATAGTTTCAAAGTGTTTTTCATTAAATCGTTGTTGTTTGCCCCGCGACCTAGATTTATCTCTCTGATAGTATACCCCGGCGAATATGAGAACATTTAGAATCAATAGCGAGCAACCTATAGCTATGGTAACGCTTAATGCCGTTGAATAGGCAGCGTACCCTGCTGCCTCTAAATTAGCTAATGTGTTTTCAGTGGTATTGACTGTTGGCCCGTCCCTGCCATTCGGTAATAGCGTAACGCATGTCGCTAGAATAGTATCGACGGTAGTCAAAGCCGCGTCAGCGTACACCGTTCCATTAACTCGCTTCAATGGATCGTTGTCATTGACATTTCTCGCCAAAGGGTCAGGTCGCACGATGCCTTCGTATAGCTCTTGTTCGTTGTGATTCTTGAATAGATTATGTCTAGCAGCGATATCCTCCATTCCCGCTCTGTGCAACTCGGGCACTAGCCTGAGCCACACAGAAAGTTGATGAGCCCTGAAGTGATTCTTCAGACGCGGTTTCATACCTAAACAACAAAGTTAGTCATTGTACTATTAATTGTTATTGGTTAAATGGATAATTTACTTTTGAAAACTTTGTTTTCAAAAGTAAATTATCCATTTAGGTGCACAAGAGGTTCAGTGTATAATTTAATGTAACTAACATAGTTTATAAGTATTTTATTTTTATTGCTACTAACATGATATGGACATAGTCTGAAATAAATAATTTGAATTTGAATTTAACCGACTTCAATTTAGTACTCCGCTAAGCCAAATTAATATTTCCACATTTCCTGTCCACTTTACCATATGGACTGCTTTCCGAGAGTAAACAGTTGGTTATTACAGACGAAAACCATATCACTGTATGTACACTATATTTGAGGAGTTCCGTCGATTTGGCACACTTGACATTCAGGACATTTAGTTGCTATTTCAACGGATATCAGAACCAGTAACGTACTTTTACAGTTTTAAGTAAGAGTTTCATAAGTCATCTGTGGTCTTCATCATCAGTTCCACTTCACCAAATTGTGATTTCCGGGTGTAAATACGCTAGTTATAATAGAAAATACCGAAATTACTACATGCGTGTCTTCTATATTTGAGGAGTTCCCTCAATTCCTCATGGTTCCCATCATCCAACTGAAGTTTTGATAACAATAGGACCAACCTGGAATCATATACTTTCAAATAAAAAAAGAATTGTACGAATCGGTTTATAAATGACGGAGTTCTGAGGTAACAAAAAAAAAAAAAAACATACAACCGAATTGAGAACCTCCTCCTTTTTTTTTGAAGTCGGTTAAAAATATGGGAACGTAGTATGTACATACATAGGCAAAAAACTTAAGGAAGGGCCCTGTTGCATGTAGTCATGTACAGTTTACAAAAACGCATTTAATTAATTGTTGACATGGGCAATTATTTAATGTGATCTGTGCTTAATCTTGTCATGCATGACAATCAATTTAGAAATGGACAGGATTTATCAAACTTAATAAAGCCTAACAAGTTACACTACAACCCTCGCCATGCTGCTGATGTTTAGTGAAACTAATTATTTTGTAAACATTAAGAGAAGAAAAGACTTAAATTACGTGATTTTGTATAAATCCCGAAAATAATACACAATGAAACGAGAAGAATTATTGCCAATATGGTTAGATATTTAATTCAAAAGAATAAGTTAGGATTGAGCAGAATCCCGTTAAACAATGTTATGCTAATGGTTGTTCACGTAACTGGTATCTACTGACGTTTATAAAAAAGATATGGAAATATATGGTTACCTTGAAAGTTAAAAAAAATATGCATTTTTTATTGTCCAAGAGTAAATTGTAAAGATCTTAACGCAGTATTTAGCCACCGAAACAGTAATTTACTTGATTTTCCATATGCAACAATTAGTACAAATAGCAAACTGTGACGTCATACTTCTACGTCAATTAGTATGAATCGTTTCGGCTGCCGCCAGCGACTCAAATTATTGGGTATTCATTTTCTTTAATTGTAGTTGCTCCCATACAAACATACGTTCCTCTCTAAAAACGGTTTCGAATGGCACCGTAGAAAAACTTAGGGCACAAGCCTATTGTAACATTGAATATTTGAAAAAAGGTTTAGGTGAGTAGTTAATTATTTGTTATAAATCTAATTAATTTACAATATATACGCTACCTTCAATTCTATGAATTCGTTCGAATGATATATTAAGGTTTTTATGGGTTCGTGAGTCATTAAGAGAATTTTTCAAGGAAACAGATATTCTAACACTGCCGTCGCTATACGTATTTGAAATAATAATGTGTTAGGAAGAATTTATACAACTACCCAACAAACACTGATAGGCCCAAGGTTACCAGAAGCGCAGGGAAGCTCAAAACAACTTTTTACAGGCTAGTAAAAGCGAAAAAGTCGTTCTTGGGAAATTGTATAAAATTCTACAATAAAATTCCAAAGCACATTACCGAACTTACTGACTCTAAATTCAAATCTGTCGTAAAACGGACACTTATTTCAAAAGCATATTATAAGATAAACGACTACATCATGGATAGGGATATTTGGCAGCGATAAAATCCTGCACTAGAAATCTGTCGTAAAATAAATAGGCTTTCTACTGTAGCAATGTAATTTTAAAATTTTATAATACTCTGATACTGAAATGATATATTGTATACTGTTTTGAAAAAATGATACCTCGCCGAGTTTTTTACGCCGGTTCTTCTCGAGGCAGAGGTTTACTTTCCGAACCGGTAGTAGTTTATCGACATTCATAGGTGCATGTAATATGCCTAAATTGAACAATAAATCACTTTGACTTTTTGACTTTGACTTTATTTGACTCGAAGCCAACACTATCGTAACTATACTTACCTACATGTTGACAGGTGACAATTGTTGACTATGACATCTGCACATTATTGCTATATGTAAGTTATTTGTAGCGCCACTATATATGGGTTAAAAAGTAACTTGTCACTTTTGACTTTAGCTAAGTTACTAATGACGTCACCTACTTTTAATATTCCTAGTTTCAAATATGTAATGATTCTAATTCGGACAGAAGGCTACACGCAAGACGGGCCTTCACCTATTTCTTCGCCATCGTCATCAGCCCACTGCTTGGCATCTGGCCTCTCGTCGGCGAGAAGGAATAGGCAGTAGCTTGGGGACTTCACATACATCTTTGAATTTCTTCGCAAACGCATGCAGGTTTCCTTACCATATACCTACCTAGCTTTACCTCTATTAAGTTGTTCTAATATAGAAGGAAAGATGGTTCAACAAAACCGTCACCATCGAACAAGTAGATTATTTTCTCTGGACTGACAAAGTTTATTCACATGAATAAATACAAAGTTTAAATGACACTATGAATACAATAGTTAAAACTTGTAACTTCGTATTAGTGTTATAATTAATATTGTGGTGAAATGAACTACATCTGAGTCTCACCATATTCTTGAAGGTTGAACAAATATTTAAATACACCCTTTTCTTCCCGTTTGTAAAATTCAGGTATCGCCTAAATCACGTTATTTTACGCAACATGAGTAAAGTTTTAGGGAGACAAACAAAGTTACAAACGGGTCGACGAGCCTTTTCTTTTGGAAGTTAGTTCAAAAGAAAGACTCATCAAGTCTCGCTACAGATCCACTCCCCACATCGGCCGTATATCACTACGCGTATCACTGACCTATTTCTAAGTACTTTTGGTGCGTGGAGTCGTACTCTTCCCAATTTATGCCTCGAAATTTATTACGCTCCCTCGACGCTGGCAACAAAACCTCCTGCCTGGTGTTGTCGTTTGGATTTCTATAACAAAATGAACACAGAATATTACTTACGATATGATTAAAATACTAGCAAGCAATCTCGTGTATCAATTCTACAAGCATGCCGTTGGTACACTTTATAATATTAGATCATTAACTTAATGCATAATCTAAACAAAGCAAAGTTTCCTTAATAGTGCCTTTGATTACTTTGCCACTTGTTTCCAGAAAGGTAAACACGTTTCGTTTCGAACGAGCATTAGGACAATTCAACTGTCATTTTCCAATACAAAATTTGACATTTAGATCTACCTGATGCGCGTACAGTGCGTTACGTGATCGAGGTCATCGCTTCCGTATTGCATTGTACGTCGACGTCAATGATATGTACCTACACATATTTCACCTTGGAATAAGATGCAAAAGTGTAAACATATCTTTGGCGTCTAATGTACGTCAGGTAAATCTAAATGTCACTTTTGGTATGGGAAAGTGACAGTTGGTTTGACGTAACGTGCGTTCGAAACGTTACGTGATCACCCCTCAGGATTGATGTTAGTTGTTATCGAAACTTAAATGATATAATCTTTATTCCGTTAGATAATTTTAGTAACTTTTCTTAGTATTTAATAGTAGATTGTAAGAGAAGGGTCTAAAATAAGCCGAGATAATATCCCGAGCGAAGTGAGGGAAAATTGTTCGAGTGGTAATATGGCTTTTAGAGCAGAGGTACTACTTATACACTCCACTTTTCACCTTGACTGTGACAAAATAGTAAAATCAAAGGTGAACATCCACAATCAATAATAAATTCCACGGCGAAAAGTTTGTTTAATTTGGTGCCATGATTATTTAATAAACTGCTTTGACACAGCTACTAGTACAAAATATTGACACCACGAATAACTAGAGCTCCCGCTACTCGTGTTACACGCCCGCCCGAAAACAGTGTCCTTGACCACTCAGTACCCGCGATACGAGCATTTTGCCGCCCGTGGCGGCAAGTTTGTATTATTTTGTGAATGGTTAATTTATCAAGGTTTTTTTTTTCACTACCCGCCCCTTTATTCTTTACCTGTGGGTATTTTATAGAAATTTGAAGAAAATCAGTACACAAATGAACGAAAGAGAATAAGATTGTTGTCAGCGTGTCGCGTTCGGCGGCCATTTGTTAACCGCGCTGTTAGGGTACTCACGTTAGTAAAACGTGCGATTTTTTTTTTATTGCCAGTTGGGAAATTATTTGTTTTTTTTGCCTTTGTTGATGTTTTGATGTAAAATTATGCATATTACGTTGACAAAGTTTTATTTTTGGGGTGTTTTGTTAGGTATAGTACCTATTTTGCCTGTTAAAATAAATATTTTCGTATAAAAATTCTTTGGTCATAACTAAACAAGTTGCATAACACACTGAGAAATAAAGTTGCTTAATTTTTACGATAGGATTGTTAAGATGTACCCACAAAAGGAGGGGTGTAGCATCGGGAACCAAGAAAAATAAAGGACCAAAAAAGGTCACAATTCATGGGAAAAGTTACTATGCGCCTATTACTTTATTTACATATTTTAGGTTCTATTTGGTAAATTACGTACTTTAGTTAGATTACGAAAACATTACATTTGAATATATTATATCAGTATTTTAAATTTTAGGGAATATAAAGTAAAGACATCCTTAATATTGAAGAAAAATTACATATTTTTTTCCACAGCCCATTTTTTAAATTAGCAATAAAACTTTATATAATATTATATTTCATTGTAGTTTATAACTTGTCGTACCATTTTAAAGTTATTTGAAATGTTTTGATTAAGTATTTATAAAAACAAGTCAGTTTAAACGCGGGCGGCAAAACGCGTACAGAGCGCGGGTACTCTAGGGCCGCGGTGTTAAGCGTCCGTCCGTACTACCCGAACCCGCCCAAACCCGGTCCGCAGGCGTGTCGGGGTTCGTGTACCTCGGGTACCCGGGTCCGTCCGGGCGGGTCTACTTTTTAACATAATAGATTCACTTCTTAATTACTCACCCAGTTCGCACAAAGTTAGATACAAAGAGCATCATGGATTCAGACAATGCAACCTCGGACTTTGTGTAATTCTGCGGGAAATGACCAAATCCATCCACGACTGGAGCTCCAAATATATAAGGTAGTTCTTCACCGTGAACCACTCCAGTTTTCTGTAGGCAGAAAAAAAAATATATACAGGGTGGCACTTATCTTTGCTGGAAGTATAGTGTTATCTGATATAATTAATTTTCAATCGATTTATTAACATTTTAAAGCTAGGTTAAGTAAAACAAAAAACATTAAAAATTAAACGTTTTATTATAGGTGACAACCCTGCCGCTATAAAGTTACTATTTTCATTTGCATATGACACATGTCATTCACTATCAACTTGCTAAGGCTGAAACAGGCGGATTTTTGCACTAAAGTTTAACAAGTAAAGGGTAAAGACTATTAACATCGTTTATTGGGAAAAAATAAAGCTCCTAGGTGAACAATTCCATGTTTTTGTAGAAACTCTTCATTCCGTTCCACGCTATATACACGACACGCAAAATGGGCACATTGGATGTCGACTTGCGGAAAATGCCCAGTAAAACTAACTATACACGACGATTTTTAATCGGTGATCAGGAGTAGAAAAATATTAATATCTAGCTAAAATTAAACTTAATAGGTGAGGTCTCATGCAATTACCTCACAGTTTAATTAATTAAAAGTTAAAACATAATTAAAACTAATTACCACTAGATACACGGTCACCCTACATAAATTATTGAAGTGCGATACCTACGTCAAGTGCCATCACTTTGGCGGGGAAATTTGACAGATCTGAAGTCAATAATAAACTTTTCTACCTACTCGTAATCTTATCAGTTACGAGTTGTTATCGCGTGATGGATAAACCTTAAGTGCATTTAATGTTAATTTGCAGGCTAACAAGTAATTTATGAATAAGTAAAACGATTTGTTTTTAAATCATATAATTAATTAAAAAAAGAAAACTTCTAAAAGCAACTGCCTATCTAACTTAAAAACGAATTGAATTTAAACATAATTCAACAAGTGTTTATTCTATTATTATTATGTCCATCGTTTTGTTCTAACTAAGCACAGTTCCGCTCGACGCCTGTGATTATTTTTTATTCTGTTAAGAGCATTGCTTGCCCTTATTTCATCAAACACATTGCATATTCTTTGGTGAAGTTCTCGTACCGTGTTGGATTCTTGTGCATAAACAATTCGTTTGACGTCACTCCAAAGATTAAAATCTAATGGAGTGAGATCTGGAGTGCGTGGAGGCCATGGGATGGGGCCGCCGCGTCCGATCCACCGCCCTGGGATTTCTACCGTAGGTACTCGCGAACCCTATGTTCGAAATGTGCGGGGGCACCATCATGCTGGAAATGTGAATTGTGAAAATTCTGAAGTGGCACTTAGCTCTGTAACCACATGCCTTAGCAGATTCAGGTAGTTTCCTCCATTTAATCTACCTTCAATAAAATGGGTCCAAGTAATGTTCCATTAATAATCTCTGCCCACACATTTACTGTGAAACGTATTTGGAAAGCGTTTCTGCTGGTGGGAAATGGATTTTCCGCTGCCCAAAAGTGTTAATTGTGAACATTGAATTGACCAACACGCATGAAGGTAGATTCATCTGACCACAAGATATTGTTTTCGTGATTTCTCTGAAACCACTGACAGAATGCCACCCTTCGTTCTAAATCTGTTGGTAAAATATCTTGCACTGGCCGGAAATGGAAAGGATGCAATACAGAAGATTTAAGCAACCGCCACACGAAGGATTGGCTCAACATGAAATCTTCTTGCTGCTTGCCTAGTGCTCCTACGAGGATCCCGAGTAAGGTATCTCAAGATGCGTCGATCCAGATCGTCAAGATGATGTCGAGGTCGGCCGGGTGCTTGAGCATGGTTTGCTACTGTAAACTGGCCGAAGTCACGTAAGTTATGGTGCGTGCGGTTTATTACACTGTGGGTGGGAATTGGCACGTTTGGACGAATTTGGTGGAATAATTCTTGGGTTCGTCTTGAGCTGTTCGTTTGTATTGACAAACATATAATACCGTAACGCTTGATTTTTGAGTACGGACATTTATAGTCTAGGCAAGTTTTTGTAATATTTTGTGTAATTTACTTACCTCATTCAATATCTACGACTTCTACGACTTTGTTTATGAAATAATGAGAATGAGAAGTTATTACTCATAAATTGTCATTACCAATAAATTATTACAAAGGTTGTTATGTTAAGCTCACAGATACAGATTAGTAGAGTGACAAAGAATTAAGGACAAAATTGATTTCAAAATAAAAATCATCCACAAAAAACCTTTATTTTCACGTCGTAATTACGACTTTAACGTGACCGCCAACCAATTACTGAGTTAGAAAAATTGGTACTGATTGCCGATTAAAAATCATCGTGTATATATATATATATAGGAGAGAAACTGTGGGACTTTCTTTTGTTGAGCCATTTAGAGCTCACTTTATACTGGACTCTTCATAGCTTAACTACTAAAAAACCAAAAGTAGCTAAATGGCTGAACAATTAAAGTCCTTGACCGTACCACTGGATAAAATCCATCTTTTGTCTGATAGTCAAACACGTAAAAGAAGGTTTTAGTAGGACGACGAGACCCATCTTCATCGCTTGGTGTTGGTTTTGGTCCTCCACTGAGCAAATCTCCGCTTTGGACCAACGGTGCCACATATTGGGCATCTGAGAACGCTGCCACGGTTGCATCCCTCGTATTAATCAAGTTCTGAAAAGTACAACACATTTTGTTTCGTAATCGCCTTAACTTAACTAACCGTCTAATCAGTATCTGAAAAAGTAATAATTGTTACATATTTCTAGCTATAAGTGTAAAACTTTTATATTTCTAGCTGTAAGTGTAAAGCACTCTTTAGTCTTTAATCGCTTAAGTAAACATAATTAACTTAATATAGCATTTTTTTCTCAAAGGTCAAGAATCTCCTAAATTAATTAAACAGTTAAAAGAAATGGGATCTATAAGCTAAGCCAGGAATCCATTACTTATGGGACAAGTGTTAGACCACCGGTTTAAATAGCCTAGTGGGTAGTGACCCTACGTACAGTCGATGTCAAAGATATGTATACATTTTTGCACCTTATTCCACTGTAATAAGGCGAAAAATGTATACAAAGCCGACGGTCCTGGTTTTAAATCGCGGTAAGGGCAAATATTTCTGGGATAAGCATGAATAATAAAATCTTGGATGTTTTTAATTTACATTTTTGAGAATTCATATCTGCTATTTTGTGTTGCTCTGTACATTGTGGGTTAGAAGTGCGACTCTTTTTTTATGTAAGTTTATTACGAAACTGACTCCATATTGTCGCGGTGTGAGTGACCTATACAGAACTCATGCGAGAAAGTACGCAATTTTTATATTCTTCTATGCATCTTGTTTCCTATGGTCCATCTATATCAATTATATTTTGTAATGCTAGTAGATACGTAAGAACGTCCTTAAGATGACAAGGTTCTGCAGTTGTCGGTTAATTTGTAGGGATTGTGTTTGTTATTTTCAGGTGTAGAGCAACAAAATGTCGCTTAAATGCTAGTGTATGCGCCCTTAGAAGCAGCAAGAGGAGAAGAGCTTATTATTAAACCTTAAAAATTACATAGAACCATGGACCTTGCGTGGGGACTACTGCCCGTTCCCTCATGTTCATGAGAGGAGGCCTGTGCCCAACAGAGGAACGTATAGCTGATGATGACAATGATGGACCTTGCACATTATTTCATTATGGATGTTTTAGAGTAGATTGGTCCTAGAGCTGATGATGCAGATAATATGATGAAAGAAATCAAAGGGGACAAAGGCTTATGCTTTTCGCTCTCTTAAATAAAATAGAAATACATATAATAGATCGTAAGAAAACCAAATCGTACAATGGACGTAATGTTTATCTAATGGCGAATATAAAAAAACGGAATCGACTAGGTAAATTTTGCCGAACAGACCGGCTTTGGTACAAAACATTGATGTATTGAATTTCATCTTCTCTTAGAATCATTGACCAGTTAGAGCAACAATAACATTGTCAAGACTAAAAAATGATCGAACTTGATTTATGAATCAACAATCACATTACATTGGAGAGTAAGGAAGAACTAATAATATACGAATAGTGCACCATAGCCAACCTACCAAACCTACTAGACCTTCAAGAAAATATTTAACTCAGACCTATCACTACAAAATTCTATAAGCTATAACTCATAGCCTGCAGGGCGCGCAAACACCCTATAAAATGGAAAATAAAAGACATACAATTTTATCAGAGGGCACTCCCGCTACTGATCGCGCTTGTGTTGAAAATTGTACTCTCAGCGTTACACAAATTAATAAAGCATGCGCATAAATTATGACTATACAAGGTAACAGCTCCGATACTGTCGAGAAACAGTTTGAAAAACGGTTTCAAGGAGTTACGAAAAAACAAGGTCTGGAAACCGAAAATGGATTCCATATTTTTATGGTTGGTTTGGGTTGTGGAGCTTAGGCTCAACTTTTCAACCGATATTTGATTATTTAAGAGCGTGCTTTGGAACGTCGTTTTGTCAACAATAATTACTGATTTTCAGATAAGTATCTTTGACTACTTATATAATTGTTTGTAACCGAAATATTATAGCTAAAAAAGAAAATCTAAAGCTGGGTGTTTATTTTCCTTTTTTGCATGAGCGTACTCAAACAATATTAAGCGACGTTATTAATCGACACAAATAAGTTTTAATTTTGGTGTTTATCCATATTTTAAATCTCACTCTCTTTTAATAAGACTTTACAACGTTAGGTATTTATTTATTGAAATTTGTCCAAAACAGCCATCCTCGATTAAGATCTACAACAAATTACCGTATGAACTTAAGCTGACTCCCGTACCGGTTTTGAAACGCAAACTCATGACATTACTTTTAAACAAATGTTATTATTCTATTTCTAATTATTTAAATGATGACTTCAATTGATTATTTTTTTGTTATTATGGATATTATTATTATGAAAATGAAATTGACCTTTTTTATATAATGTAGTGTAATGCAATGTAATATATCTAATGTTTTTGTACGCCAAATGGCAAAACATAGTGGTTCGCTATAATAATTTAACACCTCTGTATCTTTCAGTTATACCTATGTTTTACAAATAAAGCACTTTGAACTTTGAACTTTTGAACTTTGAACTTCGAATCGTTTCGTTTTCTCAAACGCGGAAGACATAAGCGTGGCTCTTTGAAGGGGACGTGGTTTACTCGAATCAAGGCATTGACAATTGAGGCAAATGACTTAATTTCATATGAATATTATGGATTATAAAGTTTCTGGCAAATGATATTACGGCATATGACATTATGAAAAATAACAATTCTGTCTCATGAATATTATGGTAAATCACAGTTATGGCACATGAATTTATGGTAAACAAAAATATGGCTTGTGAATATGTGGGCAAATGAAGGAATATTCAATGATTATTCCAAGAGCTTGCCTGGGTAAGCTTACTTTTTTGGTAATATTTACTTCAATGTTATTTAATCTAAACTAACCCAAAGAGTTTATCTCGCTAGCATCTCAGTTTTTCCAAACCTTGCTCTATATTCTGTAGATCGACTAAAAACAGTAGTAGCTCTTGAATAGGTACATCCCGGTTGTGAAAAAATAAAATAAAGCGTAATCTAATTATGTTATACCAGGACATTTAGTTTTTTAAAATATAGTGTTTTTAGTCGTTTGGCATTATTCCCGAGTGAGCGAGTCTACATGTTTACAAATTAATATCTAAGTTCTTCACTGGAGACCCTCTAGACTTAATATCATTAAGTGGAAACGCAGCCCCAAATATTGTTTGAAGACTAGTATCCTTTTGCGTTCGCTCATATTTTATAAAAAGAAGAAATGCGACTTGTGTTAATTTTTGCTCACCTACTCTATAGAAGTTCAGTTGAGAGACGGTAAACCCATTTTTTTATTTTTTTAGTAACATATAAAAAAACATTTCTGATAACCCCCAAATATCATGTTGTCCGGGACTGATCGAGCTTTGAACTGTGTAGTACGGCAGAAAAGCACTAAAATCTGCTATCATTTCAATGTCAACTTCAACCTTGAATCATTGGCTAGATAAAAAGTTTTATGTTATGTAAAGGCGCACATAATATCAACAAAATGTATATTTAAAAAATAACTATAAAACATAATTAAGTTCCATCTTCGATCGGTTTTTTCTATTTCCGGTGATTTCAGTGTGACCATTGATATCTATACTGAAAATACCAAGAACGGCAGATAGATTTATAGGTCGCCTGCATAGACCATGAAAATGCTTTCGATACGTTTAACATTCTTTTATGTATCTGGAAGGTGCTACGCTTAAAGAGCAAGGGGTGTAAAATGAGTATTTACAGGTAATAAAAAGATTACAGATCTAGACACGCGGCAGCGTGTCAGCGTGTCAAGTCAAGTTCAAGCAAAGGAACTAGCTAGCCAGCGTCGAGTGTAATATTTACACGAACCACTTGGTGCCACTTTTGACCCTTCTATAACTCAAAACCTCTTTAACGTAAACACATAAAACTACGTGTGTTTAATTATATCCATAAGGACATCTAGAAGCCAGTTCTCACATTTTTAAATAACAGCAATTGTTATAGGTATCCAATAAAGCAAAGAAATAGGGTTTAATACTTGATCATAATGTTATTTTGTTTCTATAAATACATATTTGGATTTTGCGTAGAACTTGGCACTCATTTAGATCTCCATTCTTTTTGCGGCGAAGCCCACAGCCAAGCATAATTTTTGTATTGAACTTGGCTCTCCTTTTTTACATTTATGTTTTTGGTGGGATCTATTTTAAGAATACGGATAAGTAAAATTGGAAAGAGTCGGTCCAGGCTTTTCCCTTGAAAGAGGAGTGAAATAGTGACCCGACCTCCCCAAAGCTTTAAATTGTCGTCCTAGAGTTTATAATAAGAAAGCTGGATTGGAAAGAATGCCGCCTAAACATAGACGGGAAAACTTTTGAAGTACTAAATATAAAACGTATGTTTTGTTCATGACAGTTTATTCCGATGATAAACATATATCAAGTAAAGATGTCTAAAATAAACAACAGTTGCTAGGAAACAAAAGTATTAAAGAAGTAAGTTAACACAATGCAACCTTTTTCTTCTTAACATCCCCATTCCATGCTAATCTCCGTGGCCTTTTTAGGGTTCCGAAGCCAAAAACGGAACCCTTATAGTTTCGTCGTGTCCGTCTGTCCGTATGTCACAGGATTTTACTCAAAAACTATAAGATGTATTTAAATAAAATTTGGAGGTTAGGTGTAATGTTAGCCGCTACATTCCTAGTTCTGTAATGAAATGACTAAAAAAATATTTTTTTAGGAGTGCACTCGTTACATGTAACTGCAAGTCAAAAAAAAAAAATAACATTGTAAGTCCAAAATAAAAATAAGGTTCAGCATATTTTTGATTAAGTATTATATTCGGAGATAATCGCCCCGAAAGTCACAAAATTGTCTAATTTTCGAACAGCGTATTTAAAAAAACTTGAAAAAATCATGGATATGGTGTTTACTAAATTCTTTCAGCGAAAAATATTTTGAACAAGATAGGTTCTTAGGTTTTCGAGATATTGCTGAAACACTGCTATCCCTATAGAAAAGGACGTAAGTGTCGTAAGATTTCTGTGACGATACGACCTTTTTAATAGGCACGGGGAATCCTTCGTTGTGCATGGTCCGACAAGCACTTGGCCGGATTTTATTATGTTCGCCCAGCGCTCTTTTCCCCATTACAGATCCCTAGACAACGAACCTCACCATCGATTGGCCTTTCCTTGAGATGTGGCCGAAGAATATCAGAATTCATAGTTGAACAATCGACGAAAAAATTTAGCTAGTTAGTGAATAACAAAAAGCATGCAAAAGACATTTTCTGTTGAAAACAAAATACTGATCATTAAGGATACATTCATATTTTATACTTAGGCAAACAAATCAGCTTCGTCTAGGAGATCGACTATTCAAAATCGACAGACGTATTACTTAAACATGCATGAAACAAATAATAGAGCCAGAAGGTAATTATTGAAAGCGATATTCCAGTAAAAATAAAAACTAAAGTCATTGTGCGCTGTCTTTTACCGTGTTATACCACAGCCAAAATAAATAAATAAATTATCACTAGACAATACTTAAAATAAAACCAAGAAAAAGTTCCGCGACCCGTGTCGCCAGCGACGACAGGACAAACAAAATCGCACGCCTTCGTCTTACTATGTCTGGCACCATCGCGCGACGGGAGATTTCAAAGCACCACGTGTCGCGCGATGCGACATAACAAGCGAAGTCGTGCAATAAGCTTGTGACTTCATGTTAAAATTGATAACGCAGTGTTGGTAAAAAGACAATAAACCATCAATAAAGTATAAATTACAGAATATAATGAAAATCATAAAAAGATGACCTTAAAAGTTTTTAAAATATATGCATTTTTTACTGTCTAAGAGTAAATTTAAAGCTACCAATAGAATCCTACGCTTTTATAGAAACAAAATTGTATTACAACTATGGACCTAAACGCAGTATTTTGCGACCGAAACAGCGTTTCGGCTGCCACCAGCGAGGTCCGTCTTTGACTCAAATTTTTGGGTAGTTATGTTCTTTAAATGTAGTTGCTCCCATATAAACATTTGTTCCTCTCCAAAAACTGGTTTGAATGGCATCGTAAAAAAATCTTAGGTCACAAGAACAATCTGACATCGTGGTGACACGGCTCGCGGGACATTTGTCCATAGTGAATCCATAGTTTTACATTAGTATACAAACAAACCTCTACCGTTTTCTCCCAGTCTGTGTATTCGTTGATTATGGTGTAAAATATTTCACTCAAATGGTAAATGTACGAATTTCTCACATACGTCCTGAAAACAAAACAGAATATTATAGTCATGAGCCTTAAAATTTACATAATATTTTTCTATCACCTAAAAACTTACCTCAACATGCGATCTCTTTTATCTGGATCAATGCCGTTTTGAATGTCATGAGCAGAAAACTTCCATAAAGCTTCACTAGTTACAACTCCAAACATCAAGTCATATTTATTTTGAAATCGCCATCGTCCACTATCACTTCTCTTGGAGTGTAAGTTGTGGTTTTGATTCATATTATTTAATGGTCCAAAGCTAGGAAAATCACCGCTAGGAAACGTGGTTAAAAAGTCTTTTGCGAAATCGGTTTTAATAACGACTCCGTCAACAGACGGACCAAACGCTGTCATAAAATTCGGAGGAGATATGTCTATCGATAACAGCTGTTCCGTGGTGGCATCTCTGAGACAGTCAACTATAATTTCATGATCCTTTGCCATGTCTTCCGGTATAGCGCAGTTCATATGCTTTGCTAATTTTAATGTATAAAAAACTGGATCGTCCACTATAGCCCATGAACTTAGTGCAGAACCGGAAAGAAGAAGTGCTCTGTGGAATAAACCTGAAAAAAACGGGAATACTTAAATAACCTACCTACACTAAAATAAAGTTGTCAACATTAATACATGATCGTGAAAGTTTTTTTTGAATTTGTCTGTTAACGTGACATTATACTTTTTACTTCCATGTTTCGGAAAATCGTAATCGCGGACATAATTTTGATTACCTGGCATAACTGTTGGTGATATCATGAGAAAATTAATGCAAGCGGCGCCTGAGCCGTGGCCCATTAATGTAATGTTCGTTGGATCGCCTCCAAATAGTGCAATGTTCTGTTGAACCCAATGCAACGCAGCTATTTGATCCATCAAACCGTAGTTTGCCACGCGCGCTTTTAGATGCGGCGCCGGATTAGCATTAAGGAAACCTGAGAAAGAATTGAATACAAACACAGCCTTAGTTTAGAGTAAGGTACCGTCCTTATATACCGTGGGCGTTAATAACCCGAAAGATTTAAACCACGTATTTTTGACGACAGTACGAGTAAATAATGCTATATCAACATGGGTCCAATTATGTGTCTTAATTAAATCACTTTTTCAGTACAAATTAAATCATATTAATTGACCGCTTCTTTGTGAACAAACCTTTACTCCAGAGAGTGAGCGAGTTTAATTAATCTCAAGTTGAGAAACAGAGAGCGAGCATGACACTTCACGAATCACTCCGATATCATACGATCCACGGCGAATGCAGTGACTTGTGTTCCATGACAAGAAGTGTCATGACTAGTGTGTCTAGCATGATGTTTACGTTGAAATTATTTCAATTTATTGGCACCACAAAATACCACATATTGTAGGTATCCAAACTTTAGTAGTTACCACAACATTACAGTGCAGTTATTATTGTTGATACTTTGCGTTGATATCTTTTCCTTTGACTGACGTAACCAAAACCATTAACCATGTTTATATCCGAAAGAAATCATACCTATTATTGTTTTACCTCATACTATAGCTGGAAAGAGATGATTACTTTGTTATAATATCGATCATGCTAATCAGTACGTATTTTAAATTCACGATGTGTTGATTTATACTAATTAAAATAAAGTAAACGACTATGTTAAACAATTACGCATTTTTATTAATTTAATGTATTAGGTTTTCAAAGTGTGTACCACCGTTTTTAGCACAAAGATTTTATCTTAAACGGATTTCATTATTTAGGTTCACAAAAGTGTTTTTTATCTCTTCTGATGCCGTTCCAATTCTTCATAATAATTCTTCTCTAGAGTTCACTGGTGTTGAGTATACCTTATCTTTCAGAGTTCCCCATAGAAACAAATTCAATGGAGTTAAGTCGGGTGACCGGGCGGGCTAGGATTGACATAATTACACACATTAACATTGACTATTTAGTCGTGCTACAGCTCTTGACGATAACGTTGGATCTTCTGTAATCAAATTCATTATTCGATTATCTGTTCGTACATCTAGATTTATCGCGCTTTCCCTTGGAGTCTTTCTAAGCCCTTTTTTCCGAAACTGTCGGTGGATATCCACAAAAGTAGAATGATGAGGTAGACGACGATCTGGGCATCTTCTTCGGTATTCGGCGACTGCCTGGAGCGAGTTGCCATCCGCTAAATAAGCCGAAGGATAATGCGGCATGGCGAATTTATTTATTACAGTCAATCAAATTTTCAACGTGATTTTATCTTGCGTGACAATCAGTAATCATTTAAAATATGTCATTTTAGTGACATCAATTTCAAACTATCAGTGAAGGTAAATAGTTTGCACTCTCGCGATTGAGGACAGAACAAAATTAGACAAGACTAGATTTCTAGTCTTAGCGATAAGAGAAAAGAGGAAAGCTGCTTGTGTGATATCATAATAATTATTATTTAAAGCGCTACGCTGTATTTTAGTTGCAAGTCACATCCTTTTATCACGACGAAAATTTTTCGGTAATGAAACCTTTTTGTAGGACAGATACCAAACTTAATTGAGTAAAACTGGCTAACAACCATGCAGTTCGTGCGTCTGCGTGTAAAAGTAGTAGGTGGCTACCTCACGCCCTTAGGGTGTGTTACAATTGAGATTTTGTAACTTGTGATTTGTTTTAAATAATTAATATCTCTTAAATTATGGGTTTTTGGACTATATGTTATATAACTTTATATACTCTAATTAGGCTCTAAAATCGTTGGTTTAAATCTTTCGGGTTGTTAACGCCCACGGTGTATATGTACCTACATTCAGCACTGGATTGTATATTACTTAACAAAGTAAGGTTTCCTTAAAAATACTATGTTTCATTTGCATTTGCATTCAATAAAATTATAACTTGTTTAAATGGTTCAGATAATTGGGGTGTCTGCTGCAGGAGCGACTGTCATCGACGTATTGTTTACCATCAGTGGTCACACAATTTGTATTACTGCTTATTATTAGGGTTTGGTTTTACAAAAGAGTATTTTATATTAATAAGTACTGTACATAATAAATTTATAAATTTACTAGCTTCCGCTCGCGACTTCGTTTGCTTAGACCCGGGCTAAAAACTATTCTATATATTTTAATCCAGGCTATAAACTATCTTCGTGCAAAATTTCATTCACATCGGTGGAGCCGTTTAAGCGTGAATGAGTAACAAATATCCAAACATCTAAACATCCAAACTTTCGCATTTATAATATTAGTAGGATTACTTGCAGTAGTACATGACGTAAAAAAGGCCCTCAATAACATCTGATACATGAGTATCTCTTTCTATAGAACTGTTAGGACAGGGGCGATATTCATGCAGGTGACTGTGCGACGTAAATAAATGGAAAAGAAAACGCTTCAGCTTACCTAAAATACCGAGCCTAAAGTTTAACGTGACCACAATCAAATCTGCGTAACTGGCTAGAACTGCTCCGTCATATGGATTTGCAGAACTCCACGAGAAGCTTTCCCCGTGTATATAAACCAGCACTGGAATGGCCAATTTGACTTCATCCACTGTAAAATAAAAGTTTTATATAATGTTTGTTTTTTCAAGAATTTTAACAAGCCGTCTTGTTACGAGTAGCTCTGTATCTTATTAAATACGAACGATAGTATAGTTATACTCATAGTATGTAAGTAAAAAAAAGGTTTTAATTTCCTTCATGTAAAAGATGGAAATTAAAACTTTTGTATTTAAGTTACATAAGTACTATCCAAATATTAAAATAACAGAGGAAATACAAAACAACATTTCACTTCGGATGGATTAACAATACCACATTTGGTTGATTGAGCAAAAACTTTGCTTTTCTAAAGTGCTCGTATTGCTCCTTTTCTTTCGTTTTATATGTTATATACCCGTATACAAATCAGCATTCATCTTAATCACACCTATTTTTTTTAGTTTCCTTGCTGAATTAATAATAAAACGTTCTATCATTACCAATACACGCGAAGAAATGTTATATTTTTTAACTTACCTAGTATCAGAATTTGAACCAAATAAATGTTATAAACTAAATATAAACTTACTTTGCAAAGGCGCAAAAATGTTTAAGTACAGGCAATCTTCACTCTGGTTTTTAAGATAAGGTATCAGTCTTTTCAAGTATTCTAGTCTGCCTTTAGGCATAGTCTCTAATACGGTCCTTTCATCATGGAAATCTGGCAGCTTCTGAGGACATGCCGGACCCGGCCGGTCAGAGACTCTCACCCCGTCCCACGGCGATGGGGCTCTTGTTGGACTGAACCTGTAAAAAAAGCAGTTTACTCGACATTGGTTTCCATAGAATGTTGTCATAATATCGTCTTGCACAACGATTCATGTCAGGGGGGGCGGCATTGAAACTCAATATATTGAAAGCGTTCAAAGAAAACATTCAACCACTTCACGTTGATGCAATGCCCTAGCAGGGTTCATGTTTGAAACTTTCAATGCAATTATGTATTAGAAATTAAGACCTTGTAAACAACATGATGCAATAAAGAACTTGAACTTGAAGTAGTTGAACGTTTATAATATCAAGTGCTTACAGCAACACGAGGGCATTTTTATGATCAGTGTTCTCTTGCGAGGCGGTTTTGTGAACGACCATTAATCAATTGTCAAATTGTCTTTGTATGATTTTTTGCACACTGTGCAAGGTTTTATATAGAGTGGTAAGTTACTGAAAGGCTACTCCAGTTATGTATGCTCTAAGGGAACACCTCATCACACCTATAATTAGTCAAATAAATGCAAATATAACAGATGTACCTGTTTGATCCCACAGGAGGCGTCGCATAAGGAACGCCTAAGAATACTTCAAGAGACCTTAAATATTTATGTTCGTCCATACCCAAAACTATGCCTTGCAGTTTACCGTACTTAGTCTGAACAATCCTACTACTAATTTTAAATTTTACATTTGAATTTGGCAGTGGGTTAGCAGGGTTTAGATAATATTTTTTGTAGTCTTCGTAATTGCTGTAAGCGTTGAGCTCGTTAGTGTAAAATTTCTTTTTTATATGCATATATTTATCACTTTCGTAGTACGGATTGGGTTCGAAATTGACTTGAGTATAATGCTTCTGCTCGTGCTCGACGTCGCGTTCCTCATAGTCGCCCTCCTGGCCCTCACTCTGGTGTGCACCATCGCCGAACTTAAACTCTTTGCTCACGCTGCTCTTGTCTCTTAAATGACGATTCATATAAGTCGTGTTGGAATTAACAGAACTCAGTGACAGACAAAGGACAACTGTGAAACAGTAGAAATTTAATGACTTTCGAACTACATGACAATTATTATTATTTCTTATCATCCTTTTTTTGAAAATACTTTGACACATGCCCTTGTCACCCTTAAGTTTATTTGGGGATATACGGGTTATTAGTCAGGTAATCATTTCCTCTTGTTTTTTTTCCTGAAGTGGTATTTTCTGTATGTGACGTCTGGCCCTGCATCTGAAGCAAACAAAATAGAAAAAAATTATTACAAAAAACAAAACCCTTTAAATAAATATATATTCTATGTGTATCGGATTAAACATATCTTACACTCTTCTTACAGACACTGTTTTCTTTGGAATAAAGTCAGTACAAAACAAAACAGTCAAATACTTAATAAAATATTTTGTATGTTAGTGGAGTAAGTAGATTTTTTCCCCTAATTGTGCTTGGACAGTTACCCTATTTTCGGAAGAAGTAATAACGTATCTAAAATAATGTAGTGCAAATTAAAGTCAATATGGTTACGGTAGGCTGCCAAACTAGTGCAACTGGTCAGTCGTCCATTTTGTTGAAATTGATTTGAGGCGCGTAAAACAAAGATCCTTGGGCATACAGCCACGATTTACAACCCCATTTCAAAATATTTTACATCGACACTAAATTGTTACAATTTAATTTTTAAATATTTAATTATATGAATCACATTTTATAAGTGTTTTTACGTTTAAATTTATTTATAAATACGTTTTAAAACATCGTGTTTGAGTTACAACCGCCTTGCTTTATAACTAAAAATAAAAAATAAAATAAAATAATCATTTATTCCAAACACATCCTGTTACATATTTACCAGGGGTCCCCACACTAGGCTACGCCTGTATCGTGGAGAACCAGTTAGAGTTTATTTTCAGAAGTGAGTTACCCTAGAATCTAGATATTTTATTACATTTGGTGGAAAAAAAAATCTATAGTGAACATTAAAAAGTTTTAACTTAGAAACTAACTTAGATATCTAAAATGTCTTCGGTGTCTGCATAATTAAGTGAATGAAGAAATTTAAAAATATGTGTTTTTGCTTCATTTATAGTACAGCTTGTTAGATTACAATTCTTGAGCAAGGTGTTATAGATTGATACCCTAATGTAATTGCCAAAACGTTTGCCAAAGCTGGAAAGCACCCTAGGAACAGGTAACCTAAAGACGCGTTTTTTAAGTAATGTATCATAGCAAGCCATGGATTTAGAGGTTTTGTGTGTAAGTAATGAAATTTTTTGTACAAAAAGTTGGCGTACGGTTAAAACATGTGATTCGTCATACAACGTCGCAGTTGGATACCGAAAAGGCTTTTTTTTCACTCCTCATGCTCGAAAAGTGTGTCATATTACGCTTAGCAAGCGGGGCTAAAGTGGTATAGTCAACAGCAAAAGTAGGTTATCATTTTTTCACCTTATTGCAATGGAATAAGGTACAAAAGTGATAACTTACTTTTGCTGTTGACTGTACATGTAACCCCTAGGGAAAATATGTATAAATATTTATGATTTCTAAAACATTTAATTTGACCAATCAAAACACTTCGCTGTAATAAATCCACCAATCACCACTCTTTAAAAAACATTTGTATTGGCTATCAACTAACCAGATTACAGCGAATATTAAAAACAACCAATCAGAAACTAGAATTAATTTCAAATATCAGGTGTTTTTTAGTCCCTAACTCACAATAATTATTAAAACAAAAACGCCTCTGGCTGTCAACGACGCGCCTGTAGACGGTCAGCCGGCCAATACACGGTGATTAAATACTGATGATCCACCATAGTTGTCTCTTTCTATAACTGCAATGAGAAAGAGACAGCGCGTGGATCGTGAAGTGATAATACTTCACCGTGTATTGGACACCTCAGAGGCGTTTATTCGTGGTGTCAACATTTTGTATCTGTGTCAAAGCAGTTTATTAAAAAAATATGCCGCCAAATCGAATAATCTTTGCGCCGTGGAATTTATTATTGATTGTGGATGGATAACTTTTGTTTTACTATTTTCTCGCAGTCGAAGTGAAAAGTAGAGTGTATAACTCGGGTCTAAAAGCCATATTACCCCTCGAAATATTTTCCCTCACTTCGCTCGGGAAAATAACCATCTCGTGGTAATATGGCTTATTTTAGCCCCTTGTCATACAATCTACTATTTCACATCTCATGCTCGAAAAGTGTGTCATATTAGGCTTAATAAGCGGGGCTAAAGTAGTACATTTAGCCCCTAGGGAAAATATGTATACATATTTATGATTTTTAACACATTTAATTTGACCAATCAAAACACTTCACCATATTAAATCCACCAATCACAACTCTTTCAAAAAACATTTATCTTTGCTATCAACCAACCAGAATACCTACAGCTACATATTAAAATCGACCAATCAAACATCAGGTGTTTTTTAGTCCCTAATTCCAAATCATTTAAATCCACCAATCACAACTCTTTCAAAAAACATTTCTCTTTGCTATCAACCAACCAGAATACAGCTACATATTAAAATTGACCAATCAAACATCAGGTGTTTTTTAGTCCCTAATTCCAAATCATTAAAAAAGAAAACGCCTCACGCTAAATTGAACAATCTCTTCGCAGTGAAATTTGTTATTGATTGTGGATGGATAATCTTTGTTTTACTATTTTCTCGCAGTCGAAGTGAAAAGTAGAGTGTATAACTCGGGTCTAAAAGCCATATTACCCCTCGAATTATTTTCCCTCGCTTCGCTCAGGAAAATATCCATCTCGTGGTAATATGGCTTATTTTAGCCCCTTGTCATACAATCTACTATTTTAACATAACTTTCAGTACTGAACGTTGCGCTCTTTCAATTTCCAACATGGTGGTCTTTGCTGCGCTGCCCCATGCTGTAATACAGTAGCTGATTACAGTGATTACTGACTGGCACAGCGCAGTGTATACTAATAGTAACAGAGAGTTATCTGCAGATTGGCGAAGTTTTTTGAATATAAAAATAGATTTTCTAATTCTTGCGGAAAGTTTGTGAATGTGGTGTTTGAAATTTAGTTTTTCGTCTACAAACAGACCCAGGTATTTAATGACATCAGTGCGCTGGATGAAGTCGCAATTACAGGAGGTGGCAGGGCAATATTTACACGAGTGAATTTTGATAACGGGGTTGAAGGATGGTCTCGACGAGGTGGTTATGTGAAAGCAGAGAAATTTTGTTTTATTGTTATTTAGGTTTAAGAGGTTTGCACGAAACCAGTCCGAAGCCAGTTTCATGCCGTTTTCAGCAGCAGCTACTGTTTTTTCCCAGCTAAGATCGTTGAACAGAATTACCGTGTCGTCAGCGTAGCAGATTATTTCAGAATTTGGGATTTTCAGATTTAGGATATCGTTCATATAAATTATGAATAGAGTAGGTCCGAGTATGCTTCCTTGCAGCACGCCAAATTTAATTTGCTCCATATTACTACTGTAAGAGCCTACTCTGACCAGCTGACTTCTCGCAGACAAATAACTCTCAAACCACGACAGCGGGACACCATGTATGCCTAACATCTGTAGTGAAATGAAGTATAACTGACGCGAGAGTGACGGATACATTTTAAGAAAAAAACCATTTCGCCAGTGGGCGTAATTTAGGTCATTGTAGCTATGTATGCCTGCGCGTTATGAAGCCCTTTACGAGCAAGTGTGATGAAAACATTATTTTGTACTTGCACCTGTCAAGTACTAATGGCAACGCACTTAACTGACTATTCGTGGACTTTACGCCATTGTAATAAGATTCACAGATGGTCGGTTGAGTATGTCGTCGATGGTACACTAAGTTCAGTGTTATTAAATTAAGGGCAATCCCTTGTTTCGCAGACCGAAATTTCATAGAATTTCGTTTATCCTTCCGGTCCTTGTATTTTTATTTCGAATATTATTGTTTCAACGACTATTTACTTGAATGAAACATGTTTCACAGACAAATAATTCAATGTATTTTATAATTTCATTTTTTATTTAACATACTTGTCAACCCGGTAAAGGTCGCTGGAGTCCGCTGGATGCGGGTGGCGCAGGACCCGTCATTGTGGCACTCTTTGGGAGAGGCCTATGTTCAGCAGTGGATGTCTTCCGGCTGATATGATGATGATTGATGATGGTGAAAATAGATTCGCACTTTATCTTTCAAGATTCGTACGTGTCTTCAAATAAAAATACCCTGGACACCTAATACAGTCAAGCCAGCCCTAATTGATTTAATTTGATAGGAAACGAATCAGTTGTAAGCGGTTTTTCACGCTACTACGTATTATATAGTTACCTAAATGTTTTAGAGCTTGGCTGGCTTGGCTTTAAGACAATAACTAAGGCTATGCTTGGCATATTAAAATTCATCATCATCATCATCATATCAGCCGAAAGACGTCCACTGCTGGACATATTAACATTATATTTAGATAAGAAATTATTAGCTTTATATTATGAAGAGAAAAATCGCCGAAATATAAAATAATAATTATAAGTAATATCTATCTATAACAAAATATCAAAATTAATTCACGTAAAATTGGTACCACGTTTCTATCTCGCAAATTGCTTCGTTTGTTAAGAAAATGAACGATAGAAGTCTGTGTATTTTTTTTCCCGTCGCAACGGTCATTTAGATTCGGGATGAACTGTCCCACTAAGGGTCAGATGAAATAACCTCGACCTAAAAAGGGTCAGATTGACCTACTATTTCACGAGCTACCTGCTTAATTAGAAGTTTGTATGCGTTCGCTATTAATGTCTTGTTATAAATGATGTAGGTATTCATGATAAATATATGAATGCTTTAAATAGGTACCTACTATATTATGTTGCTTTATACAACTTGTTACTTTATTAGGTTTGTATGGCTTGCTTCCGTTTTTTGTACTACGTCAAAATTTGTGTTATCCCAGAACTCCGTCATTTATGAACCGATTCGTACAATTCTTTTTTTATTTGAATGTATATGCTTCCAGGTTGGTCCCATTGTTACCAAAACTTAAGTTGGTTGATGGAAACCATGAGGAATAGAGGCAACTCTTCAAATATTATCGACCCACACACAGTAATATGGTTTTCGTCTGTAATAATCAACGTATTTACTCTCGGAAAGCAGTTCATGTGGTAAAGTACAAAGGAAATGTGGAAATCGCGCATCGAAGAAGGCGGTGGTCACGCTGCTCTTCCGTCTCATTAGATAGGCGTCCGCGCATCAAAGAGATAAGAATGGCATGCTGCTCTTCCGTCTCTTTGGATAGGCGATCGTGGATTAAACTGAGACGGTGGGCGCGCATTATTTATTTATAATACTAGCTTTTGCCCGCGGCTTCACCCGCGTACTAAGGAAAAGGAGAATCTCAGTTTGACCCGTATGTTCCGATTTAATTGCAATTTGGCACAAATACCTTCACGAATTTTCAAATCCACAATATTAAATTACAAAATTGATGCTATTTTCAGAATAAACATCCCAAAAAACCATAAAAACGACACCCATATTGATATTTTGACATTTCAACCCCATCGCATCTCAGGAGGATGGTATTTCACGTCCACCACGTTGGATTTTAAAATCGTTGATGTTTTCGTAATCGGCGACCCGATAAACCATAGAAACAATACCCGTGTTGATTTTCAGACTTTGTCACTACAATTCCCCCTTTTAGGGGTTGAATTTTCAAAAACCTGAAACACTTGTTTACTCATTCATCGTGAGGAATTAAGGTTTCGATTAAAATAGTTTCACTAATCTTATTTCCCCATACACACACCCAGTTTTGAGAAATCCTTTCTTAATTCAGCCCTAGACTTTACAAGGAACCTAGGACATCTAGGACCAGCGGTTTGGGCTGTGCGTTGATATGTCAGTCAACCAATCAGTCAGTCAGTTTCTCCTTTTATATATTTAGATTGTATGCTCTCATCCGTGAAAGTCACTTCTGGCGCGGTTCGTTATTCCCTTTAGTTAGCCTTAGATGTAGAGGTTCAGTTTTGAGATAGGCGTTTTTGCTTCTCCGTACTATTCTCATTTAAACGTCGCTGCCTCATACTAGCGTTTTGTAGGTTTATCCATTTTAACGCTTTTTGTGAATAAATTATTGAACTATTCACTAAAAAGTAAGAAAAAAAAAACCGAATGCAAACAAAAAATGCATTAAAATGCAAAAAAAGAATTGGCTATTTTTGTTTCCCAACTTACAATCAACCTATTTTTTTCTACTCAATGTATGTCTCAATGTTGTCTTTGCATTATAGGTACCCACTTTAATGTACAATTAAATATTGTTTTTTTTTTGGAGTCGGTGTCACGATTAAGTACATACTTACAACGACACCTTGGCTGGACGATTTTGCGAGCTCCCTAAAAGCCAAATACGTATTGCCACAAGTTCGCGACAGCTAGAGGTGGTTATGATTTCACTATCGGGAAGAGGCAGGGTCTCTTGGGACGTTGCTTAAAGTACTCTTACAAAGCTTTAGTTTGAACAGTTAGATTCTATATTTATAATCTAAGGCCACTTGCGCATTTGATAGTGCAGAATATGCGCGTTATCAGTACTGTCAGTTGTCAGTCAAGTCAGTAGGTACAGTCAAGGGTGAACGAATACGTACATACATAAGGACAAAAATATCTGTATATATGTTATATTCTCGGAAGATCAAGTATAAAGAACAAAGTATACATTAGCTGATAGCAGGGGGCTTGCAATGGGCGGGGCGCGTCACGTTAAACACCTCCCGCTCGAAATGCCCGGGGCAACGAGTCAGTCGAGGGCTAGCGCCGCGCGAGCGAGCACATGTACAATAGTACACTAAAAAAGGCTTTTACAGTACACATGGTGTTACTTTTCCGCACTAGTGCGGAAATTAGCACTTTCCATGCATATGTAGAAACTTTAAAGAGCCATATTATGTACTGTAAAACGTTGTACGATACACGTGCGAATAGGTAATTCGCAACTCGTGTCGATTTAAAACACTCCCTTCGGTCGTGTTTTAATTTATCACCACTCGTTGCGAATTTCCTATTTTCTGCACTTGTATCGTAAATAACTATTATATACCACATATATACACATGTACAGTCGGCCCCTGACGAATATGAGCACTTTAGTACTTTGTCAAATTAAACCACATTAAGGCAGAGCGGCGCGCTCACGTGATTAGGTTAGCAAAGATTTAAATTTAGAAAGATTTGTTATGACATTCATGCATAAGAGTGCTGGAGCCGTAGCATGGTTGGCCTTATCACGCGACAAGTGACAAGATAAGAGCGTCGTCTCGTTCTATCGAACGGTGTCACCCAGTGACGCACGCTCTATCCTATCACCTATCGCGTGACAAGGCCAACCATGCTACGGGGCCTGATTTGTTATTGCTTGTCACTGCATTGTCTTTGTCTCTGTTTTGCGATGTTGACAGATTGTTTTTCACTAAATTAGAGGACTAAATGTTTCACGATATAATTTCAAACCTGCCAAACACAAATAGGTAAGTAATTAAATTTTGACTCACTAACTAAGACATCTAGTGGCGTAGTTTAAAACGTATGCTTTTGAATTTAAAGGTCTCGGGTTCAAATCCCGGGCAGCAATTTTTTTTTTTGTATTTTATTATAAGTTTAGTAATTCTCAGAACTTCAATTAACTGCTGTATTTATACTTCATTTGACTTGAAAAAGATGCAACACATATTTAAGAAGGTCTAAATACTTAATATTTTATGAAATCGGATACTAGTAGGTTCGGATAGAAGCATACCTACGAACATTACTGCTTTATTAGAAGAATCCAAGAATGTCCACTTTTATTTATTAAAATATAATAAGATCTGAATTCGAGATTGAATATACGTCAAAATAATAGGGATTAATCTTAGAATATGAGTGCAAATTATTGATCACTCGGGGATAAACTCCTAGAAGGTCAGTTATGTTTTATAGGTTAAAAAACTCTTTTCGTTGTTAATATTTCGCAGAAGATCCTTTCAGTCGTTTATAAGACTTGACTGCCGGCAAAAAAATCATGATAGTGTCCACAAATGGTCTCTTCTGCAGCAAATCTCCTTACCCATAGATTCAAAGTATTGCGCTGGAAATAAAGAATCATCAATATATACCTACTGTATTATAAATAGAAAAGCATTGGTAATGTTGAAAATTAAGACATCATCCAGGAACAAGATAGAAAAGAGCCGTGAAGACCAATAGGTAATATCATTATATGCATCATTGATGTTTCGAAATAAAAACTTACAGTGTCCCAAATTGTGGGATATCTCGAAAATAGTATTGCCCTCTTCACACTTGGTCGGAATAGTCAGTGAATGCGCAAAATAAGAACTTAGAGACAGAGATACGCATTGCAATATTTAACGGTATAAATGTCTGAAAGTAGCTTTCCAAGTTATGGTAAATCTTTAAAAAATAGCACGAAACGGAATTTTAGGCCATTTTAGGAAGACAGCTGTGTTCAACTCTTCCACTTAACTAAAATCCTCTATAACTTGTAAATTAAACGCCATCAAATAATAATCATTCCGACTCACTAGAACATTCACTGGAAGATTCACTCTCGGAACTGGTACCGCTAGAATCGCTAGACTCAGGCTCATTTTTTTCGTCATCAAATAAATCTCTCTTTACATGTCTTTCCTAGCTTAAACTTGACGCTGTGTTGAGAAAATCGAGGAATCCGATAGATTTCTCCTTCACGTCTGTGATTAAATTTTTCACGTTCTGATCAAATTTGAGGCCAATTTTCTGGCTTTGACATAAAAATATATATTCGACAGTTTACACAGCTTTTTGTTGTATCTGTTATGCCAACCTTCTAAATTATTAGCGTCGAGACCCTCGGTCCGTGGGGTCCCAGTGCGCATAAGTTATTTGCAGAAGTCGCGAAACGTCTGGTCGATGTAACTGGTGACCGAAGAGCTGGCGGCTTTCTCGCACAACGCATCAGCATTGCAATTCAGCGAGGAAATGCCGCCAGCATCCTCGGTACAATGCCTCGAGGGCCTTTTTTAGATTTAACTTAGTTTTAATTTATCTTAGTTAATGTTAATCATAATCTTGTTATTTATGTTAATAAATTGTTCTCCAATTATTAGTTGTTCGATATTTTTCCTGAGAACTACCAAATATTTCCAGAGTTATTATTGACAGCCAATAATTTTCGAAATAATTCATATATCGGTCGATATTTTTCGTAGCAATAGCAGATACGTTAGTAACCTCAAGAATTCTTTCCCCTCACCATCGCAGAGATTAATTGCCTTCGGTTTTCTCCAAATAGCTTTAATATAATGCAAGTAGCATCCCGATTTATTTACTGACGGATAGACCTGAGACACAGCGTTCAAGGTAGGTAACTCAAAGTCAGCCTTAAAATGTTGGATTTCTGCATTCAGAAGTGTTTGAAACATTCTGACGTATATTTTCTCCTGTTTGTTAGTTAGGAGAGCGTATATGACTGGCACAATGGTGCGGCTACTGTCGGATTCTAAGTTCAACATGGCGTGTATCGTGTATAGTTGGTGAAAGGGTTTTGGTACAACTTTAAAAACTTGCCATCCCCGAGGAATCTAGAAGTCTTTTTTTATGTTTTTTGACAAATCAGTGCCCTAAAATAAACATTTTGTCATCATCATCACAAATCACGAAAAAAAAAACGCTTATGATGGTTATGATTTTGGACTGTCAAATTTTAATGCCTCGGTACCCAAAGCTCGCTTCTTTCAGGCATATAAAAGGAGTTTTTTTTGGAGGAAAAGGTAGGCAGTAGAATGGTGCAAATCTTTGAGATCATGCAAGGACTCCTCGTAAATAGGCTGTATTTACTCAAATGACTATGCCACCTTTTCTTTACAGCCGAACATCGCCCATTCAATAGAATTTCTGTCAAAATCCGGTAGACATGTGTGTTCACTTACCCGAATAACGGTAGTCAATTGTGCATTCATCGTCACAGTTGAAGCACTACACGAATCTTTGTTATTCCATCTAAATTTCAATGTACCTGATTTTTAGTCTTTGATATTGAAGCAATATTTATAACCATTTAATAGTATGCAGCGCCGATCTTTAGCAGTTTTAATTACTTTAATGGCTTTATGTTCCATTATAAAAACTTCGTTGAACTAAAGCCAGTGACGCTGGCGCCAGTCACTAGCATGAAAAATAGACCATAGTTCTATTCCCGCCAGTGCTGACAGCCAGCGCTGGTTTATCTTGAAAAACTGCTTATACGAGGCCAATAACAAGCCAGCGCTGGTTTCGTCTAAACCTTCATTGCTTAACAGCAAAATATCTGTGATTTACAGTAGGTACAGACATTAATATGACATTGTCATTAAAAACTACCTTATTCAATGTTTTATCATGTTTAATCTTCAAGTGGCCAATATCTCAGATATCTGTTTAAATGTATAAAGAGTATATATTATATGTATAGTTGTGGTTCAAAGTGTTTTTCTTGCCAATTGTACCTGTTGGTCGATCACGTAACGCATTGTATGCGCGTCGGGTAGATCTAAATGTCAATTTTTATATGGAAAAATGACATTTGGATCTACCTAGCGCGCGTTCGGAACGTTACATAATTACCCCCCGGCCTTTTCGGAATAAAATATACATAAAATCTGACCTAATAAGAAAGCGTTATTTCCAGAATTCATCATTAAAAGAATATGTTTAATTCCTTAATCGGATCGTTGCTAATCGCAGGAGATAAGTAACTGCATTAGTCCGAATCAGCCTTATTACTAATTAGACGTACGAGTAGTACTATTATATCACGGTACCTTATACAAATCTGACCTACTCAGAAATTGGCTTAAAGAGAAAACTACTTCCATATCATAAATATCATAAGCTGTATGTCGAAACTGTTTTATTCAGAAACCGACTTATGGCAAATCTGACCTCAACAGAGTCGTACTTACTCAGATTTTGGCCTAAACCTCCACTAATTTGGTACGAATCTGTCCAGCACGTCTAGCACAACTTGCTGCTCAGTCGCTTCTCGCGCGACTAAGCGTCCCCTATCTCACTCGCACCGTACAAATTAGAAAAAGGGGGGTAGAGCTTTCTCGACTCGCGTCGCGGTGCGGCGTCAGTTGCGCTAGCCCCGCTGGCCCGCCTAAATGATCTAATACTTGGCACAGCCCTGCGTAGACAAACTCATTAGTCTCATTACGTCACGAAAACTCCCAAACGACCGCAGTTTGGTTTCCGTGTTACACTTCTTTTGTGGTGAAAGGTCCTGTGTCGTCCACGCATCAAAGTATGAAGCACTTAACGTACAAAGTCAGACACATTATACTTACCAGGCATCTTGTGTCACATTTCCCTAAGGCTGGATTTGATCAAACAGGCATAAGGCTTTCTTTGTTAAAATTCAATATACTATAGATGGCGGTGTATATATTTTTATTATATTTTATTTCATTTAATTATATTTTGTCCTTTAAATATTATAGTTAAATACTACATTTTTTGTTTTTGTGTAGTTGTGTGTGTTGTAATTAAGTTTCAAAACAACAATATACTTATACTAATCTTATAAAAACCTTGTTAGTGTGTGTAGACTTCGGTTTTAGAATCTTTGCTATCCGAACAGTATTCAAGTGCAGTAACTAAGTAACGATTGATATAAATGCTAGTTTTGATAAAAAACTGCCCAGCACCATATCCCCATTCAGTTACAATTAAATAATTTTGGTTAAATATTCGTAATAAGTCTCCGTCTCCGACACCGTGTACTTAAAGCAAAATCAGAAAAATTGTCTCAGTAAGAAGACAAAACACTACATCATTTTGCTATGACAACCTAAATGGTATTTGTCACCAGTTCACGATTTATTAATTAGTTACTCCGTACATGTTACACCCTCAAAAATGTTGGCACAACAATACGCAATATGCTTTCATTCTAAAAAACCCATCTGTGAAATATTTTATCGTTAAAACTTTGCTTCAGTCTGTCTTAAAAATTCAATGTAGAGGTAAAAGTTTAAATGGAACCTTTTTATGATAAGTTTCCAATTTAAATCCATTTTCCCGGGAAACAAACAATGTTTGCGGTGCAATATCGATTTCTTGTCCCTTGTGTTTTTATGCGTGAGGTGATTGGATAAAGTCAGGGTCGTAAGAATGTTATGCGATGCTTAATTTAATACTTATATTACATCCTACGAAATTAAATTAAGAAGTTAGTTATTTAGTCGCTTGTGTAGTTGATCGTTAGTCGCTTAGAAACATATACTTTATTTATTTATAAGCAATATTTCCGGTTGCTGGAAATGCTTCCAAATGACGAAAGGTCATATTTGCCTTCCTGCTTAACAACATAAATCTCGCATTATATACTTACGCTTCAAAGACGCTCCACTTGTGACGTTGCAAATTAGGACCAATGTGTGCATACAAGTAAACAACCTTAGAACAAGCTAGCATTGCAAGCAACATTGACGAAATAAAACACAATCAGCGTAAATAAGTAATTGTGTCTCGTAGGTATCTGTCATCCCGTTGACACAGCGGAGAGGGCACCTGCGTACTTGCCATGTATAAAGGCGGTGACGGATAGGTACTTAGCATTAGGACAATTTTCCGTCCTCCACACTAAGTTCAGTCGGCTGCCGCGCCGTCCTAAGGATCAAGACTCACTGGGTAGTACAGAAGGAATATGAGATACCCTGTGTGATTGCTGTAAGACGTAAGTATAGGAAAAACTGGGCGAAACGTTTCCGTGAGATTATTGGAACACATGCAGCGTAAAAAAGATGGATATTAGAAACATCGCGGTGGCAGTGTGCGCGTGCGATACACGTGCGTTCTATTTCGTTCGATTTGACAAGACGAAACTTCTGGTTCCACGTAAGATGCGTGAGGCAAATGAAATTGGGTGCCGCCCCAACTTTAATCGGACGTTGCCACTAGAACGGAAGCCTTATCTAATTTATTAGCACATTATTTCATGTGTTTCAGCCAATGTGAAATCGGTGTGCCTGTTATCGACTGAATCTCACACAACAACTCCAGCGTAAGACTGTCCCCCTGCTCTCGCTCCGTGAAGTCTTTGCGTGCGTGAGGGGTCGTGAGGTGGGCGAAGCGGGCAGTGTGCACGATCCGGCCGCGAGAACACACATCAGCCGGAACATGTCACCCGTAGTGACAGGGAATACACGAGTTTTACCGTTACTAATGTTATTATTAGTATAATTTTAAAGCACGACTCACGAAAGTATAATTACTTGCAAGAATTTAATCAAAACTTAAACAGTTCGTTGTCATTATATCACCGAAAGACGTCCACTGCTGGACATAGGCCTCCCCCAGAGTGCCACGATGACCGTTTCTGCGCCACCCGCATCCAGCGGACTCCAGCGACCTTTACCAGGTCATCAGTCCACCTTGTGGGGGGCCTGACCATGCTACACCCAACAACAACAACAGTTTGTCGTAAAATATAAGAAATGGTTGGGTATTTAAGTCGAATATATTTATAATAAAATTAAGATCAGAATCAAACGTAGCGTGGTTTTCTTTACCTTGGACCATATAAAGTAAAGCGGCCGCAGGGTGCAATAGGAACATTGTATTTACAACTCGTTAAAACTTCCTGCTTTGCGAGATTGTTTTGAATTAACTTTCTAACCGAACTGTCGTGGCTGAAATTACATTTATAAAGCCATGAGTCAATACAGTTTTACCTATGTTCAACGTTACGAACGTCACTAACGTTAATTGATGAAGGAGAGAGGAGTTTTTTAAAAGACAACAATACTCGTAATACTTAAGGAGCCTATTAATGAGTCTGGTCAGCAAGAATAGGACATGATGTCACGATCCTCAGCATTGAGGGGACGACTGATGTTATTATAATATCTCTAGTTACCTACATCATTTGCTAAGCTAATTAATAGCAAGGTATGGAACCTATTTCTGATATGAACATTTTTCTGTTTAGGGACAATGAGTTAAAAAAAATACAGCTAAACCGCTGAACAACTGCTATAGAAAAAGTAAAAGGGAAACGAAGGAAAACTGGAAAATGGAAAATTTATTCATCGCTAGCCCTCGAGGCATCGCAGTGTCGCGGAATAGAATAGCAGGGCAGGCTATTGGGTAGCAAGACATCACGGTTTGATAAAAAAGGACTAGAAGAGACAAGACAAAAGTATTTTTATCAATACAAACAATCAAAAATCTGTAGGAATATTGGCAAAACGACATTGACCATAACATTGACAGAATTCCGATCCGAGTGTCAGTATAGATTAGAGTATTTAAATCTTAGTCACATACTGATGATAAACAGAATTCGATTTCCATTGACTTGTTTATTCAAAGACAACAGCTCCTAAAGGATATCGTATCCCAAATCGGCATACTGGTTTAATAGTTCCACTGCTACGTAGTATATTCAAGACACCTAGTTCAGTGATTTTTAAAATGAAGTCTGTGTTGTGGGAATTCTTAAACATCGTTATAGAAGTATTTCCAGCTTTTTCTAACTCTATGTATAGGACAGACCATTTGATCGTGGGTACGACAAACATTTGTATGCTAACTGAGCAGTTTCAGACAATGTACTGCTTGTTTCGTAGTAGCATTCGAAAAAAATACAATAGTTGGCCATTTTTCTGTTTAGCTCCGAGGAATGGATAACGACGTGAAAAGGTTCGCAATGCCTCCATTGAATTGATCATTGTGGTAATGGCGTATCTGTAAACATTGTAGTCGTTTAAATAGCATCGTGAATGCTATCATGATGCTTCTAACATTTACGAAAACATTCCCTCCACATCAACCTGACGTATAAATTCAATATTAGTAATTAAAATTCAAAGTTAAGGCGGAGAAGATATTTTGAATCAGATACATTTTGTTACCAATATTGTTACCTATATAATTATACTCAGACATAGATTTTAATCGTTTTTATGATTATTTATATATTTTAAGAATTATTTAGCAAATGACTTTCGAGCTGAATTTTTAGGACAGATTTTTAGGATTTTATGTACAGATAATCATTTAATATACGTATACCTACCAATATCATTTTTGTCAAGGACAACATCGTATCGTAGAAACTCTAAAAGTTGTAGGAGTAGTGTTTTTATCCGATAAGTATATATCGGTCTTGCAAGTATATATTTCAC
Source organism: Epinotia nisella (assembly GCA_932294315.1). Taxonomy (NCBI): domain Eukaryota; kingdom Metazoa; phylum Arthropoda; class Insecta; order Lepidoptera; family Tortricidae; genus Epinotia; species Epinotia nisella. The sequence goes on from OW028673.1 coordinate 23,932,506, forward strand.
GAATGATTATAATCTCTTGATTTAATTTTTTTCACAAATTTTGCATCATCTGATTATCCTTAGATGCAGGATATTTTGTATATAAAATTCGTTGCCTACCCCAATTTTTTACGATAGTCAAAAATAAACCCTGGAATAGAGATGAGTATCAAAAACCAAATTAGAGCACCATTGTTTGTTATACTGAACATTTTATTCCGTTTATTTTGTTATTTGCCAAAATCTGAGCTGAAATGTATTGCTAATAACAATTGTTACAAGTCATGATACAATATTGAGCTTTCAATAGTGTTTAACTATGATTAAATAATTACAGTTTTTCATATTTTACGTCAATTATCTTCATATTATATTCGAATATTTTTATATGTCACACTATATTTTTATATATACCTTTAAAGAATTATTGGTAGACTAAAGAACTCGTCATATGAATAGAATTACTCCTGCGTCAACTTTTTCAGCCTAACCTTGATTGCTGCGGTGGAAGTCGCATCTCTTACAGAGTCTGGCAGGCGATTGTAAATTGAGGCTACTTAACTGACCTAACCGACTTAGTATTTGTGAATGTGTTTCGAAGCATTCAAATTTGATATCAGTTCACAATGTGACGACAAAAAAAAATTAAATTATAAACGGTTTTGGCAGTTCATAATATTTCGACAATTTATAATATCGCGAGTAAGATTATAATCTGACGGTGTTCATAATAATCTTACGGTGGCATACCATATGCCTTATGTTGTCAATCGGCCCGTATGCCATAGATATTTTACCATCATCTCGGCAACTGTTCATCACCAATTTTTTTTTACCCACGGTTAAGTCACATGTAACACTTGTATTACAATTTTGCAATACTGGAAACTTGGTATACAGCAATTATGCGTTCATTGAACCGTTTTTGTGACTGAATTTAACAACAGTTTTTGAAATGAAAATAGTCAAGTCCGAACTAAATAAAATCTTGTTATCAATAAAAGTAACGGTAAAACAAAGCTAATAAACAAAATAACAACGCAGAACAATAATGATGAAACACAGTAATCACAGACTAAGCTACATAACAAAAAAGAAACAGGAAAAAAGTAAACGAAACTACGAATTATATAATTAAGGTTCACTTGGCCATCAGAAGTAAATCCTTTTGGGTCGGACGAGAGATCGCCGGAACAATTTGCGAGATGGTCCCTGGGGCGTCGTTTTGTACTTTTATAGGCACGATTTAAGTGCGAATAGAATGGGGCAACAGATGTTTTAAGTTAGGTCCTTCGTCTATCTAATCCCGCACGATGGCTTCTCATCTTTAAATTGTTTTCGATCATCCGTGGGGATTCAAAGACTAACAGTTATCTTTGCTTCGATTCTCTTTATTTGAGAATACCAACTGTTGAATTATTGGAAGAACCGAAAAGAGTATAGGCAGATATGAGTCATAACATTTTTTTTTAATTCTACACTTTACTATTCTGAAGTGACAAACCCTTCTCGTTTATCTCAAAAAACATAGTTTTGAGAAAACGCAGTTCATATACTTTTTTTTGTAAATTGATTTTTACCACATGGTTTCATATCACAAAAAAAAATTAACATAAAGGTGAAAGGTTTCTGTATATTATGAGAATTTAAAATGTGTTTTGTGGCTTTTAGTTATATACTAAGGCTGTCAAGCGACTGTTTGTATCTTAAGATATATGACTTAAGCGTGTCGTTTAGTGAAAAAAGTATGACTGACTAATATTGCAGTTTTCTGTTTATTAAAAACTACGTATAACTCAAAAATTTACCAGGTAAATAAACATGTTTATTTGAATGTGGAATGAAAATACTTTGTGTAATAAAAAAACTATTTTATTCCAAACACCCACATTATTAAAACCTTTTGTCAAACATATATCAGCGTCAACATAATATAAAACTCAAATAATTTACTCATAAGTAAGAAGGAAAGGTGGTGCTGTTCTTCAAAAAAAACCCTGCTGAAGAACTACCGACTGATTTCACTTCTGAGCCATGTCTATAAACTGTTTTCAAGAGTCATTACGAATCGATTCGCACGCAGGCTTGATGACTTCCAACCTCCAGAGCAAGAAGCCGGTTTCCGAAGACCACATTCATACGCACCGTCAGGTTATACAAAAGACTGAGGAGTATAACCCGCCCCTCTGCTTAGCGTTCGTGGACTACGAGAAAGCCTTCGATTCGATCGAAACCTGGGCTATCTAGTCTCTCCAGCGGTGCCAAGTAGACTGCCGCTGTAATATATCGAAGTACTGGAGGGTTTGTACGAGAACGCCACTATGTCAGTCCGACTCCAGGACCGGAGCTCAAAACTTATTCTGCTGCAGCGGGGTCAGGCAAGGAAATGTTATTTCTCCAAAACTGTTCTCTGCTGCACAGGAGGACGCTGTTTTTAAGGTAACGTAGGTTCATGGTCTTTCTCTCCCTCTCACTGAGCATAAGCGTGAGCGAGATGGAAGTTCGTGTTCGGAAGCGCGGATTTTTTTATTTTAATTTTGTGTTCGTTTAAAAAAATTAAAAAGTAATAGCTGCGTTCCCTCAAACATGATATTGCCGATTTTTAGAACCAGTTTTAATATGTTTAGCTTTTGCGCATAGTTTGTTACAAATTTTTGAAGTGTATTTTACACCTATGTTCGTGATTTCTTTCCATCGAGCGAAAGTCAAAAACTCAGGATTCGAATAGCTATAGTCCCTCGAGAAAGGCCTCAAGATTGCTAATTAAATTTAGGGCCGTATTATGATCCAAACAAGTGCTACGATTTTTTACAAATCCGTTTTCTGAACCTACGTCGCCTTAAGACTATCCTAGCTACTACTACTACTATTACTACTACTTCTTAGGGTTTACTAACTATTCTTGCTTTTTCCTTTCAGTGTATTTTTATTTTTTACGCGGTTGGGTTTTTGTTTTAGTTAAGACATTAATTTAATATAGCTTTAGTTATTATTAAGTTATTTGTCAATTACCATTTATTTATGTATTGATAACATTAGGTTCTAGGTCAGTGAAACTTAATTTTTTTTGTTTATGAAGCATTTTTTTATACGAGCCCAAATGCAAAAGAGTTCGTCTAATCGCTAGCATTTTTTTTTCAAATATTTTATTACGGCTGGAATGTTAATCTTTCAAAAATATATTTAGCATTGGTGACAATGTTGACGAACATAGATTTGTTTATATATTAATATCGGGCTAATATTATACATAGTAAGAGAATTAATCATTTTTACATTCACGTTGCACAAGCAAAAAAGTTCGTCTCACACTAATCAGTGCAAAATAGTTCGTCAAGGAAGTAATTAGTGCTTTTAGAATCAAATTAAAAAAGAAGTGTTTGATATTTTGGAAATGTCACTTTGGCTATAAAAAGGTAAATTTCCTTAATTTAGTATTATTATCCAGGTTTTCATATTCAATATGGGTCGCGGTAAACCAATTTCGCAAGACGTTCGAAAAGTTATCATTTCAAGCAGTAAATCAGGAAAATCTGCGTATAAAATAGCTCAAGACGTTCACCTAGCGAGATCTACTATACAATCTATTATCCAGCATTACAAGAAAACTGGATGTGTATCAAGCTTGAAGAAAACTGGTCGCCCAGACATCACAACACCAGCCGAAAATCGAGTCTTAAAGAGGATCATTAAGCAAAATCGACGTGCTCGGGCAGGGGAACTCACCGTAAGATGGCGAGAAATGATTAACAAAGATATTTCTGTCGATACATGCAAACGATTCATGAAAAGAATGGGATACGGATTCTATACGGCAAAAGAAAAACCTTTACTTACTGAACTTCAGAAAAAGAAGAGGAGAACATTTGCTTTAGCTCGTCGAAACTGGACTATTGATCAGTGGCGATCCATAATATGGAGCGATGAATCGAAGTTTGAAGTGGCTGTTGGAGACGAACGGAAAAAAGTTGTTCGCAATAAGGGCAAAGCCTCTCATAAAGACTGTCTTAAGAGAAAAGTCAAGTTTCCTGCCTCACTCATGATCTGGGGGTGTATGTCAGCTCAAGGTGTGGGTCGGCTGCAGTTTATAGACGGCACTGTGAATGCTCCCAAGTACCAAGAAATCTTAAAGACGAGCTTATTGCCTTCGATTCCCAGTTTACAACATGACAACAAGTATGTTTTCCGACAAGATGGTGCTTCTTGCCATACTGCCAAGAGCACGAAGGCTTGGTTACAGAACCACAATATTCCTACACTAGAGAATTGGCCACCTAGCAGCCCAGATTTATCTCCGATCGAGACGTTGTGGTGGAAGATGAAAAAGAAATTGCGTAAGGATCCCGCCAGGTTGAAGGAAGATTTAAAGAACAAGATAAACACAGTGTGGGATTCAATATCCTCTGCGGAATGTGCGGCGTTAGTTGACACAAAGAATTGAAGCCGTCATCAAGAGGAAAGGCGACATAGACGAATTATTTTGCACTGTGTTACTAGCAGACGAACTATTTTGCTTCGATAGTTTAAGTAAATAAATGTATGTAAATACCGGAATATGTACTTTTGTTAATATATAAAATAAAAATACATTATTTTTTGAATATTTACCTGTGTTTGTTCATTGCTTTATTTATTTACTGAACTCGATATTTCTAGTCCAAAAATCTGTTCATTATAAGAATCTGAATAGACGAACTCTTTTGCATTTGGGCTCGTACAGACCAGATAACAAAAACATTACAATAATAACACAGGTAAATGTAACAGAAACAGAGGTAAATGTAGTTCATTTCATTTTTATGTTTAGTCGAATTTAAGATTTATACAAAAAGTACCTGATCATAAACATTTGAGGTAATCATCTAAAGTCCGTTTGCCCGTTCCTGTATAGTTCACAATAATAAAAGAAAAGGCTTCATAGCGATATCATTTACATAGCATGATTTTTTCTTTTCACGCAACCGAACAAAGAACATTCAATGTGCAAACAAATGCGACAAAGGGATTGGCTTATGATTTTTATCACAGAAAGGGTCGAATAGAGCAAAAACATTCGTCGTAACTTTGGGTGGGCAAAACAGATAAGACTTTGACATTATTTTCTTTACGGTTTATTAAAAAAGAAACAAATAACCGGGCCATTATGCCTTTCCGACGAAGGACATGGCATGGTGCATTATTTTATTGATGTAGATGAACTGCAGAATTGTAATAATATAGGTATCGGGCGTTAGGTAGTAAATGGATAATCCTTTAGCATTGCCAACATGGCCATTTGAAATATTTAAATCATTCCAAAATCAGTAATTAAAATTAGGAAATTCCGTTACGAACAATGTTGAATATTTTATGTGAACGTAATTTAAAATTGTAGGTTAGTACAGTCAAGTGTAAAAAACTGGGTTCATACAACATACTCATAAATATGTCCCATAGCTCTTATGTCCGCCGACATTATAACAAAGTATGTACATTATAACAAATAAACTAACAAAAATTAAATTTTAGCGTAAGCCAATTTGCTCGCCCTCAACACATCCCAACGTTGCCCGGGGCATTACTAGGTCCTTGGTGTCGGAAGATCAAGAGGCTCTTTACTGCCAGTGCCGTAAATACGTAATTAATTATCCTTTAAGAAGGCGTATTTGCGGCACATGACTGTCTGAACGTCGTTGGCGGCTATACCTGGCTTTCTGGCAGAGCGCAGCGCATGGGACGGGGCCAACGTATCCGCGCAGGTCGCGTCTCATGCCAAGGGTCAACCCAGATACCACGGAATCAGTGAGCATCTGTCAGGCCTTTTGTCATCTGTCGTGGACAGACCTGTAGGATCCAAAGTAGATGGGGTGACTGGAGAGCCGAGAGCCCGGTAGATAAGGTCATTCAGAGCAGCTTGCCTGAACAACCGACCGGGACTCGACTGACAGACTGTGGTGATCAAAGGCATCAGCAGAGCCTCCGCAGCCGCTGCAGTCTTTTAGCCCTACCTTAAGGCATACAGCTACGCGCAATGCTCACGGGTCCTGGAGGGAAACAATGCTCCATGACGGGATAGTGTGCAGCCAGTGCCTAGGCTCCGATCGATCCGGTCACTGCCATTAGTCGGCCGCGTTCGCTTGGGTTGAGGATATTTTCCATAAGTATTTTGTGGACGGATTTGATCATCAATTAATTCCAGGCAGCTTGGCTGGCCTTTTCAGAAAGTGGGATTTCGGGAAGCCTGTCACTACAGCATCAGCAGGCATATTAAGACCATGCGCTCGGCGGCCATTTCTCCATACGGACGTAATCCCCCGTTTTTCCGTGGATAATTACATAAGAGCAGATATTTTGTATTCCTACAATGTATACTTACCTCTGTTTATTCTAATAATTAGAGAACTTTCAAAATTACACGAATCGCCGCCTTACAGCGCAATAAATACGCGCTCAGTAGACTAATTTAATGAATACAAAAGAAAAACAGAAAGCATAGAGACATAACCAAAGCTCCTTTTATAACATAAGTGCAAGGAAAAACTAAAATTGGTCCAAAATTAGAAGAGAAAAATAAATAGAGTACTACGAAACCCTGTTTTCGCCAGTTTTTTGTAGTTCAGATCGGTTCGAGCTGAACTTGTCCCTTTCGCGCTCTATACGAGAGAATATAATACATACAGTCAGAAAAGTAATGTACCGTGGATGATAATTAGACACATCGATACACTAGGGTTGTTTGTCGAACGGTGACTTCTTTAACGCGTTGGTAAATTGCCGTCATAATCATAACATAAAAAGGTGAGCTTAAAATATAAATCGTTTAAACTAGTTTAAAATGGACATAAGTAGGCAACAAAATACTTATTTTACCCGGTAGGCAAGCTTTCATTTAATTCGTTTAAAGGAGTTTATATTTGTACAGATTTATTCTACAGTCAAATCACACTTTATAACAGAATAGTCAAATTATTAAAACATAAGTTTCTTTATTATTGTTACAGAGATATCAGGTGGAATAGACATCCCTTTAACGCTCCTTTGTTCATTATATTTTGGTAAACAAGAAAGCAAAATTTTCTTATTCGAGCACAGCTCGTTCTACAACATCCAAAGTCTTTTTAAAATAAATACAGTAATGTCTTTAATTAAATTAAATCTGTGAAAAGTGTAATAATCCCTTCTCACACTTCAGTAATTTGTCAATCCTAGGATATTGCATTTACGTCTTCGTTTTTGGAGGCCATTTCCGCATTTGGTGGGGCGGAATCTGTAGGTACGGTATTTTGTATTTTACTTAGATTTCGCCCAGATTTACCTACTTAGGTTTTTGTGGGTAGGTATACTTTCAGTATTACATTTGCGCAGTATTTTGATTCTCAAATTTCTCAAAAAAGAATAGTAGTTTTTACTCAATGGCTACATTAATTTCTTAACATAGTTACCAAGGATGAATAATTAATTGCCTTCGTGGCAGCGATTTTAGATAGCCGAGCCGCGGTATCAAGCCCGCATTTTAATAATAATATTCCGCGACTCAACGAACGAACCTTTGTAAAAGACAGATGAATATTTTCCTCTTTGTGTGAAATATTGAGTCAGTTAATTGAAACGCCAAGTAATAAAATTTTAGGGAGTAATTTTTAAAACAATGAATATTTTTATTAGTGCGAAGCGTCACGTTTTAATTAAAGATAACCTTACCTAAATAGAGTTAACACTTTGTTTGGAGAACAAGGTAATTTGGTACGAAATTAGCTTGTGTTAGATATTTTCATGTTTTTATCTTTGCGGTTTTATTATTTTTGGATAAATGGAGATACATTTTAAGTAAATTATTACTTCATCATTATGGCATCAGTACATTTTATATTCGTATTATGTGATGTCATAATGATCATTTTGTTTACACATTCATTCATCTAGAAAGTATTTTCATTTAAATATTTTATAGCTGTATTTCATCAATATTTTTTCGTTTATTAGAAACCTAACCTAACCTGGGTTTGGTACATTCAGCACGGATATATTGTTTCTAAGTCATGGATGTTTTCTATGTATACGAGTATATATATCGTCTCCCAGTAGGTAGCGATTAAATTATTCGCTATTATTGCCATTAGATACACAAGCAGTTAAAATTAATAAGACAGGTCAAATTTCGAGATAAATGTTTGAAAATTATGAAATAATAATAAGTGTATCAAATAATAGTAGCATTGCCTTTAATAGTAAAAAAGATACAACATACATAAAAGGCTACGGGATTATGGTCCAAAACGTAGATTTATAAGAATCTTTACAAACCACTTTTCATGTATTTTCAAAGTGTTTCTCTTACAACACAAATATAGATGACCCGGATTGGATTTAACTAGGACTCAATACAAATCATCCGAATATCCTCACCCCTAAACGGACCATTTGCAACTCAGCGGTTTCCAGCCCCGCTATTCTGTTACTTGTTTTAAACTCACCTCAGCGCTCACCCACAAATATATCTTGACGCCACCATTCGTAGTAACCATGCGTAATCCGAGGCTTAGTTTCGTTAGGCGTGACGCGGGTGAGGTTAGGCCGTGGGGGCAACTAAAAAACGTTAAAATACCTCAAGGGATGAAGAGACAAATATAGGTTTCCACGGATAACTTCGCCTTATGATTGAGGAGCCACTCATGAGAGTCATGAGTCACAAGTGTTGCCGACGGAAGTTTTGTGGAATTTATTTTTATTAACGACAACTAATTTAACTGAAGTACTTGCCTTCCAGTGTTTGTAGACTTTGAATGAAAAAAAAAATTAAAAAAAACTTGATGATATAGTATACTCGAAACAGCAAACTATAATTTAACAAAGATCTTGACATGCCGAGTCGTAATTTTTCGAAATTCGTCGATTGGATATTTTGAAAGGTATACATTTAGTAAAGGATTTTTACATTCTTAACCATATTGCTGCTGTTTTATAATTTAAAATTAGTTTTGTGGTTTACCTGCTGCTACGCTACTTCGGTAAATTAGTCTCAGATAGTTTTTAATAAAACTTTCAATAGTACACTGTTAACCGAGGGTTGAATCACCCATTTCAGACGAGATATTTGTACATATATTGTTAGCTATTAGCTAACAATGGTGTTTGGTATCGATTTCGGATATATCAATAACGTAAAATCATTTCTGTTATAAAGAAATTAATTCATCAAACTATTTTTCTCTTATAACATATTTTTACTGTGTGCCTTCGTAAATTTTAAACGACTAGTTAGTTCCGTATGCAAAGATAATGCAATTAATGCAGATTTGAACAATACAAGTTTTAACTACCTTTGCTAATAATAAATAGTGTATTTTTTTAAAGGTCGCGTGCCGGTGCTCTATTTTTACCGACTGTTCAACCTAAGTGGAGACCGACTGTCTGTGTATTCATTCTTGTGATCATAAAAATTATGAAAGATTAAAATATTTTTTCACCTCAGCAGCTCGAACAAGTATATTTTGCTGCGTGAAAACAGTGAGTCAAAGTACCTTTTTAATTTTCATGTCAAGCACTGACATTGCATAGTGTGGGGTCTAATACAAATTCAGAATACTTGAATTTGATGAGCTCTGTCTCTTTCATTTCATCACGAAAAAGGAACAGGTTGAAAGGGACAGGAATAGGTCGATTCAAACTTCCACATTCGAATTTCAGAGGTGACCCCCAAACCAGCGCGAAGCAAGTACCACGTTCGAAAACACACTTTACATGTTTAAATTACCAAAAAATAGATAAGAAGGAATGTTTTAAATTGAAGAAAAAAAACATGAAACATCTCAGAATAAAGTCCGTTTAATCCGTTTTGCTTAAACAGGTAAACATGAATTTTCATACCTGATCCCTGACCAATGAATGATTCTAGTTTTAATAATCTTAATTTTTAAGAACGTATACCATGTGCAGTTTCCAAAAGCACGCCTGACGCCCCGCTTTTTAAAAAAAATTGCGCGCTGTTAAATTGTTTTACATTTTATTTGGTATGTTATTCTTCATTCTTGCGCTATTGATTGGTTTTAAATATAAAGCGACTATGATAAATTAATTATCTATCCAATTAGGAAATATGTATGGTGAAATTAGTGAAGAAGGCAGTATTAAAATAATAATATGGCTAGTTTTTGTTGTGCACGCCAGACTGGCGTAATAAGCGCAACGGACGTTAAGTTTTGAATATTTCTAAATAGTTCGAAAGTATGAGTATTATGTGTCACAGTATCTTAACAATAATACGGTTAGCTTCTAGTGTTAAGTGTTAGTGCCACGCGAGACTTGTATAGATTATGTACTAGAATGTGCTTTGGTCTGTCGCGCCATGTCTCACCCCGCGCTCTCGCGTGCTTCTAGTACCTACGAGCTGCGCTGAGGAGTTAAAAGTGTTAAAACAAGCAGTAACGAACGCCGAATCAATTATTCCTGAATAATCACAAGACGAATAGGTACTTAAAAGCCTATGGGTACTTTTAGTTTTTATTGTGAATATGTTCTCACTGCTGAGTTGAAAAGTTGTATGTGTTACCTACTCGAGAGCAAAGTATTTGCGTCTCGTGCTTTTGAGTCCCTCGCTACGCACAAGATTCTAACCTTGAATCACTCGCTACGCTCGTGGATTCAATTTTAGAATCTTTCGCTTCCTCAGGACTCAAAATCAGCACTCGCAGCAAAAACAAACTTTGCTCTCTTGTTGTACAAATAACTAGTAATACAATTTTAATGTGCACAGTAGTGGCGTTCCCTTAGGGAAGGGATCTTAGAATGATTGGTCCTTACGTCGCCGAGCCTCGCGTTTGTATTAGGTGAGAGCGTCACTGGTTAACGCCAATGCCTCTAAGGATCTCTTTCTCAAAGCCATAATGTATAAGAGGAAAAGGCACAATATTACGTATAATTAACAACACGTCTCGTAAGTCAACGCAGTTTCCTCCACTGAGACATTACTGGGTGCATTTCAAATCCCTCTTCATACAATTTCATCACAGCCACCAGCTTTGCATCTGCATCTTGTTTATTTTAAGCAGATGCTGGCCACAGCAGGGTTGAGACCAGTGTAGAATCCATTGGTCTTCTTGTTTCCATGTCCAAGCAGAGGGACTGGGTAAGCTTTGATGACGATCTTATACTGGCACCACACTTGGTTCGTGTTCGCGTTGCATCATTGCCTCTCTTTCATTTGCCGTAGGAAGGAAAAAGATGCAACACGAATATTTGGGCAAATACCGTCAAGTGTGGTGCCACCATGACGCATATCCCCAAACACGTTACCTGTATCCCTTGGTAAACTGCGCGTTATGTGTGCTGGTGTAGGGCAGTTTCCGTCTGAGGCATGTCCTCCAATTTTTACGCTATTTATTGTTAGCAAAGGTAGTTAAGAGCTATATTTTTTCAAATCTTCAGTGAATTGGCTTTATTCATATATTTTTTGTATACAAGAAATAGCCGTTTAATATTTACGAAGGCTCAAAATAAAAAACCGGCCAAGTGCGTGTCGGATCACGCAAAACGAAGGGTTCCGTGCCTATTAAAAAGGTCGTATCGTCACAGAAATTTTACGGCACTTGTCCTTTTCTTTGAGGAAGGCAGTTTTTCAGCAATATCTCGAAAACCTCTGAACCGATCTTGTTCAAAACAATTTTCGGTGAATGAAATTAATAAGTTCTATGTCCATGAATTTTTCCATATTTTTAAAATACACCGTTCTAAAATTAGAGGGGGGGGGGGACAGAATTTTAGTGACTTTCGGGGCGATTATCTCCGACCCTATTCACTTAATCAAAAAAAATGCAAAGAAACCTTATATTTATTTTGAAAGGCCTATCGATTGATGTGCCACACGGGGGGTCACAATAAAAAAAAAATTTAGTTTTATGTATGGAGTGCACCCCTAAAAATTTTTTTTTTGTCATTTTAATTACAAAACTATGTAGCGGCTAACAAAATACACCTATCCTCAAAATTTTATTCAAATACACCTTATAGTTTTCGAGTAAAATGCCTGTGACATACGGACAGACGGACAGACGGACAGACGGACAGACGGACAGACGGACAGACGGACAGACGGACAGACGGATAGACGGACATGACGAAACTATAAGGGTTCCGTTTTTGCCATTTTGGCTACGGAACCCTAAAAATGGAGTTGTATAATTCTATTTTTATATATTAATTTATTAATTGCTTAACAAATGACATTTTTGAAAACTAAAAATGAATTCTACGTTATTAATATATCCGAAATTGATAGCAAACACGACCTATTAGCTAATTATGGACAGTTAGAATTTTTTGAATGAAACCGGGTGGAGCGGTATTTTATTTATATAAGGTATTACCATAATTGAAAAGTTTCACTAATGCAATCGATCAACAGTTTCAAAAATCGATACAATTTTATGAAAGTGTGGCTGTACTGTACCTACAGGTTTCTGCCCTTGCCCTTTTTAGGATTTCGTATTTTAATTACTTTTCTGAAACGTAGCACTTTCAACGCGCTACTTAGTTAAACAATGACCTACTTTCGACATAACAGTTTTTTTTAAGCTGTTTTGCTTTTTTACTTTGTAATCTAACCGTTTCATTATTTGTTCTTGTTACGAGCCACACTCTGTATGCCGTGATTGATTTTCTTTTGATTGTTTAATTAAAATCGTTTTATAATTGATTATCAATCCAATCAAAATATGAACGCTTTTCTAAAATGTAGCACACAGTGTTTGTGGGAGAAAATACTCCACACAATGATATCGGGATTTTCGCATTGCAGATTCGTCACTTAAAAGTATCGAACAAAAACAAGAAAACACGGTCAAATTTTGTTTTTTTTTCAGAAAAATATTAACTGGATCAATTCGCATGGCAGCACACTACTTGTTATGGCGTACAAATTATTTAATCGAAAACTATCAAACTCATAAAAACATCGGTCATGTGGACATTCTACAAAAGCCAGTTAAATCCAAAATGTCAAAGATTAAAGGGAGATAGCTACACAAAAAATAACAGAAACACACAATACTAGCATTAATAAAAAGGTTTAAATCGTGTTGATTAGTTAATGTTCAAGTTACCTCTCTGAGGAACTACACATTTTTCCTCGGGTGTCCATAAGATTTTAAATTGTACCGGTCATGATAATGTCACTTGTTTATGCTTTTTAATAGCTAATGATAAAAGTTCTAATTATACTTTAAAATACTGTGCGGTCCGTACACTTAACTTAGTTTTTATCACATATCTATCAGTAAACACGAAAGCAAAAACTTATAGTACACTAGATTTTAATACGTTTTAATCTATTTTTTTATGATAGTCAATGTCTCTTTCACACGTTAATATGGGAGCGCGGACGAGCGCGGACTGAAGTAACACTTCAGAAATCCAAATCTTTGTGCCAAATGATGTGTTACTGGTGGCGAAATAGCAAACTAATGGAGGAACCTCCATTTTGAAACTTTCGGCGTAGGCACTAGCGTAATAGGCAACGGTAAAATAAAGTTGGTTATTCCGTATTCCGCTCTCATAGCGTTGTTGAAAAGCAGATTGCGGGAAAGCTGGACAAACAGTTCGATTCGCTGCAGCTAGATGTCGCTTTCGTTGTAAAATTAACTAGTGTTCCTATTATTCAACATTGAAATATATTATTGTCTGTGTTCGATTTTTTCCATACAAATCTTAGAGCATATATAACTGGAGTAGCCTTATGTCGTATTTGCGTACAAAAAAGTCTGCCGAATTTTGCGGGGGCGGGAGGGAGCATCTTAATAGGATATTGAAACTCAATTATATATTAAAAGCTTGAGGTCGTTGAACGTTTATAATATCAAGTGCTTACCTTGCCTTGCGGGCATTTTTATGATCAGTGTTCTCTTGCGAGGCGATTTTGTGATCGATTATGAAATTGTTTTTATATGATTTTATGCACATTGTGCAAGGTTTTTTACAGAGGGGTAAGTTACTGTAAGGCTACTCCAGTTATGTATGCTCTAAGATATTAATCATATTATAATAACGTTATTTTGAGTATGTAGAAAATTATTCCAGAAATCTATTTCCACCTTTTAAACGATTCCCATCGTCAATCCCTGGTCAGCCGACATGAAGACCTTCATGAGAGCCCTGTCGTCGCGGCTGGTCCACTCCTCAGGGGACCCCAGAGCTGGCGCGTACTTTTCCCAAACGATCGCTCTTGCGGTCCAAAGGGGAAATGCCGCTAGCATCATTGGGGTCCATGCCGCAGGCAGAACTTTTAGACGGGTCTATTTTTTGTAATTAGTTTTAAATTTTTCGTTTAGTATTATTGAATTTCATTTTAAGTCGGCTTTTTTTTTATTTAACTGTGATTGTAGGGTTACGTAGTCAACAAGGAACCCTTATAGTTTCGCCTTGTCCGTCTGTCCGTCCGTCTGCGGCTTAGCTTACTAACCCTTACTACTAGAAAGGTGTAATTCAGCATGGGTATATAAATACATAAATCACGCCGACAAAATTGTTTTTTTTTTTTTAGATTTCCTGGCTTACATTTAAAGTGGGGACGTAATTTTTTTGCTCGGTAAACCTGTGTGGGGTTACGTTGGATAACTTGTTCAAAAATAAGATAGGTAGGTCTTTAAAGCCATTTTGCTATTCAGGGATGCGTTTGCGTTACATTTGACTTTAAAGCCTTAAGGTTTGTTGTTAGTGTCCGGTCCGGCCCTCTGCCGGCTAAATGGTTACTACTGGGTATATGAAAAAATCATGGCAACTACAGTACAAATAATGAATTTAATAGGAAAACTATCGCGGGTAAGTGGGCATAACTAGTAAACGAGTAATAGTCGACCAACTTAAAATTGTACTTGAAAGGGCCAACTTACGTACAAATTCGCGCGTAGCAGCGTTTACTTGGCGCGCGCGTGTCGATGTAACCTACACGCACTTGGCCGGTTTTTTTATATACCTATTATATTTATGTGTGAGCTAATGTTAAATACAAGGACACAACGGCAAATGCTAGAATGAGCCTTTTTGGAAATATGGTGTTTTGGGCCTAGTTCCTTATGAGAAGAGGGGCTTTCGAAGTTTATTGATAATATACTCCGTTTTGCTAGCTTTTAATCTTTTATCAACTGCACTTTTATCAACTATTCGTTGAGAGGGCTCCAATGAGTTCATAAACGAATGGTTTATTTGTGTAGTGTGCGAGTTGACTAAGATTTCGTGTTATTACAACGATTTAATAACTGGAGGAGAATTAGTCTTCACCAAACAAGAGTAAGTCTACGCGTGCCCCCTGGAGCCGTAGCATGGTTGGCCTCTTATCACGCGACAAATGACAAGATAAGAGCGTCGTCTCGTTCTATCGAACGGTGTCAGCCAGTGACGCACGCTCTATCCTATCACCTATCGCGTGACAAGGCCAACCATGCTACGGCTCCTGGGGTGTACATTCTCTCTATGTTGACATTAGGAGTTTTAGGAGAGAGATCTACAACATGTCCAAATCCAACCTGATGCAAAATTGTCTGTTTCTGGACTGGTATTATTTATGTGACCCTCACTATTTTTCCATCTATCCATTTAAAACTTATGTTAAGCATATTCCAGTGACTATATTCATTCATCCGTCCTTCTCTCACTTACATGCTTCCCAGAGTAGGTAGGTATGGGAAGAAAGTTTTATGACGGACAAAATCCGACAGCGGTTTCCCGCTGGTAGAATAAAGGGAAGGAACATTTTACTAATTACTAGTAAATTATGTATCTAAAAGTTTCACCATTTTAAAGGCTAGTATTTAACGGCACATCCAAAAAACCTAACAACCTAAAATACTAATCGCTCACCAAAATGCGGTTTTTGAGTGCAGGTCAGTATTTTTTGGTGTGCAGTCAGTATTTTATTGGTAAGCGATTAAATATATCTCATTTTTAAATAAAGTTTCGACATATTAAAGTCAATTCATTATTAAAATCTCTATAATCCGTATGAGTGTTTATTTATTTCCGGACACAAATTCTGACAATTGTGGTTCAAATGTTCTAAAGCACTCTCTTTTCAAACTAAATTACACAGCGCCCGAGGCGTGACGCCAAATACTCATTTGCTTGTCGTTAACAATACAATTTGCATTATCATTCGCTGATTAAAATTGTTAAGTTTTTATTGTTTAAGTATAGAATTATGTAATAATTTTTAATTACATCGGGACCGCTGAAAAGGTTTTGTGTTATAAAATTAAAATAGTCTAGCTGCGTTGTCGATCTGTCATTTAATTCGCGATTAGAACTGTGCGAAGACGCGGAGGGATGATAAACCGGCCAAAAAAAAATCGTAGACATCTCTTCAACTCTTTTAATGAATGTGTTTTTCTATGTCTTCAGAATACGAATAATGAGTGTAAGAAATGGAGGTGCGCACAGACAAATCGGTGACATCATAAAGATGGCGGCTGGCCGTTCCCGATTTTGTTCACATCACGGGTTCTATTATTTCACCAATCGGTTTGTGTGAGGTGTCGTTTGAAAGCTTGTTAAACGTACTAAAATTGTTTTCACGAAGCCTATGAGGTAAAATTAACTGTTTATTAAATATTTAAGAGCAGGTAAAGGCAGGATTTGGTGATACTTTATTGTATTTTGTACCTTCGACTAGACATAGACATAGACATAGACATCGTTTATTGGTAATAAAGTATTACAGGTCATTGTTTACACTATTACATTACATTATATATTATTATTATTACATTTTTTATATTCTAAAAATTCCTTAATACTATAAAAACATTGCTCAGTAAGCCATTTTTTTTATTTAGATTTAAAGGACGGAAGACTCTTAGCTTCCGTGATGCTGTCTGGTAGGTTATTATAAAATATGGGACCCGCAATATGGATGGTCTTTGCTGTCTTGGTGAGCCTATGGGGAATGGGGAATGGATGAAAATTTTAGAAATGCCTGATTATTTTTTTGGTGATAGGAATAACCTTCCTTAGCACCAGAAAAAAGTTTCAGATTTTTCAGCTGCGACAATTATTTTTGAAAATTATAAACAGTTTCCTCATTTACGGTTTGGGTCAAGAACGGTAAATAGACACTTTCCTTGATCTGTTGCATATTACCAATAACTATCTTAAATATCTGTGGTAAACTGACACTGGTAATGACCAATATAGCTGCTGCAAGTGTCAATATCATTGCCAGTATTGGGTTTTTGTCAGGTTTAGTAGCAGTCCGTTAAATCGACACCAATCAATAATTTGTCGCGCGGTTGTGTTTAATTGAGATTCCAGCCTATCCAGGTCCTCAGCGGTAACAATAGCTGCCACATCATCGACTATGTACCGACCTGAACTCTTCACTTCGTCTTCGACATTTAAAGTCTTATGGAGTAATAAGTGTCTATTATTGACTGTATTGTCTATTATTTTCAATGAGGGGAGATTATCGCGACTTTTTAGTTGGCTCAAATACCTTATGACGTTTTCGGAAGAAAAATACATTTCTAATTTTTTATTAAATATATAAAAATATTGTTTTGTACACTGTAAATTGTCAATAATGTAAAAATATATCGGCATGTTATTTTCATACCTATATACCTAATAATACTCGATATTGATAAAATAATGTTTCTATCACTGGCTAGATTACGATAGTGTTTTGTTTTGCCGTGAAAAATCCAGGCTCTGCTTATTATCAAACTGAGTACCTAATCATAAACACCCACTCGTTGAAACAAGTCAACGCGTCAATTTGACAACACGAATGACACAACACGATCAAAGAGTCCAAAGACACGCATCAAGAAATAGTTCGGTAACTTAGTTTAAAAAGTCAGGGCTAGTGTAAAGTGTAAAGCTCGAAAGTCGAAATGTTCTCTGAAATACAGTGAGAATTTCAGCAACTTATTGGTAACTTATCACTTATCAACAAAATAGCTAACTGTAATAGACAATAATATATGCATAATAACATTTAGTTTTAAGTTACGCCTATTTAAACTTTATTTCAAGTAGGTATATTCTCTTGTAGAAACAACCGTTTTCATGTTGCAGGAATGTTCTGAGAACATTCTCGAGAACGTTTTCGCTTTTTTGGAAAGTTCTGCAATGTGTACATTGCTAGGTTGCTTACATGGGGATTGGATTGCTTTGCAATTTTATTTTAAATATATAAAGGTTCAAGTTTTAAAAAGTTAGTGAGTGTGCGCAATGCAGTCAATTATGTTTAAGATGGTTTTATAATTTTATAAACATGATATCTTTATCATATTTATATATTTTCCCATCCAATTATATTCGTTAAAGACCAAGGGGTTCCTCCAGACTTTTTTTTTATTTATTGATTAAGACAAAAAGAAAATACGTGATTATAATTCAATCCCATCTTGGCAAAACCTTGAAAGCTAACCTTAACTTATTTTGCTAGAACCTGGAAAGTTCCTAAATTCGCCGTTTATGAGGTTTACCAACTGTTGTCTTTAACTCTACACCGTGCCTAACCAACTATCAAAAAAATAACTGTTTTATATTTTGTAAGGAGCTGTTAGTGAACCATCTTAGACACTATCAACTAGTTCGAAGATTAATTCTTCATTATGTCAGGTGTTGTAATCCTTATGATGCAAAACCAAGTTGGTTTACATAGCATGTGCGGAAATATGAAAAGCAAACACATTGTTTACCCACACAAACGCAGATAACGTTGCTTCGCTAATCTCAACCATTCCGGGGCTTAACATTTCGTCTTGCAGCCCCACATTTGCGTTCCTAATGTATATCCGTTACTCAATGCAGTGTGACTCAATGTATATTCTGAATCCAAGGCATTACGATCTAAATTTGATATGATAGGAGCCGCATGCATGTTACTCCGTAGCTTACGTTCATTTACTTGACATGTAATTTTGCAACTACTGCTCTTGTAGCTATAGAGCTACAATATTTAGCATGATGGAATATACTATTTGTTTCTGCATTATGTCAACACTAATTGGAGCTTTTGCATTAAATTGTGATCCGCAACCCATTAACCTCCATTTCCTATTAGCATTTCCGCGCCGCGCTCGGCGCACGAGTAAATAGGTACCTGTTTACTTTAACGCTCCAATGATAATGGATCAATTTGCTAGCGCTTAAATCTTTGAAAATGAAATAATGTTTTTACTTTTAGAGAAAAATATTTATACGTTTTGTAATCAAGTTTAGGTAAATACGGTACAGACGTGCATTAACTTTTACGGTTTTAATCTACTTATGTATTCTCTTTTTGGCAAAACAAATCGAAGTGGAATGACACTTGTACAATAAGTCTTCGAATGCGTTACGAATCTTCGAACATAACGTTTGCAAGTAATCTATAACTACCACAGAATAAGTAAATAATATACTAATATTATAAAGACGTAATGTCCGGAATGAATCTTCCGATTTCAATAAATCTTTCACCAGAATATAAAATGGATTTTCCGGGTGAACATATTACGGTACGTACAGTATTGTATCCCGCTGCTCCATCGGCTTTCTTTGCAGTTGCAGTATGCGGGCGAAGACGCGCCAGCAGCCAGTATAATACAAAACATCAAATTCATGACTTTAAAAGCTACTGGGTTCCTCGAGACTCGAAGCATAAGACTCCGTTGCGAATTAAACTTGTAATTACTGTGATTGCCTAGCGGTACGTAATTCTACAACATTGAGCTAAACTAAGTTTACGAGAAGGTAATAATTAATGTGGTTACAACTTATTTTCAATTAATTTCCAATTTTATTTATATAGTATGCATAGGTAAAGTTTACAAATGGAGTTAAGAGGATAGTAAGAGGTGCAGCTTCATACAAAGGTGTTAAATAAGTGGTCCGACTCTCGACCTTTCTTCTTTCAAAATTCACCCTACTAAATATTTAAACTATTTTTCGGGTAGGTACAGAATAATGAAGAGTTTGTTTGTGTCTTGATTTAAAAAGGATTTGTAAAACTAAAAAATAACCTATTTACCCAGTAATATTTCTCGAAGGCTTCAGCAGTGGGAACCTAAACAGGCTAAGAAAAAAATGTGTTTGAATATTATTTATGCACCCCTAAAAAAATGAAAACCCGCGTATGATATTTTTTTATTTCACGCGTTATTTGGTGGAATTTCATGTGCACTAATAGACAAAATGTAAGCTTTAAAAAAGTTTTATAAGTAGATAACTCTGTCTGTTACCCTTTCACGCTTAAACCGATGAACCGATTGAGATACCTAGTTTGAATCCCGACGAAGGACATAGGATAAGTTTTATTCCTTGAAATGGGGGTGAAAGTTTGTATGGAGCTGCAATATAAACAAACTTTCATTGCGGAAAGAGTCGCGGGCAGAAGCTAGTTAATAATTATTTGAAAAATGCACACACCACGGGTGGTAAACTCGTATATAATGTAAGAATCGTATTCGACTTCGGTTCAATCGCCAAACACCGAAGACTATTTTTTTTTAAACTTCGTCTTTGTGCTGCGTGATGCTGCACAAAATGCTCTAGTGCACGAAGTCGCTCTTAAATACTTTTTTATTTTAGATATTTAAGAAACTTACGAAACTTCATTTCTCTGTATCTTTTTGTATTATAATTTCTAGCACCAGAAACTTACTTTCCGGCCTAGATATGGCGGATCCCATTATGAATACAAAGTTTCATGATATTCCAGCCCTCCGTTTCAAAATGAGAGACAAATAATATCCTCCCCGGCTCTTATCACACAGACATGTCACAGGTCGTCGGAAGTCAATCGTCAAGCTGTACACGTTTGTGTCATCGGCGAGCGCTCATAGCGAAAGATAAAACAAAGTGTATTTTTCATGTTACACAGTGCAATGCATTAGTAATAGTGATGGAATGGATACCTATAGACCTGGTAAGTTTCTTATAATACAATGTACATTTGAATTATTAATATTAAAATTGAGTACTTTTATCGTGTTTTAAAAACTACCCTTTTTATGTATTCTCACCATTTTTAGTTTCTGGGTCTTTACGAGTTGAATTTCTTATTTTGCTGTATGAAATAACTCTTAGCCTTGATAACCAAGCACTACTTTATTTCACTTTGCGAAACAATAATATTTTAGACTGCGGCCAAAAAACCCTTTTTTTCTTTTGTGTCAAAACTAATTTGTTTTGTTGTAGGTTCTAGGTTCATCAGGATGCAGAGAAAATTAAATCGAAAATCATCTTTTGCCCATTGGCCAGCTTTCGGAGCATGATGCAGAAGCCCGGAACAGACACACCATAGATTACTTTTGCCACCCGATCCGCTCATCAGCTCAATGAGAAAAATAAAGAAATCTTTTCAAAATTATTTTTGCAGGAAACTACAGCTTTTGCTTCCTGCAGAGCGGATCGCAAAGGATACATGTGATAAATGTATATAGAATGTGCTATTTTGCCTTTTATCCATACAGGCCGCACTAAGAAATTTAGATCTGCTAGGCTAATCCCCCTACATGGGTAATCTTGTTTAAATTTTCAACTGACTTCAATTTAGGAGGAGGTTCTATGTTCTGCTGTATGTATTTCTCTTTTTTCGAAACGATAACTATTATGTTAATAAATCTCAGTTTTTACTTGTATTTTATCTATTTGATGTCATGGATTTGTTAAAAAAAAAAAACTCTTGACTGAAATACCACTGGATGCCAAGTTTAATGACTTATTTCACGGATAATACCTCATTTAAGGGTTATTTTGCAATGAAATAGTGCACTCTTATTGAGACGACCTTTATATTTTGACATAAAAATAAATCGTTGACAAATAAAATAAAAATGTAATCTTACATTTCTACCCCATTACGTTAATGCCTACCACGGCTACCACGTTCCACGTTTACGCGACAATGTTATAATTTGCGTAAAATTAATCAAAGAGGTATGTGAAGTCTCCAATCCTCACTGGGCCAGCGTGGGGACTACTACCCGTTCCCTCTCATTCATGAAAGGAGGCCTGTGCCCAACAGTGGGACGTATGATGATGATGATGATGAAATCAAATAGGTTACGACAAAATGCACCAGTGTTTTAAGTATGTTGTTCTGAATTATTTGACTATTAGTAATCATTAGATGGATAGTTTGATTTTTTGTCATTATTCTTACCATTTATTTATTAGTACTTTACCCATTATTGAATAAAATACGGCAAGATCTGATCAGAACGTTTCGAAAGATTATCCGAACCAACAAAAAATCCATAAAGGCAACTATTTAATTGTCACTTCCTTTTCTTCATACCTTAAAGCTTCTTAGTTTCGAAGACCTAGCTCTTCGAAGAAGGAAACGGCGAGTTAAAGATAAATTGGGTTTCCGGATTTACGGCGCCTGACCGTAGCGTAATTTAGATTAGCTTGATGAGTTAAGTAGAGACTTTAATCGAAAATAACTGTCCGATGAACTTCGGTCAGTACAAAAATTGGTCAATCACTTCAAGCAGGCAAGTTGTATATAAGTAAAAAAAAAAACTACGATTTGGCGAGCAGCGAGAGGAGCAATAGATTTAACGCTGGGCTCGCCAGTGTGCAAGTGCACAGGGGCACTCACCACTCTCGCTCGGTGCGACCGAGCTTATACATTCCTGCGCAAGCCAAAACACGCGACGAATGTTCTGCTCTGAGTCGCCCACCCAGCGTGTGTTCTGAAGGCCAAGCAAACATCGCAACTGTAGCTGTGCGATACTTCTCGCCGGCACGAGCCGACTCATCGACGCTAGGGTTTACACCGCTGATTTTATAATTAATAGTTTAGTGAAATAAAAAAGGGTTTATTATATTAATAATTTTAATAAATCTTCTTAGTCCTCTACAAGGTAAGAACGAAGATAAAGTGAACAGACCCTAAACAGATGAGCGTTTTAACGCGAGAAGACTCTTAAGGCACGGGGAATTCAGCTCCAGTTTATTTAAACACCTCTCTCTAAATATAAATCCTCTTCCCTAAAATTTAAATTTAGTAGTAGTATTTATAAAAACTCTTTATAACATACTTTATACTTATTTTACTTACTTATATACTTAACTTATTACACAATAATCCTAAAACAAGAGTACAGACGTGATATAAATATTAAATTAGAACTAAAACTAGCTAAAATTAAATTAAAATAACTTAAACTAAACATTAAAAAAAGACTATCTAATTATTATTATTTATTATCACTCTTTATTGTACTTAATAAACCACGTATATAATGAACAAAATGGAAGTTACGTAAAAGGCGGACAAAACATATACCTACCTGCGAGGGATCTCTTTCAGTTAAGCTTTGAGTAGATGAGAGTAGAAATTATTAATTACCCTGTATATGTGGTTTGACGAAGTACTAAATAAAATCGCTTTTGTCTTAAAGTTTATTATTTTACAAAAAAGCCTGCAAAAGACTTGTACGAGTAAGTGCGAGAAATAAAGTTGTTAATCGTAATGAATATAATATGTATTTTAATAAAATAAAGTAAATAATATAGGTACATACATACCCAACCGGACTCGAAGCTTTCCCGGTAAGGTTTTTTTCTAGAGCAGAGCTTTACGTTACAAATATGATTATTATGTTTCAATAAAAGAGTCATTTTTTAATAACCATGTAACTATGTAATCCCAGTATTTAAACACCAATACAGCAATTGAATGAGGTACAACTGTTAGTACGAATAGGAACTAGTGACGTCATAAGTTCTGTTTCAAAAGTAAGAGCGATGTCTGATTTTTGACCTTCATTTTTGTCTTTCGTTGTGGTCTTTTTATATTTTCGTCTCGTACTCGTTAACATTGACATTTAAACATGTTAGGAAATAATTATAACTACTAAATAAAGCCTTTACTGCTTCTATGGTACACTGTTATTTAATAAGTAGAATGATTTTGCAACGACATTTGAATATTTTAGTCAAAGACCCAACAAAACATCCAAAATAAAAATAAACGATACAGGAGATAAACAATGCCAAGAAGCAAACGCACTAATTTAGTAGTAGATTTAAATCATCGCACAACAAGTCACGACGAACATTTCACAAACATGCCAGAGTGCACTCGAAAACAAACAGAGGTCATTTATTACACACTCGAAAGGGTCACAGGGAAATGTGGAAACGTTTAGGATACGCATTTACGTTTTGCGGTGCCACTTGAGCGTTAGAATTTTTTCGAGGATCATCGAGTAGGTTACATGGTATGAAGTATATTCTCCATTGGTATATAAGCAAAATATCAGAACTATTCATTTCAACAAATGTTGCTACTTTTATTATTCCTATAGGATTATTTATTGTATTACAATCATTTACTTATATACATATGAATGATTTGCTTAAAAATTCAACCCACTCTTGGTGATTGGGACTTTAAGTCCCAACTTTTAGATTGTTATTTATCATCATTTTTATATAAAACGACTAGTATGCGTAAGTTTATTTAAATAACGACTAAGCTTTCTAACGTTAAACTTTTAAAAATGACTAAAGATAGAATAACACACCTGCCCACTTCAAAATGTACGTTCACCTTGTGCAAAGGTCGGAGCTCTAAAAGCCTTGAGAGTGCTTCTTAACGCAACTGTAGCAATTAGTGGACGCCTAAGCTATGACCTACATTTTTGAGCACATAAAGCAATGCTAGCATAAATGCACTATAATAAATAAATAGCAAAGTTTTTTAAAATAAAAAATATATAGATTTTTGATTTCAAAATCACTAGCAACTTATCTATCTTGTATGTTTAATATTTGTTTAATTGATATCCTGGATTATGTTCATCATCATCAGCCTATATACGTCCCACTGCTGGAAACAGGCCTCCTCTCATGAATGAGAGGGATTATGTATTAGGTATGTTCACTTAAAAAAAACCTTTTTAACCCGTAGGTAGACCCGTAGGTAGGCTCTATTTACTTCTTACCGGACTGCCTCAGAAGAAGGGTTATGTTTTTCAAGCGTATGTATGTATGTGTTATTATTACATTCTATTGCACGTGCTTAAAGTCCTAACGGCTTGATGGATTTTGACGGGTGCCCTTTGTGTGGCATAATATTGATTGTCCTAAAATCTTCCACCCGAACACTTTTGGCATAACGTTAGAAAGCATACCTGATATATCACATTTTTTGCATATCTTGTTGATTATATTTCTTATTGCTCCTAACATTAAATAGTCAAAAATCTAAATAGGTACCTAAAATTTATTACGGCTAACTATTATCTGGATTAAAATATTGTACCGGAATCAAAATCGCCACCCCTCTTCCACGTGATCTTATCTTTTCTTATAGTGCATAATATATAAAAGCCCACGAGCCAGGACCACCCGAAGGAGGTTTTGAGTTGAGCGGACCCACAAGGCCGAAGTGAAGCGAGTGGGAGATGGCCAGCGAAGCGAGCCGGTGATCTTCCGAACAAAGCGTCGGCGTCGACTTGATGGCGAGTCGTGGATGCTTATCTCCCAATTCAGGTAACATAGGAGTATATCTAATATTAAAAGTGTATAATTATGCACACGTAGTTTTCGATAACTTGATGTACGAGACAATAAATAATATGCATGACAATAATTAGGACAATCGATCCCTTTGTGGTCATATTAGCCCACATACCACTTAGCCCGCGGGCTGAGTTGCCCACTTTTTTTTTTTCGTGGATGACTCGACCAACACTTATCAAAAAAAAATCCGTAGGCAAACTCGATTCTGCCGATTCGCCGGCCGCTGCCGCACTCGCTCGGCTCGCGCGCTGCAGCCGCTGCAGGGTCGCAGTTCTTCCTAACACTCCTCCTTGCTTCGCTCGTCATCGTACCTACACCGACTTGCCTTAATAGAGTAGAATAAGTAAGTAGCGGGGGGCGGGGAATGTAATGGCTCAGCTAATAGATTAAGTGAATCAAGTCACCCATAGAAAAATGAATACGGTCAACTCAGCCCGCGGGCTAAGTGGTCTGTGGGCTCATTTGGCCACAAAGCCCAATCGAAATAATGCGTAACGATTTCGGCGAAAAAATATTATATATATAACAATATTTAGGCTAAACCTTACTCAGCGAAAAGTTGTTATGCGACAAGAAAATAGGACAATAAAAATATGCCATCCGATATAGACCCGATTTTGAAATAATGAGGTGTCATTAGATTCCTCTTAATCGTGGGAATGGGAACATATACTATAATATTTGCAAAAACACAATCGGGTTTTTCGAAAAAAAAATTATTTCACTTGTCTAGTTTCATAACACAGAGTCAATTTACGAAGATTTAAGAATCACGCTTCAAAAACGATCTCTTTTTCAACACAGAGTCTATTTACGAGTGTAAAGACTTCTAATTAAACAAAGACGTCCCCCATTCTAATTATTTTCAACCACTTTGGGGTGAAATTTTTAAAACGCTGAAATTAGTTTACTTGCTTTCCAATATAAAGTTCACATCAAAAACATAACCGTTCTTTTCTTCGGCAGCCAGGTAAAAAAGAGTTGTTTCCACGAACTTACAAAAAAGGAATTTTCCCGAACATGAAACCTAGCTAGATCGATTTTTCGCCCCCGTAAACCCCCGTATTCCAAATTTCATCGGAATCGTTAGAGCCGTTTCCGTGAACGTGATTGCAAATTTATATATAGGTATATACAAATATAGCTCTTTTAATAGTAGGATATCTGAAAGACCAATTTGTAAAGTGTATAAATACGTATACTTTTTGGGCATTCGTGCTAAAAAAAATCAAGAAAATCAATATTGTTTGCATCAAGGTTGAGTAGCGTCATTTGTTCAGAATTATTATTTTAAATTATCCTTTAATGCAACTGGGATTTGTGCCCTATTGCATTTATAATAGATACAAATTTAATTGACAACTCCTTTCAGCATATAAAAATACTCAGTATACAATTTTGGCGCGAAAATCTCTACCTATAGCTTGAGAGATTTTGGAAAAATATAACTTTTTCCACCCTTCACATTTTTTTTTCTGTATGACTAACATATAAATGATGTATGACAAATATGTAAGAAATTTTACAGTACACATGGTGTTACTTTCCCGCACTAGTGTGGAAATGAGCACTTTCCGTGCATATGTTGAAACTTTAAAGAGCCATATATACTGTAAAACGTTGTACGGTACACGTGCGAATAGGTAATTCGCAACTCGTGTCGATTTAAAACACTCCCTTCGGTCGTGTTTTAATTTATCACCACTCGTTGCGAATTTCCTATTTTCTGCACTTGTATCGTAAATAACTATTATCATTCTTAAACATGTTACAGATCTTTTTCTCAAAGAAACAACAATTAAAGTGAAATATCAAAAACGCCAAAAAATGGCCCCTTCAAATGAAGATGGTGGCAAACGCACACGTCTTCAGGTCGGAATATTTTTATACCCGACCAATATAAATTAAAAAAAACCTCTCCACCATTTGCGAGGCAAATCCTCCATTGTCTGGATTAGGGCAGCTAGTCTATATTAAAAACGCCAAAGCGGGAAACAAATTTTCTAATGCTGAAATGCATTATATTTGACCACTTATTGAAAATTAGTATAACCGTCCTCTATGTTTGAGAGACGGAACCTTTTCCTTAGGAAATTCCATCGTTTGACGCCATCTACCGATACTTTTTGGTGAACACTTATTTAGGCTCAGTGGTTTTGTACCAGTAACTTTAATGCTTATATAAACGGCTAGATGGCCAGATTAAAGAAAAAATAAAAATACATCGACTAAGTATTTGGGCCGGATTTGACTACACAGGAATAGTCGAACGTCTAAATAGTCTGAGAATAATATCGATTTTATTCCTGTTATGTCGAATCAACACTTACATTACAGACAAAAAAAAAACATTTGACTAGGTACAGGTTTTCTACCAGCCTATGTCAGAGAAATTTTCAGACGTTATAGGATTGATAGTCCAACCAAAAAATATTTTCGTTTAATGGAAATCGATTATTTTCTCATCTCTGTTTGTCTAAAGCTAGACATCCAGCTAGGCGCCGCACCGCGCCATTTGCTTCGCTTCGGTGACAAATGGATGCATCCAAATGGAAGGACGTCATATTTTGACTACATTCACGGGCAAGCCACGTCAGCTAACACTTTGTCGAGTTTATAGATGCTGTTTCGACATTCAACAGCGCGCCATTTGTCTTGGCGTTAAATTGATGCATCCAATTAGCTTGGCGTGGTATGTTACAACGTTGAATTTTGACATCCACTACCATACCGTTCAGTTTGGAGATGAAACGGGCTGCGCCAGCCATGCTTTAACATTTTTAACATTCCTGGATCGATTTTGGCGCGGCGGCGCGCCGCTCCAATCGGCTTGTTCGGTCGTGAATGCCCAGATAGTCATTATTGCACTCAACGACTCAAACGATGACTGACTTAAAGAAAACTAAAAGGTCTAGCCGATCTGCCATGTAAAATCGCCTCTAGCTGAAAATTTAGGTTTCTTGCGTGCTTTATTTTGTAATAAGATATAATGTCATAAAAATACATTAGGAACTTAAAATTGTAATTTTAGATAATTATGACTAATATCTGCTCCTCCAGTTTGAATAATTAAAAGACGTGAAAACCGTAATATTAAAAATAAAGCCATTTAAAAAATCGAACGAAAATTGACCATCCCCCCTCCCCCTTATCTCCGAAACTACTAGGCTTAAAATTCTGAAAAAATATGGAAAATAGATCCTTACTTAAAGATTAAAGGCTGTCCACGAAAAAAAGTGGTCGGTGTTATAACGACAAATTAAAAAAAAAACTAAGAAAAACAATTTCATGGGCTATTTAAACTAAAGTTTTATTAGTGTTCTTGAAAATCAATAAACCTCCTGTTTAACAAATTAACACTGGTAAAATACCCTGACTTTGCTTCGGACTCCTTCCATCAATCTCTGTACATCACTTTCGGTCATCTTTTTACATGTCGTATCCCACATTCTTTTGAACTGTTGCTCATTTGTAGCCTTTTTACCACTATTTTTCAATGTTCTTTTCATTATTGCCCAAAAACGCTCTACCGGCCGGAGTTCTGGGCAGTTTGGTGGATTTGCTAATTTCGGTACAAAGGAGATATTATTTTCAGTGTACCATTCTAAAACAGATTTGGCATAATGTGAGGACGCTAAGTCAGGCCAGAATATGACAGGCTCTGTGTGGTTTCTTATAAACGGCAATAAGCGTTTTTTCAAACACTCTTTCGTGTAAATGGATTGGTTAATCGTACCCGTAGTAACAAACGATTTGCTTTTTTGACCACATGTACAGATGGCTTGCCCGACAAGGAATTTTTTTGCAAATTTATCAATTTTTTTTGTTGTAAATTTTTTATCGGCATTCCCTCTTTGATTTGCCACATAGAACTGCAAACCTGGTAATTGCTTAAAATCTGCTTTCACATAAGTTTCGTCGTCCATCAAAATACAACCAAACTTTGTCAAATATTTTGTATACAACTTTCGAGCCCGGGTTTTACATAATTTATCCTTTGTAGCATCGCGGTTAGGAACTGTAGTTGCCTTGTACGATCGTAAACCTGCACGTTGCTTGATTTTTTGGACATACGATTTCGATACCTTACCTTCATTTTTTGGCGACGTCACGGACAGAGAGAGTTGGATTCTTCTTAAAATGCTCGATTACTTTTTTTGCCTTAGTTTTATCAGCAGGACCGCGTTTTCTACCCGAACCACCTTTTCTTGAAACAGACAATCTGCACTGATAATTAGCCAATACCTTTTGCACGGTTGACTTTGGAACTTTTAATAATTTGGCTAACTTTCCTTGCGATATACCGATATTTTGGTTGTAGGTGTACACGATCTTTTTTCGGATGTCCAGTTGGCAAGACGACATTTTATAAATGTTACGAATATATAAACTCCAAATAGCCCTAAACGATAGTTTATTCTTCCCGCTATTTAACAATCAAAGTGACAGATGTCAGTTGTCTTTTATTTTATTTTTATTTTTTTATTAAATGCTGACCACTTTTTATCGTGGACAGACCTTATAGGAAAACCTATAAGAAGTTTAAGAATTCAAAGTAACGGGAAAATTCTCAATATTTTTGTGTATTGTATACGGAACCCTCACCACGCGAGTTGAACTCGCACTTGTCCGGTTTTTAACTAAATTGTTACTAATCGTAATAAAAACTACAAAATGTCAGTCGTCCATTTTATTTAATTTGACGTGAGGCGCTTAGAGCAAAGACCCTTCACATACAGCCAGGGGTCTATTACAAATTCAGAATACTTGAATTTGATGAGCTCCGTCCCTTTCATATGAAAAAGGAACAGGTTGAAAGGGACAGGAATAGGTCGATTCAAACTTCCACATTCGAATTTCAAAGGTGACCCCCAAAACAGCGCGAAGCAAGTACCACGTTCGAAAACACACTTTATATGTTTAAATTACCAAAAAATAGATAAGAAGGAATGTTTTAAATTGAAGAAAAAAAAACATGAAATATCTCAGAATAAAGTTCGTTTTGCTCAAATAGGTAAACATGAATTTTCATACGCTGACCAATTAATGATTCTAGTTTTAATAATCTTAATTTTTAAGAACGTAGGTAGGTACACTACATATGCAGTTTCCGATCGCATGCCTGGCGCCCCGCCCTTTTTAAAAAAAACGTGCGCTGTTAAATTGTTTTAGATTTTATTAGGTATGTTATTCTTCATTCTTGCGCTATTGATATTAGTTTTAAATATAAAGCGACTAGGATAAATGAATTATCTATCTACCTAGGAAATATGTATGGTGAAATTAGTGAAGAAGGCAGTATTAAAATAATAATATGGCTAGTTTTTGTTGTGCACGCCAGACACGCGTAATAAGCGCAACAGACGGTAAGTGTTGAATATTTCTAAATATGTAGTTCGAAAATATGAGAATATGAGTGACAGTATCTTAACAATAATACGGTTAGCTTTTAGTGTTGTGTTAGTGCCACGCGAGACTTGTATAGATTATGTATTAGAATGTGCTTTGGTCTGTCGCGCCATGTCTCACCCCGCGCTCTCGCGTGCTTCTAGTACCTACCTACGAGCCGCGCTGAGGAGTTAAAAGTGTTAAAACAAGCAGTAACGAACGCAAAATCAAGTTTTCTTCCTGAATAATTACAAGACGAATAGGTACGTAAAAGCCTATAGGTACTTATAGTTTTTATTGTGAATATGTTCTCACTGCTGAGGTGAAAAGTTGTATGTGTTACTCGAGAGCAAAGTATTTGCGTCTCGTGCTTTTGAGTCCCTCGCTGCGCTCAAGATTCTAACCTTGAATCACGAGCGTAGCGAGTTAAGAATCTTTCGCTTCCTCGGGACTCAAAATCAGCACTCGCAGCAAAAACAAACTTTGCTCTCTTGTTGCACAAATAACTATTACACGGACACTAAATTGCTACATTTAAGTTTTTAAATCTTTAAATCATTCTGTTAACTCATATTTTATTCGTGTTTTTAAGTTTAAAATTATTTATAAATACGTTTTCAAACATCGTGTTTGAGTTAAAACCTCCTTGCTTTATAACTGACGTAAGAGTGACAGATACAATTTAAGAAAAACCCCATTACGCCCCTGGGCGTAATAAACGCTATTGCAGTTCTGTATACCTGCGCGTTATGAAGCCCTTTACGAGCAAGTGTGATGAAAAAATGTTAACAGTACAGTACTGATTATGTTAATTTTTTCCTCAGAGGCTTGTATGTGTGAGTTTTAAGTTTAACATGTGTTTGTGTGTCCGTTAATCTGTGCCTGTCCGTGGCAAGGTAGCTGCCAAACAGATGAACCGATTGGAGGGCGGTTTTCCAATGGAAAATGTTGTCTGTCGAAATTCGAGATGATTCTTCGCTATGTTTGTTATGTCGGGGGTGTATAATTTTTTTAATTAATGTAGTCTTAGTAATTTAATTAATGATATGATGAGACAGGAAGTTACCGGCAAGTGGGTTTATTTTTTAAGTATGTTAAATTAACGTTGTTGTTTAATTTAACTATAACCTTTGCATTAATTAACTAAAATTGCGACTTCACGCATTTTCTAACAAAAGTTAAATTGTCAGCAATGTTCAGCAAAGTAAGTGGACAAGTAAGTGTAAGTGATAGCTCTTCATACTTTGTCTATTACGACATCTTCAAGATAGATGTCTGTTTAGTTCGGATTTTGGAAATTTAGTTATGCAGTTAATTTACATAATTATGATTTGCTAATACAAGAAAATTATTGCTAAATTGCTAATGGAACAAATTATTATCAGTTTTTACAATTATTTCTGAAGATATATTTTTTGATCAGTCTTTATTATAACGTAAAAAAACACTGTTAATTGAATACTATTTTCTTTACCAAACTCTTTTCCTCTCTTTGTGTAGGAGGTTTAACCCAACTTAATGTGAAAATGACAAGAAAAGAAAATACTTGAAATTATGACTTTGAAAACACTAACACATATTTTGGCCAGCTTGGTTCCAGGGTCTCCAAGGCAAACACCGCAAATATGTACATAATTCTCGCCAAGAGTTGCATATCCCTGTATGTGACCCTTTGCTCCGCCGCCCTCGACGAACGTTGTGCCCTGTTATTCGCGCATCACCCCACGCGACACGCCTTACGAAACTACACCTCTATCTACGCTTCATTATCATATCAGCCGAAAAACGTCCACTGCTGGACATAGGCCTCCCCCAGAGAGTGCCAAATTGACCGGTACTGCGTCACTACGCTTAGTTACTACGAATCGCGGCGCCAAGATATATTTGTGGGTGAGCGTTGAGGTGAGTTTAAAACAAGTTACAGAATAGGGGGGCAGGGGGGACGGCGCTAGGATGTCCACACACGTGGCATCCCAGACTAAGGGTCGCCCGGTCGTGCAAGGCACGAGAGTCATCCCGTCGGGTCTCTTGCCGCCGTCGTCACGTGCTAGGCCATTTGGCTCTAATGTAGCCGGCACGCTGACGCTCAATAAAATGTACTTACCTACTTACTCGTATTACTTACTTTATGAGTGAACTTGATAATATGTTGTATGTAAAATATTGAAAAATCTAAAAATTTGTAAAAAACCAAATATGATAATTTTAAAGATCTGACTCTCTTACTTGGGAGTCTTGGGACCGTCGATAAGTGAGTCATAAAATAGTATTTTGAAGGCTTGTGATAAGCGGTGGTTTTTGGCATGCGACGTTTAAATGGTAATTCTCTTTAATATTAAGATGTTCAATAGCATTCACTGAAGCGGATAAAGGAATTCAAAGGCGTTATAAAAAAAGTATCTCTATACCCCTTTCCCTGTTGTCGATGAGAGGATGTGTGCTCAGCAGTGAGACTTGTATAGAAGGTTAGGAAGATGATGATATACCCAAACGAATGCTTACTCAATTTGGTCCATTTTTAGGGTTCGGTACCCCAAAAAGAAAAAACGGAACCCTTATATTAGGATCACTCGTGCGTCTGTCTGTCCGTCTGTCACAGCCGATTTGCTCCGAAAGTACTGGACCTATTGAGAGTTGAAGTTTGGTAAACATATGTAAATTGGTGACTCAAAGATGGCCGCGTAAAGTAAATTAATGAATTTTGAACAACGGGGCCACATTTAGGGAAAAAACTGGAAAATGTTAAAAAAAGTTTCACAAACTGTATTGTGTGACGTATGAAATGAAAGGGGTTGTTGTAAGCATCTCAGATATGTTTTTTTAATAATTTTAGCAAAAACAGATTTGAAGTAATTTAGGAAAAAAGACAAAAATTGACCACCCCTCCCTTATCTCCGAAACTACAAGGCTTAAAATTCTGAAAAAAAAAGGAAAATAGTTCCTTGCCTAAAGATTACAGGAAAACCTAAAAGAAGTTTGAGTATTCAAAGTAACGGGAAAATTCTCAATATTTTTGTGTATTTCTTATGGAGCGCCTGATGCTTAGATCATAGCAATTTTACGGAACCCTCACCACGCGAGTTGAACTCGCACTTGTCCGGTCCGGTAAGCAGACACTCACGGACAAAAGCCAGACATGGTGACCGGGGTTGTATTTTTTATCAGTGAAACTACTACTAGGTGTCTACTGAGTTTTCTTTACCAAAGTATGGAGCCAGGTGTAATACTTAAGGTTTTTTTTAATGCTAATTTGCCAGATACCCGCTTCTCCGCTCCCTAACCACCAAGCGCAACGTACCTAAACGGAAAGGACCCTCTGATTGCGGTCATCCCCAAGGATTGTAACAGCTATATTTTATGATATTATCGTTCTTAATAATTCTAAGTAATTACGGTGGATGAAAGTCAATGTATTATAGCTATTTTCACGAAACAAAATTAGAATATTAGTTACAAGACAAGGTTAACACTTACGAGATCTCTCTTCTATGCCAGTTATCAATTGAAGCTAAAGAAACAAAACGTTGTTAATTATTACTTGTGGTGAATTTTTGAATAATACTATAAGTAGGTACCTAAGTGAATTTCCGAGACATACTCGTAATAACACAATATGATTATGTTTAATGTTATCGCAAATGCGCAACATCAGTTAAATACTATTATTTTGGAAGTATAAGAGTTTTTAACAATAACTAAACCTTTGAAGTTGATCGGTGCCATCCAGTTTAACATTGGAGTAACCTACACAGTTAGGTGCAGTCGAGGTAATGATACATTGTGCCACGTGTACGCTGAAATTCTTACAGTACGTGTCACACACAATATTTTTCATCATATTTGCGTCAAAACAAATACAATTTAAACATTAATAATTTTCATTTACTATGCAGGCGTATGGCCATAGAGTTAGTTACACTTGTATCTTGGATTCCATTAATAATCGTTTATCTCTTCAAAAATGTAACTTCTTAGCTACGTTTGAATAAAATCGGTTCAGCCGTTTTCGATATACTTATTGAACTTTGAAATGAAAACATCGGGGGTTTTTCAACTGTTAGTTTCAAGTTATAGTTATTGTAAAATTATTGGCACTTATGTTATTTATGTACAATAACAATTTACATTCCTACGGTAAAAATATATATATTGAATTTACTAAAACTTTTATTACCAAATTTACTTATTCCATCTAAATTATAGATAATTGTATAAGAGAATGTAATTAATAATTATTATTGTACTATAAGTTCTGTAGAGCTGACGAGTTCCATTTTACAGTTATAAAGGGGTAATTTTGGGCAAACGGGATCCTAATTAAGCAATGTGTACTGCACAATTTTAGCGTGTTCACAGACGAACATAATCATACCAAAAAAAATCGTAAAAGAAGTCAGTTATGTCGTTTTGTAAACATCCCTTCAATTCTAATCGCAATAAAAAATACAAAATTTCAATCGTCTCGGGAAGGTTATTAAATATTTTTGGGGTCATACCTATTAGGCTCTTTTCCATTAGTGATGTATTGCTAAAATCCCGCTTAACTGTAAGCTTGCGAGGGCGTAGGTTAATGGGAATAATTGAGGGTTACACTTTACAAATACACACCATTACACATATTGTATATATGTATTAAGCTTTATTACACACAATCCTGTACATGAATAGGGAAATGTGTTGCAGTATAACGCTTGCCATCGTTATGAAGTTCTTACTCTTTGTATTTTGAATGAAGTAGGTAGTGTCTGTCAACGCTGTGTCAGTCAATTTTTTGTTGTAGGTACTAAGCATTTTAATAAACTAAATTGAATGCGGCGAACACAAGGAGGAGGCGTTTTACGCCACACCAGCGCCGTTCGTTATTGTAGGTATTTGAAACAGTATTATGTACCTACTTATGTCAGTTCGGCACACATCGAAGCCATGTGTCTCCACGACGGTAACCATCCGTCCCGTTTTGAAAGTTTCAAACTCAACTTTAATCCTGACCAACGTAATTGCTAAAGTTGGAACACAAAACCTTGTTCGCGGGGCTTGCGATTTACTGTCAAGCGTTTTGAAACTTGTGTAACGGATTTGCGACCTTTTTCTTGGCCAATGAGCGAGATATTCTGCATTTTCTTCTCGTGCTATTTAAGTAATCCTCTTTTGTTCCAAGTTCAAATACTTCGTTTAACACTGAATTTAAGCCAGAGCTAAAATTTATTGCACCTTGTGCCATCTTGCATTTCAAACGGGAATGATTAATCCTAACATTTTTTTCCATAGATTTGAGTAATCTTGTATCTCCTCCGTTTTAATAAATGTTAAAGATTTGGTTTTAAAAGCATCTAAACTACTTCAGATTTGGGAGTTTGAAAATAACTTCAAGTCATATTTTTTTCGTAGGTACTTACAACAAATTTGTTCTTCTGCAGTGTTTACAGGTCTATTATGAATTAAATGTTTCAATTACGTATGTTTTTTCCACAACTCAACCACTCATGAAATACTAATTTCTTAATAAAGTACCTGTATAAGAACAACGTGTCCCGATTATTTATTATTTAAAACACTCTGTAGTGATTTTTAAAGTACTGTGGCTACAAAACTTTACTTTTCTTTAATAATTTATTCGTACCTAACCGTGAATATTTTCTGTAAACTTAATACCTACTAAAGTTAAAATACATGTACCTCTGTTTTAAATGAAACTATACTTTTTTCTCAAACATGTAAGTGCTCAAAATCATTAGACCAACTAACTTTAACTGAGTATACTATTGAAGAAAAAAAGTAGCTACTCCCCTAATTTGGCAAGTAGCTTATATATTTTTTCATAATTTCTGTAGTTTACTATTAACTAAAAAAATGTTATCTTATAAGTAAGTATGTGTATGACGTATATTCATAATACCGTAGTGTTGAGATCGAATCATTTTCATCTCAGGTCCTGGTATAATTGTTATAATTTTAGGAACTAAACTATCAGTCATAAATTTAGTCGAATCAGTCCGTAATAAAAAATCAAATCAGTCAGATGTATATACATTATTATTATCTATTCATCTTCGGAATCAGTAAAAACATGAATGAGTTAGGAATATTATTGTAGTACGAGTAATTTGCGTATTCTGAAGGAATCACAGAGGAGGTGGAGTTCAGAGATTCATCGACTAAAACAGTGGCTTCGTTGATTTCACTTGACTCAGCAATCAGGATCGAGCGGCTACTTTATTATCTTCCACTATCCAAATAAGACTGAACTAAGTACTTAAATTTAAAAGAAAATTAAAAAAACATGTTCTAGAATCCTTACCCTAAATATTTATTCATACCTACATAAAAATAACATGAGATATATATTACCAAAGCATATATTATATTACTACTGTAGAATTATGTTTAAGTCGAACTATTATCTTGTTTTG
This sequence comes from Epinotia nisella, assembly GCA_932294315.1. Taxonomy (NCBI): domain Eukaryota; kingdom Metazoa; phylum Arthropoda; class Insecta; order Lepidoptera; family Tortricidae; genus Epinotia; species Epinotia nisella. Next base: position 23,969,774 of record OW028673.1, read on the forward strand.
TAAAATTAGATAAGTTATTAAAATAAGTCTTCCTGCAGTCAAACTGTTAAAACAGTTTTGCAGGACTTTAAGTAGTTAGTGTTTTAGTAGTTTTTTTAGGAACAAAAAAAAAGTTAGTCTGTAAATTAAGTAAGAGAATAAATGTGACCTCATATTATGGTTGGTTTTAGTGTCAAGCGGACCGTCCGCGCGGATCACGTACGATGTATTAAGCTTAAGGGAGCGTTTTAGAGTAATGCGGACGGGTCCGCGCGGACGCGCCATACATATTGGTCGTGCGGAGCTGTCCGCGCGGACGGTCCGCGTGACACTAAAACCAGCCTAAGAAATTATTGTTAATTAGCACGATTGAAGTTATTATTTTTTTTTTATCCCATTTTTAATTACCTTAAGTAAATATTCAACTATAGGGAGACCGCTTAACTCAATTCTCGCCTGCGCGGCGCGCGGCTGCGGGGGTAGGACGATAACGGGGCGCGCGCGACGTGAAGGAGGCGAAGCCCAGCGCCCACACGCCGCCCTCGTTTTTTTGCTCTGGGTTGTCCAGTAAAAATTCTCACGCGCCTCCACTGGTGCCTACTGTAGTCAACAGTATGGAATTGTATGTCTTATATTCAAGTGTGGTTAATGGTTTGAGGCAAAAACTCTAAATTGCTTTAAAATATGAACACTCGCGCAGAAGTAGTTCATCAACTAACGTTTTCCAGGTTTTATCAACCATAAAACAGCCGAAGCCATTTTTGGCAACGTACGTGGCAGTTTCAGGGGTAAAATGCACCCGTGGGATAGCCGATAAAAAATTACGATGCCGCAGAGGCGAGCTTTTAGAGAATTCAATCGACACATTCTAGTCTTTTTTGCAACGCAACGGGTGTGGAACCAATTCGCGAAAACTGTTGGAATTTTGAGCAGCTGGTGCTGATGGGGTGCACCTAGGTAATTGTTACTAAAAGCTATGTTGACGTAGCTAACGTAAGTTATGACAGGTAAGTAAAAATTACCAAATCAAAGAACACTGTTGGTACCTACTGGTAGGAAGAGACAAGATAAACGCCAAAACAATAAGTACCTACAAGTATTTTGTTAAATAAAGGCTTAACTAAGTAGCTTTATCAAAAACGCTTCCAATAATTAAAAGTAGACAGAATTCTCAAATAATTTGTGCGTTCATTCGTAAAAGCGGAGCAGCTGTTGTCTAAAGTGAATTCAAACCAAAAGTTAATTTTGCCCGAGTTGTTTTATTTATATTTTTGTGAATTACGCGAATTCGGCGTACTGTACTTGAATGTATTATTGGTTGGAATTGTCATTTTAGTTTTCCAATAACGTTATTGAATTCTTCTAAAGGCAATCTGGGTTCGCTTGTGTTTATTTCCGAGTAAAATATATATACCGCGGGGGTCAGTTACCTAAGTCTGACCACAGGCTACACATTCGTAGAAATTAGATATACGATTCTGTGTAATAATTAAGAGCAATAAACGTTTTTCTCTGTCACAGGCAGAGAAATATCACAAGGGTCATATTTTTAATAGGTACCTAAATTAAGTAAGTGATTGAATCAGGCGTTACATTGCGGAAGTTCATGATAAGTTACAAGAACAATATTTCTTTGCCAATCCGCTTAAAAACCTATTAGCGATGATGAGAAGCAACTTTGAAGGTTTCAGCCATATATAGCCTTTTTTTTATCACGAACATATTTGACCAATCAGCACCCCCGTTATAAGCTCAGCTATGTAAAATTCATGCCTGGGATATTCAACCAATTGATACTGATATAATAAAACTTGCAAAATATTTTCGATTTTCGGATATGAGCGTTTGGTAAAATGTTGCATTCGGATACACATTTATTACAATTTCATTATCATCCATTAGATAACATGATTTTCGAATTGATGTTTTGGGAATTTAATATCCTACTTATTCGAAAATATGCTTCTTATCCAAACAAGATGTTTAATTGTCAGAATAGGTATCAACACCTATTCTCACAAATATTAAAGACAAGTCTTACAGTGGACTAGTTTTCTTTCAATGCTAGTTAGGAATGTGCCACTCTGTGTGTGTGTTGTATATTGTATATTGGCCTACCAATATACAAAACATTATGCCACGAAATAGGTAAGTCCTCGTAAGTCGAAATAAATCGTATTGACTTGATTTGAAAGGATTTATCCTTTGACAAATTGATGTCGTCACAATAGACGCACTTTGTTCGCGTAAATTGATTTAGTGTATCGCCACCGGGTTCCGTTGACAACGACTATTTGGCTGCATTGTCTTCCAAAGTTATGAACTATCTGCATTTTGCCACGATTGATTTATTGGTAACCACTATAGGGAGTACTTTGTCGTCGGATGTAAAATAGATATTTAGTGAAGTTATAAAATTATCATTGAGATAATGATATGGACAAAGCTGAATTAAAAATAGTATATTATTTTTTATCGAGGCGTGGATAGTAAACGGTTGCCTGACGAAGTAAGTGGTTGGCTGTCAAGAGACTAGCGTCTGTAGAATCCTCACGTTATCCCGGGTAATATAACGGTATGTGAGAATATACATAATTGACAGTCGTGTTTTTTTAATATTTTAACATGGTTCTTACATTGGGTAAAGACAAAAATTAGGCACTTCACGTGTTCGTTGTTCAAAAAACAAAATGCGACTATTTTGGGCATGTTTGAGAAAATATGCTTATAATTATTAGCTATCAAATTGTGATCCTCAATCTCAAGAGTACCTGATACAATTCATAAATGATAACTATAGTTCACGAAATATAATTTGCACCGATTCGCCATACGAGTTGTGTATGAGGAATCGGTGCAAATAATATTTCGTCAACCTGGAATTATTCATAACGTATGTATTTTTGCTTGCTTCCGGTGGACGCGATCTTTGTCCTAGCAATTAAAAAGTTGACAAATATGCTGAATAGGTACAACCGAGAATTTAATTTACTTTATTGTTCGTCAACATTTTCAGTTTCAGAACAAAACTCCGTTAAAAAACAAACGTTAATAGTTTTGTTCTTTTAATAAAAAAATAGGGAAGAATGCAGTTTACCGAAATTTCTGAATTCATAATTTAGTTAGATTTAGTAGTTACTTAACTAAGGAGGAGATGGAAACGTAGGTATTGCCTGATATCTCAGACATTCATTATAGTGGACATGACATGACAATGCAAATTGTTAGAAATGCGTAGTAGGTAATGAATAGGCTTGTGACCTAAGATTTTTTTATGATGCCATTCGAACCAGTTTTTGGAGAGAAACAAATGTTTGCATGGGAGCAACTACAATTAAAGAACATAAATACTCTAAAAATTGAGTTAAAGACGGACCTCGCTGGCGGCAGCCGAAACGCTTCATACTGATGGACTCAAAAGTATGACGTCACACTTTGCTATTTGGACTAATCATTTCGGTCGCGAAATACTGCGTGTAAGTCCATAGTTGTCTTAAAATTTTGTTTCTATAAAAGCGTAAGGATTCTATTGGTAGCTTTAAATTTACTCTTGGACAGTAAAAAAATGCATATTTTATCTAAACTTTCAAGATCCATATCTTTTCATTATTTTTTGTAATTTATACTTTGTTACAATAATTTGATGGTTTTCTATCCATTTACCAACACTACGTTATCAATTTGAACATGAGGTCACAAGCCCATTGTGATAACTTGCTGAATCGATAAGTCGGTATCGGCGGTGCTAAAAATTAAAAATTATTAGACACGGTGATTTAAATGTGTGCTTATTAATGTACTCTGCAGCCTCATCTACATTATTAGGGATAAGGATTTTTAAAAGGTTTTATTTCTATGCAAGTACTGCGTAAAATTCGCTATCACATTAAGTAAAATATTTATGTAGAGAAATGAAAAATATGAAACATCGTTTATGCCTAGTGCTTTATGAGCTATTTAACATACGCAGGCACTCTTTATGAATGCGCGTCATGGTGCGTTCTGAATGTTTATTTGAAAACGCCCTAATTTATGCTTAAACTTGAGCATGCGGAAATCAAATAGGAGAGATATAATATTTATTTTAATGTATGGAAGAGAATTTAATACCATTTTTATTTTACATGGAAAATATTAGTCTTTTTAAGCTGTTATGATTTTGTCAGTCCCTGATAGTTACGAGTCGACGTGCCATAAACTTGGACTAAAACTAGGTATATCGCAAGCGCCAGGTATATGCGGAAATAAGGCAACGGCGGCCTAAACATCCCTAGACGCGAGCGACTTCAATATCTTCGTTTGTTCTTAAGATTTAAACGGAACATAGGTAACTTATTCGTCACCTTTCCTGAGTTAAATTAATGTTTTGATTAATTGATTTATTAATAATCTACTTGGTTAGGTGTCGATACCAGCCGTGCCAATCCACATTAAAGTGCAATTTATTATCGAAAAAGATTCGTTCCAAATGGATGCGAAAAAAATCTTCAGGAAAGGTGAGACCAGGCCGCCACTGGGATTGACAAGCATTTGATAAATTACTTTTATTGGTACATTTGTCGAATAAACCATCAATCTTCCACGTTTTATATTATAAAGCCTCTGCAAATGACTGTCCTCCTATCTACCTATTACATAATCTTGTTCCGTTTTTTATTAATGTTCGAAAATATATATTGTTATTTGTTATATTGTGGAAATATAAATTATATCTTCCAATTTGGTGACAAATTTTTACAAGCTTTTATTTAACTTACAATGTTTGTAGGATCTATGTTTGTTCGTCAAATCTTGCAAGTCAAATATGACCAACTTCCTGAAATTTTGTACGCTTGTGTAAATAATATAACAAAACCATATTATGACATCATAAAGCTTGACAGAAGGTGGTTATATATTCAACGTGTTTGGGCTCCTCGCAATCCTCTTAATGAGTAATTAGTTGATGACTGTTCAGAAAAGTACATTGTGCAATAAAAGCTTGTACCAATAGTGTCCTTTTTGACAGCAACTTTTATTTTGATAACGGTTATCAAACATAAATATAGGGATTACCTACTGTTAAAAATAACAAACACTTATCCATGGTCCACATATTTATTATCTACCAAACATATCTACTATTAAATGACCATATTTATTTTTTTATTACACTAATATGATCTAAGAAAATATATATAACACGACAAAGGGAAGAAATAAACTAACTTTATAAGTACTAATTTGTGTTAAATATTACGTGGATTGTCGGACAGTAGTAAGTAAACAAAGTTACGGTGAAATTGTGAATAATTAACTACCTTGTACGTTTTACTACTTATATCGCACAATACAACGTGCAAAGATAATATGTTGGCAATCAACTGTTAAACAACGACCACCAATCTCCTGGTGTAGGTATACAAACTTTATCTTCTCGTCCTTGGACAAGCGTACTCAAGTTGACGAAGGATTTGCCAGGTGTATCGTGTACAGCAAGTGTCTGGTCGCGGTCGACATTTTTAATAATACGCGTCCTAGTTTTAAACCCCAAATCTGTTTAATATCAGACTGATATTTATATTATAATTATTAAAAGTAACCCCCTCATTCATAAAAATTTTAATGCCTCTGTTAAATAAAATGTCATTTGTCCCTTTGTCAAAATGTCAAAGTGACAGATAAAGGCAAACGAATTTTACGCTATTTTAGTTTAAATAGGCTTGTAGAAATATAATTTTGGGTGGCAATGTGATATATTGCTGCATTAAAGGACTTTGACTTTGGCATCGTGAGTTCGATTTTTTTCCGTCTGTTATCGTAGACGTTTCTGCCATTATTTTTTTATTTAAAAACGCATTAATTGTAAACCGATATTTAGATATACAATTACCTACTTTCAGAATATGAGAAATAAAGAGAATATTGCGAACTCGAGTTATCAAAACCTCTCGTCCACAATCTTACATTTACCGTTACATAGACAGTCGTTCACAATCCTATTTTTACCGCTCTAGATTCACAATGTACCTACTATTGTTGTCGTCTATAATTCAATGTTCGATGCTCCAATGTCCCCTTTGTACATCAAGTTAGCTAAACTAAAATAGAACACGCAGGGTCTTTGTTATACATATATACTAGAGTGAAAGCTCAAATCTTATAATATTTGGTATTTATGCATTACTATCAAGCAACTACTTAAGACTATGACTACGGAGAAGTTCGTTTCTTTCTTTATTCAATTTGGAGACTCGCTGACGTGAGGACCTGGTCCGGTCCAGGTAATTTTAGCGTCCTGCCACCTGTGATCAAAAACTATCTACAAAAGCTGTCCATCGTTATCATGACATCTAAAGAGGAACTCCGCAGGCGGTCTTAGCAATTCAATCAGTAACTTGCGTCCGGCTCCTCGTACACGGTTGAAATTGTAATGCGTGAAAAATAAGACTCATGATTTTAGCGCCTGTGTCAATGATAAAAATACTTCCTTTACATCAATATAATTATATAACTTCAGCCAGGCTCTAAATCCAAAGCTTTGCAGGCACAGAACGGCGATGCGTCTGATACGCCCTCTTTTTAATATGAAAAGTATGATTACATTTCATGAGACTATTAGTTGCTTTGAAGCAGAGCATGTTTAAAAACATTTTTGCACAGTATTTTTAATTATAATATTATTTATTACTTAACATAACGCACGTGTTCCTAAAAACGTATTTATTTAGTTATAGTTTAAATTAAATACACTAAATTACTTCAAAATCGGAGCACGGAAACATGTTTTGCCTTATCATTCGTTAAGAAATATTTACAATATGTGCGATCTTACTTGGTATGAATAAGCTTCTCAAGAGGTGTTGCGCTTATATCGTCATTTCGCATTGGCCCTGCCATGTCATCGTGAGATCGCGTATCCACATTCAACAGTACGTGGCAACCGCCGCAAGTGTAATAATGGACATCGAATCTGTAACAGAATACATGCTAATCGCTCATTTGTCATCACAAACTGGAAACATTCATGGACTATTGGACAAAGTTAGTAATATGTTTGTAATTATTTTATACACGGTGATTTTTAATTCTTAATTTAGAAACCAATTTTTCTTATTCAGTTATTGATGCCAAACACGATTAACTTGTATTGATCTAAAACAAACGTTCTTTTTTCCTGAATAAAACTGAATTAGGAATGAATTTTTAATTAAAAATCATTGTCACCCTAACGGTAGGTCTAATCTATGAAAGTAAAACATCCATGAAAAAATAGTTTCATAGTTAAACCAACCTCAAAACCCTTGTGTCCAATTATTAAATTAAGAGTAATAAACTGACAATTGTCACATGCATGACAAGTAAATGTTAGAGTTTATTGACGTAAGACCTATCGAATTTTCCGCAAAAGCGCTGAAATTTGACGTATGATCTACTTAACTTTACAAAATTTAGGGTGATCATACATTCAGTGGATATTAGTGTTAACATTAAATTTAATTAACTAAACAGCGATGTAATTGCGTGAGACCTCATCCATTGGAATCTGTTTTGACTGGTTATTAATATTTTTCGACTCCTGCCCTGCTAGCATAACTTGACTCTTGACTCTACTCGCGCGCGAGATAGACTGTCCGTCACTTTCTGATTAATGCTGTCAAAAAGTTACAGATAGTCTATCACGCGCGCGAGTAGAGAAGAGAGTCAAGTTATGCTAGCAGGGCTGATCACGGATTAAAATATACGTTTGAAAAAAAGAACGCTCACCTCCTTTCTGCGTGATAATTCCTTAACAATTCACGATTAGTATTGAATAGCACGCCATAATGCCCCGAACAACTTGTTACCTGAAATAATTGAACACCGTGAGTAAGCTTTAATTCGGCATGGATGTATAACTCAATCACGCCGAATACGAAGGGTACCTCCGCTACATGTAAAGTGGGGTTTTTTTTTTCTTGTTAAATCCATGGTTTCTACGAACCATTCGAGTCAAGTGTCCCCCCATCCTGCCGGCTAAATGGCTACAACTGGGAAAGTGAAGAAAAGCTAGTAGAACATCCATACTAATATTATAAATGGGAAAGTGTATGTGTTTGTTTGTTTGTTTGTTTGTTTGTTTGTTTGTTTGTCCGTCTTTCACGGCCTAACGGGGCGACGAATTGACGTGATTTTTTAAGTGGAGATAGTTGAAGGGATGGAGAGTGACATAGGCTACTTTTTGTCTCATTCTAACCCCCCACTTCCCTAAAATGGGGGGTGGAAGTTTGTATGGAGCATTCCGCAATTTTCAAGGTAGAAAGCTAAAAATTGGTATGTGGAATATTTGTGACTAACAAAAAAATCGTGCATCATTATTTTTTTTGGAAATCTGTACCCAACCCCTTAAAAGAGGGGGTGAAATTTTAAATGGGACTTTTCGCAGTTTTCAAGGTAGGAAGCTAAAAATCGGTACACAGACTCTGTTACCAACGAAAAATACCTGCCTTTTTTTTGTTAATTTTCCCTCAGCCCCTAAAATAGGGGATGGAAATTTGTGTGAGACTCCGAAAAATTAGTACCTACAGGTTCTATGATACTAACGAATAATAAAATAATCTAACATGGGTATCGTTTCTATGGTTTATTTTTCAAATCCAACGTGGCTGACGTAAAATACCATCTCCCCTGTTGGGGTGAGCTGGGGTTAAAATGTCTAAATATCAATATGGGTGTCGTTTTTATGGTTTTTATGGACGTTATTACGAAAATGGCGTCGATTTTGAAATTTAATATTGTGGACATCTATCTTAATATGTAGAGTCGTTTTGTAGAGTCGATATGTAGAGTCGATATTCAGTAGCCATATAAATATCATAATACATTAAAATATCATTTCATAATATAAGACATACGAACGAACTGCCGCATCCATGTTCACCAGGGTCTATTAGTTTCGTAGATCGTTAACATCTGTTTATGCATGAATTGCTATCGATGGCTAATGTGTACGATCGCGCTGCATTCGTTGCCTAACAAATATAATTCTACCCACTTCCTTTTTTTTTCCTTACTGTACTCTTACTGCAACAAGTAACTATGTATAAAATATAAAATTAACACCGTCTGCAAGTTTAGTTTTTAGTTTTTACCATACTTATTTACTACAGGAAATGTTAATTAATTTTAATTTCTCATGTAAGTGAATTTGTTAATTCTTTATGAGAAATAAATAAAGTTCTTAAACCAGATATGTAGAGTCGATATGTAGAGTCGATATGTAGAGTTGATATGTAGAGTCGATATGTAGAGTCGATATGTAGAGTCGATATGTATAGTCTATATGTAGTCGATATGTAGAGTCGATATGTAGAGTCGATTTGTAAAGTTGATATGTAGAGTCGTTATCTAGATTCGATAGGTAGTCGATATGTAGAGTCTATGTAGAGCCGATAATTACCGCACAGCCCAAACCGCTGGATCTAGAGATTCCAAATTTGGCACGTAGGTTCCTTAAGGGTGCACTAAGAAAGGATTTTTCAAAATTCACCCCCTAAGTGGGTGAAATGGTGGTCCAGAGTTTGTATGGGGAAACAAATTAAGTAAGAGTATTTCATTCAAAACTTCACAGGAGTATTACCAGCGATAAATGAGTAAGCATGGCATTAAGCTCGCCATTTCTATATATATTTTTGTATTTTGTGCAATAAAGTTTAAATAAATAAATAAATATATATTTCAGGTTTTTTGAGAATTCAACCCCTAAAAGGGGAAAATGTGTAGAGTCGATATGTATAGCCTATATGTAGTCGATATGTAGAGTCGATATGTAGAGCCGATGAGTAAAGTTGATATGTAGAGTCGATTTGTAAAGTTGATATGTAGAGTCGTTATCTAGAGTCGAAAGATAGTCGATATGTACAGTCGATCTGTAGAGTCTATGTAGAGCTGATAATTAAATAAAAGAAGAAACTGGCTGACTGACTGACTGACATATCACCGCACAGCCCAAACCGCTGGATCTAGAGATTCCAAATTTGGCACGTAGGTTCCTTAAGGGTGCACTAAGAAAGGATTTTTCAAAATTCACCCCCTAAGTGGGTGAAATGGGGGTCCAGAGTTTGTATGGGGAAACAAATTAAGTAAGAGTATTTCATTCAAAACTTAACAGGAATATTCCCAGCGATAAATGAGTAAGCATGGCATTAAGCTCGCCATTTGTACATATTTTTTTGTATTTTGTGCAATAAAGTTTAAATAAATAAATAAATATATATTTCAGGTTTTTTGAGAATTCAACCCCTAAAAGGGGAAAATGTGTTGACAATGTCTGAAAATCAACATGGGTATTGTTTCTATGGTTTATCGGGTCGCTGGTCGCTGATTACGAAAACAAGGATTTTAAAATCCAACGTGGCGGACGTGTAATACCATCTCCCCTGTTGGGGTGCGATGGGGTTGAAATGTCTAAATATCAATATGGGTGTCGTTTTTATGGTTTTTTGGGACGTTAATTATGAAAATCGCATCGATTTTGAAATTTAACATTGTAGACATGAAAATTCTTGAAAGTATTTGTGCCAAATTGCAATTCAATTGGAACATAGGGGTCAAACTGAGATGCACCTTTTTTATAGACGGTTAAAATTACTTTTAGTACGCGGGCGAAGCCGCGGGCAAAAGCTAGTAACATAATGAATTTAAAAGGAAAACTATCACGACTAAGTAGGCATAACTATTTACCGGTTCGTTCGGCCGACGCAACCGTATTACCATTTATGACAGGCAGGCAACTACGGAACCCTACACTGCGCGTGATCCGACACGCACTTAGCCGGTTTTTTTAAACTTTAATGTTTGTAAAAACATATTCTTAGGTAGAAACTATTGAGGTACTGATTAATTTACCCAAATAGGCATTGCTGGTGTCTTAAGCCTCGATCCTGGATGCTGCTGGTTAGCGTTGTTCTTAGCATTGTCCTCGCTTCCATAAAATACTAACAAGCCGACTGGGCTACGTGACAAAACCCCAAACTGCGGCATTGCCTGAAACATAAAAAGATCATAATTTCACAATCGATAATTACTATAGTTAAAGTTTTAAATTACTTTATTTATTTTGTCTGTTTGTATTCATAGAAGTAAATATTTGTGTTAATATTGTCAGAAATACCAAAAAAATAGTGACTCTGTGAACCGGAGAACCCGCCAGCCTTTTTTTAAATCTAGGGGCACGGTAGACTAGGGGCACGGTAGTGCCCCCGCCAAGTCGAGCAAAACAAAGAGGCACGGCCGTACGATACTTTTCTCGAAGTCATTCAGCCCATTTTCAACATCCTGTAATTTGTGCTGGCTAAAGCTAGAATCCTGAGTTTTCAGTGACATATAGGGCATAATATGGTTTAGATATATTCTCAATAACATTCAATTTGAACTTTTAGTTTAAGAACTTTGCCCGTCAAAGTTCTAATAAGTAATGCTAATAAGGTACTTCTAGCAGACCCACAAGCTCCAAATTTAAAAAAAATAACTAGTTTTTAGGGTATTCGTTCATAAAATACTTAAAAATATGGCAATATCAGCCTCGTTTCACAGATATATAAACTGCATAAGTAAGTTTGTAATCCTATACAAATACACGCGATCACAAAGTTACTTTTGTAGTTCCTGTTCCTGATAATAGTAATAAAGTGGTAGGTACAGTGCTGTATACGATGTATTGGCTTTGCATGCGGTTAGTGTTAGATGTACAATGCATTAGAAAACTATACAAACGTTATTTGCGGTTGGTATAATATCATTTCCACACAAATTCTATACAAAAATATTATTCCCAGCTACATTCATACTTTTGCATGTATTGATAACACAATAACCTAGAAAAATAAGTAAAATTCCATAAAAACATTCCATGTAAAATATTGCCCAAGTCTAGAAACTCTTCCACCGTAAAAAGTTGTGAGGAATTTCGTAGAGCCAAGTCATTCTTATTAATCTTTATTTGCTTGCTAAATAAAATTTTGTGACTTGGCAATCACACAATACTTAGTTTTAGGTAGGTATGCAAAAATTAATAAATGCAGTAAAGTAGTTGTACTTACAGAATTTTATTTAGCAATAAAAATTTGGCCTATTTTTTACATGGAATTTATTTATTTGAAAAACTAAATCTATAAAAAAGCTATATAATTATGATTTTATATCACGAAAAACTAAATCGATAAAAATGTTAATTAATTATTGTATCTTCTCAAAAAAAATCACGAAAATCGGTTGAGAATTACGACTTGTAGAGGAGAACAGACGGATAGTCGCCAGGCATACGAAAGATTGTTTGCCCAAGCTGAAAGGGAGAACTTCGTTCGCTTCGCTATCCAATTAAACCAACTCTCAACACATACAAGTTATAGTTACCAATGCTTTTTCTAATATAACAATATTGTGTCATCAACTACATATAACAAAATGTTGTTACCTACAAGATCAATTATCGTAGGTATGTGTTTACTAATTTGATAACAATCAAAATATTTTACGTCACACATGACCATAAATTGGAAATGACTGGGCAGGCGAAGACGTAAAATTTTGAACTCACCACGGGCGGTGATAAAGAAAGCCTAAAACCATAATATTTCTTCTTAAATGCCATTAATGAACTTTTTTTTAATTCTCTAGGTGAGTAATGAACTATGTATAATGCATTTCTCCTACATTCCACGTGGTGTGTGCCATGTCAGCTGGCTATAATCTTACAAGATCAACTCAATGGTTCGGAAACATTACAATATTATCACTATCTACCGCAGTTTACGCGTATGTACATAAAGATAAAATGTATACCTAATATTAAGGAAATGGGCCGTTACATCATTGGTAACAATTTGCTGGGAATGAGTGGGAATACCACCATTCGAAACGTCGCTACAACCACGAACACCCCAAGATCTAGTTCGTATATATTTCTACGTGTCTACTTATTGCTCGAATACTGTAAGTGCAGTAGAAGTGAATGTATTTGAAAATCTATCTTCGGTTTTCGTGATTACTGCCTAGAACGAGCGGTATACATACATACTAACAAGTTGTGAGGCAGTCGCTAACCGACTTTAAATAATGGTTTATTGTCAAGATTGACACAGATATAGGAATGTTGTGTATATAGATAACTTACGTAATGATCCTCATCTCCAATATATATGACTCCATTGTGCAGATACGGGGTGGCTCGCCCGGTGAGCAACAGCGTCACAACGTTTAGTGATCCCTCGACATGAGATGATACCAAGTATGTCAGCTTCCCATCTAAATCTTTTTTAACGCTGTTTAAAAATTAAAATTGTTAATGATATAATATGTATATGCATTTCTATGGGTCAACATTGGCATAAAAAATGCATTTTTTCCGTTCTCATACGTTACACGACATATACATTATTGTAGAGGCTGCAAAATAAGGAGAGTAGTAAGATGGACAAGAGAGTTTGCGCCGAATCTTACATAAGGCTCTAAAAGATACAAATGGAAATTTCAAAATGCTTTTCACGACTATTGCAAGGAAAATAAATAATATTTTCTCTAAGTAAAACACTTTTTTGTCTATTCTTCAATATACCTTACCTCCACTTGACTCTAGTTATACAATAAATAAATAAACCCTATTATAAAAGTAATACATAGAATACAACTTCGAGAGATTTATTATTAGGTATGAACTATAAGTATTCATCATTATTATAATAATTAATGCGTGTTTACTGTGTTCAAAGAGTGTCGTATATTTCATACAACTTATAATTGATAAATTACAGCTAAGGCGTTTTTTTTTACATGACAAAACGCTTCGTAACGCTTAAAGACGCTTAGAAGCCATTCTTATAGTGTGAATCAAAAACTGAACATAAGTACAACCTTGGTTTCGTAAAAGGCAACCATAGAACTCTATTTGAATTACAAATGCCATGAGAATCGTGAGATCATGTGTCGAAACTTTTTCAAGAGAAATTAAGTAGATTGTTCGTAGATAACTACTATCCGTATCCATAAATGTATATTATGTCTTACTTTTCGCATCCTCTCGATAGTACAGCAGCATACAGCAATAACAAAGCGCCGCAGCCTTCTTCAGTTTTAAACTAAAAAAGAGAAATGTACGTCACGTGCAAATTTATTTTGCAATAAATATTTCAATGTAGTGTAGTAAAATAAATATTAATGTTATGATGTCATATTGTGAGGGTACTTGAATAACTTGCGTTAGTTTACCAAACTGGTTACAGCATGCCAAGGAGATAACTCCAGTTAATAATTATTAGTTTATAGTCATATAGCTGTTGAAAGCGCTTATAAATGCTGACATGACATAAAATTGTATTACGAAATAAAAAAGGAAATAAAAAAAGTAGTTTTCACTGCAAAGTTCCTACTAGAAACAGGCAACGACTAATACAATGTTATATTGAATTAGGTTATGTATCACAATATTGGTAATTACACTCGTTTAGTGACTCAAATTGTATTATACTATTGTTTGGCGACGAAAACTACTGCATTCAGCTCCGTATACCTAACCTACACACATATTAAAAACTACACTTTAAGAATTTTACATATGTGAAATGGAAGAGATATTGTCGACAATTGTCATATTTTGAAATAATGTTATCCTGCTTTATTTATATTAACAATTTCTGCAATTAGTATTTTTTATATAATTAAAATAGATATCAGGTCTCTACCGTCAGAAAATCGTTTCAAAGCAATTATAAATAGGAAGTGTGTTTTAGGGTTCCATAGCCAAAATGGCAAAAGTACCCTAATAGTCTCTCTGTCTACCTGTCCTGTCCGTTTAACAGGTTTTGTTTCCCTCTAACCTACGTGCCGCGGAATTAAAAATTATTGAAAAAAATTACACACACCGCAGTTGTGCTTATTAAATAATGTCAGTGAAATTCGTTTTGGACAAAACAGGTATTGAGATATTTTTGCATGAGAAATTTTAATCCATGATCACATTTTATACGAATTAAATATAAAAAAACGCTTTATATCCTGAAATTAGTTTTGTTTTCAGTTCTGTAATAAAGTTGCTATTACCTAGTTTCTTTACCAATTCAAATAATAATATCCTTACCAAGTATAAATACCTCTTCACAAAAATCTGGACGTCCTCCAAATTGTTAAATTCAAATAAGTGCAGCTGCGGAAACATGAACCAATCAGTTAAAAATAGCCAATGCGTTATCTAGATAAAAAAATCACAAACGCACATTCATCTTTCAAACAGAGGGCTCACTTCTTTTCAAGTTTCAAATATCATGCCCACCTCATATCACTGTTATCTAGAAATTGTGTAACTCCAATCGGAATGATTTTCCATGACAATAATTAATAATATTGCATTAAGTGTAGGGCAGCAGTTTAGACACGAGCGGGCCGCGGATCGCTCATTTTCATAGACTGAGGGGCAACTGCGAAACGAAAACGAACTTCGTTCGTGTATCTCCCTCTCTTTCGCTCGAACTAGCAAGTGCGACAGAGACGGAGGTACACGAACGAAGTTCGTTTTTGTTTCGCGGTAGGCCCTCTGAACTCGACCAAATGTTTGAACTGCCGCTCTTCATCTCGCTGTCCGTCGTTGTCCAGTTCATGGTCTTAGATTCAATAGTTATTTGTGTCTCAAGGGAGCAAAGTGATGTATGTACGGTGAGGGCGGAATATTGAATCTAGAGTGAAGCGAATGATTCTACGATAGAATCCTGAGCGTAGCGAGGGATTCTAAGTTAGAATCGTGAGCCTAACGAAGGATTCAAGCGTTAACGCCCATGACGAAAATAATTTTGCTAATGAGTGACACATACAATTTATCACACCGACTATGAGGAAAACAGTCATCGATAGTTTTGATTTCAGTAAAACGTATAATTTATTGTAAAATTTTTTTTTATATTACGAAAAATTCATAAATTTTCATATAACGTTGTTAAAGTTAAAAATGTTCGTTTTTATTCGATTACGATGAAATTACAATCGATTATTTTACTAAGATCTGTGTTCAATTGGCACATTGCGTAAATGCTACATTCGAATGAATAAATTAAAAAAAGTGGCTTGAACAGAAAAGTAGCATTTTGATCCCTCTCGTTGTTACTTACTTTTCCGAATAAAAGGTGTGAAAAAAATATGACACTAACTCAAACAATGAATGGTAGGGTAGCTATGTTTTAAGGGTATAAGATACGTAATTGAAAGCAGGACGACTAATTCCCATAACTTACTTTCTCTGTTACACCGTCTTGATAGTAGGTTGAACTGTGTTGTACGTATATCATATCTGATGGCAATGCTACGACTGCCTTTGGCTGCACCCCTTGTGGAGGGCTTACGCCGCCTGCGCATCGCCATATCACGTCGCTGCAGGCACGCCAAAGAGCTTCTTCTTGACGCTCCTCGGAAGGCCGTAAGTAACTGTAATGAAAATATGACTTGAAAAGTGAGGAAACTGTTTATATTTTACAAAAATTGAAACTTTTTCTGGTGCTAAGGAAGGTTATTCCTATCACCAAAAAAATAATCAGGCATTTCTAAAATTTTCAACCATTCCCAATTTCCTGCTTTATTACACGAAAACGAATGCGGTAAATTTTTGGGAGTTCACAAACTAACGGTAACAGATAGGTACCTTAAATGGGTCTACTGACGGAAACTGAAAAAACCGGCCAAGTGCGTGTCGGACCACGCAAAACGAAGGGTTCCGTGCCTATTAAAAAGGTCGTATCGTCATAGAAATCTTACGGCACTTACGTCCTTTTCTTTGAGGAAGGCAGCAATATCTCGGAAACCTTTCATCCGATCTTGTTCAAAACAATTTTCGGTGAATGAACTTAATAAGCGCTGTGTCCTTGAATTTTTTCATATTTTTAAAATACACCGTTCAAAAATTAGAGGGGGGGGACAGAATTTTAGTGACTTTCGGGGCGATTATCTCTGACTGTATTCGCTTAATCAAAAAAATTCCCGAGAAACCTTATATTTATTTTGAAAGGCCTATCGATTTATGTACCACACGTGGGCTCACGATGAAAAAAAAAATTTTTGACTTTTAGTTTTATGTATGGAGTACACCCCTAAAAAAATTTTTTTTAGTATTTTTAATTACAAAACTTTGTAGCGGCTAACAAAATACACCTATCCTCAAAATTTTATCCAAATACACCTTATAGTTTTCGAGTAAAATGCCTGTGACATACGGACAGACGGACAGACGGACAGACGGACAGACGGACAGACGGACATGACGAAACTATAAGGGTTCCGTTTTTGCCATTTTGGCTACGGAACCCTAAAAAATGCCCAGAAAAGTTTGTACCTATGGTTTTTCAAGATTTTAACAATAATCTGGAAGGCTTTTGAGGTCGCAAACTTGGATTTGGCATTTCCCTTTAATAACTATTAACCCATAAAAAAACAGAATTCGGTTTTTTCAATGAACTTAAATAATATGACGGATTTAACTTGACAAAGGTAAATATCGTCAAGCGCTATGAAAATAAGTACAATAAGCGGTATGCCAGTTGGATAATTATATAATATATCTAGTACCCATAACACAAACCTTATTGAGCTTACTTCAGGGCTTATTCGATTTGTGACATTGGTGTAAGATAGTGCTCGTTTACGCAAAATCCCGACTCAACTCGAATGTTATTTATTAACACCTAACATTTTAACGTCTATTCTTAAAATATTCAAACATGTTCTCAAACGATTATGGATTATGGTATTATAGTATTCTTTATGTTCTGCAATATTTTGCAAATTTGAATAAACCTCGTGGAATACTTGGGTCGTTATGTTCAGTATTGGAGTAAAATATTGTCCAACAGTACATAGATGGTTGGAATTTATGCCGAAGCACGTGGCTGGCAGGAGAATTATGACGGGCATTTCGATGCTATATCGTACGCCTCCGCTCGTGTAGTTTAAGAGGAGTGTGTCGTTTCCACTGTACCATTAAACTTATAGAATCGCATAGGAACCCTGAGTGTATGGATTATTAGCTGTGAATAAACTGTTACACAATATTCTATAGGTACCTATACAGTTGCTGGCGAAAATTTGAATACATTATATTCGTGATTATGGAAATTGATTTTTTTAACCACCTTAACAGCTATTCCCTGTATTCAATCTACCATTTCCTTTACCATACTATCAACGATAGAAAAGGCTATATTTATGTCATTTTGACGTCCAATTGATACTTACTGACAATACAAGCAATAAATAGATCTTAGCTGCAACGGCAGCTGAAATATGGTCGTGGTATAGGTAACGATCTATCTTGGGTCTCTAATCTTAGATCCCGGCTTTGGGACTTGCAATATGCTACCGAATCTGGCCTTAATGGGTTCACACCCCATTTTTGTTACACCCTGTATAGTCCCACACAGTCTGTAAAAATCTGTAAGTACTTGCTATATTATGGTGATTAACCCCTCGTATGCTTAGACACGGATCCGTGCAAAGCATTTGAACCTATTGTTTTACGTATCAAAGTCATAATTTGATTGCACAATTTTGACATCCGCATACGAGGGGTTAAAAAAAATGGTACCCAATTTAATAATAATATTATTTCCTAGTCCCAAACGAAGCAAAGCTCCGGCTAAGGTACTAGACGACGAATTTGCATGAGTTGTTAAACACACATTAACTCCCCTTCGGCCGCCAACGAAACCATGCTACGTAACCGGTTACGTGAGAAGAATTGTTTTTCTTGCTACGAAACCAGTTACGTACAAAGAAGTTTTTTTCTTCCTACGAAACTGGTTACGTACGATCGCCTACGAAACCAATGCTACGTAACCAGTTACGTGGGAAGAATTATTTTTCTTGCTACGAAACCTGTTTGTGACACATGCAAATTGTGGATAAGGGACAAAAACATTTTTGTATTTTTTTAACACAGGCATTGCTATTGGCTAGGGGTCTGAAAATAAGTAAGTAGTTTCTACGCCGATTTAATTTGAAACTCAGCAATAAATCTCTTGTCCACGTGACATTGATTAACCGTGACACGAATATAAAAGTGGGAAATATGAAAACAGTGTTAAATTAAATTTACTTTTATTCATATAAACCAATATTTACCACTGCTAAAACCAAACTCATTATAACTGCTAACTTCATTGAAAGTTACATACCGTGTACGTTATTTAAAATTATAAATGAAAAAAATAAGGACAAATAATTTCTAAACAGTGTCCGACAGTGATTTTGCCCGCGTTCAAGTCATCAAGTGAATTTTTAATTTCATTGTCGATCTCCATGTAATTCTCAGATTTCTTTCTGTGAGCTTTACTTTTGAAAATATCTACAACTTTTGTTTCTTTGCTCAAAACTTCTAACAGTTGACCCAGTGACGGATTAGTTCGTCCGATGTACCGGTTAATTCTACTGTGCCATCCCTCAATGTTATTAGTTGTCCTGATTTTCTCTTTATCGCAACTGCATAATACTGGAAAGTTTGATTTCTTAAGCCAATGAGTCTGGAAGTATTTATTGAAATCGTCAATTTTCTTGTTTGATGGGGTCTTTGATATAACATACTCATATCCGCATTCCAGATATTCAGGAGGCAATCGTGCTAAGCCAATACATCTCGCTACGTGACGTTTTTGTGTACTTAATGTTATTTTTAATTGCTTTGCTTTCCGCAAGAGACATCTGCTGTAGTGAAAATAACAACCCTTGACTTCGATATCACAGTACACATTTTGCACAGCTTTGATTACAGCTGACTCAAAATCAATAGTAATTTTTGTTGGCTTCCATTTTGGAAATGACGATTTAATAAGTTGAAACACTATCTCATAAGTTTTCATATTTTTGTCAGTTAACAAACAATAGATGAGTGGAATTATCGAGTTATTGTGTTTGTTAACTCCATGGACTGTATATAGTTGTTTGAAATTAGGGGGGCAGGACTTGAAAGTGCCATCCGCCAAGATATGTTCAAAATCACCGATTAAACTTCTGATTCTAGGAGAACAAAACAGAATAATTCTCTTGTCGGTGTCATCATCAGAATAGTCTGCTAATAGAAAATTCTTATATTTTTCTGGTATGACAACTTCACTACTTGAGGAAAATCGCATTTTGCTTGTGCCTAGCACTCTATTGCGTGCGTTGATAATACCAGTTTTAACACCACTAAACTTCGGAATATTCGCAATCATATGTATACCTTCATCTTCCAAGGAATAAACCACGTCATCATATTGTTTTTGAATCGACACAAAATTACAACTCGCTCTGTTTTTCAGCCGGTCAAGCTCTAATAAAATTTTATTTTCAGCTATGTTTTGTAGACATCCTGTAGAATGTTGAGTGTTTTCTTTGACAATTTCATTTCGGTCATTTAAAGTAACATGTCCAGAACAACCCCTATTATTCTCATAGCATAGCCAGAATGAATTACCGTTACGATAAATCTTTTTACGGTGGTATCGACGACCATTATACAGTAATGAAACTCCACCTTTTCGAGTTGTAATAAATTCAACTTCTCTGGACGTCATTACAATTACGATGTATATTAACTCCAACTGAAAATTATTTACTGCGTGTGAATGTAATAATTCTATTTTATCATTTCAAGTTGACACTTCAATAGATACATAAGTGTCAGATAAATTACGTTTTTATAAAAGATATTATAATCAGCCAGTCATGTTAGAGAAGATATTTAACATTGATCAACAGATCTTGATAAATTTTGATATACTGATAGCTGAAGGCCCAGGGAAGGACAAAGGCTACTTATATTTCGCTATTCCGTTGAGAACCACGATAAACGCAGCCAGTAGAAGCATATTGAAAAAAAAATCTTTCTACGTAACCAGTTTCGTAGGAAGAAAAAAACTTCTTTGTACGTAACTGGTTTCGTAGCAAGAAAAACAATTCTTCTCACGTAACCGGTTACGTAGCATGGTTTCGTTGGCGGCCGAAGGGATTAACTCAGTGTCCGTTTTGTGTCGACAATTAAGTATTCAGTTTGTCATCACGTTATTTTAAATGTCAAGCAAGTTCATCTTCACGTAATTTGTATGATAATTTTCGTCACAAAACTACAAAAACATTGCGTTAATTTTTGTTTAGTAAAAGTTGATTGGTTTCTTTTCTTTTTTTTTGGATAATTGTTATGACTTGGGCCTTTCACCCGTTTTCGGTTTGATGTTGACTTTTGGGACACGGTGTATATAGTTGTATGTTGAATAATAACTTACGTTTCTGGTGGTTCAGCTGACTTATTATCCTTAGTTAAAGGTCGAGAATCAAACAAGAGCCACTTGATGATATGAGCTTGTAGGCCAGCAACCAGAGACCTGGTGCCATTGCGAGGAGCCGCCAGACCGTATGCCAAAGGCTGGTCAGGCGCTCTCATTACAATTGGTGACCTGATCCATTCCACCCGTGGTGGGCATGATGCAGTGCCAAATGTTGTTATGCGGAGTTCCTGTAATTGCAAAAAATCAAGATGCACGGCCATCATTACAGACACATACTTAAACTAAAGGAAAAGGACACATTTTCCACTGAATCAATGAAATTAAATGTGTTTGTGTGGAAACCTATTGGTTCTACTTAAGTAAAAAAACCAGAAATGTATCTGGAGATGAGGAATTTGTTTTATAATTAGTTAACTATATATAATTATAACAAAGTTGGTCAAGAACGGCTGGACCGATTTTTATGTTTGACTAACTTTTGCCCGCGGCTTCGCCCGCGTAGTAATTTTTCCAATAATTGTTGAATTGTTACGCCGGCAACGGCCCACTACTACTACTTACTTCTCCTATAAATAACTCTTTGGCGTCATATACGAACTAAATTCAAAAATTCTAAGGTAAGGAAATTTCTAAGGTTTTAAATGAACGTCTTCTCGGTAAATCTCCTATTTCAACCCTTTAGGGAGCAAGTTTAAAAATATATATTACTGGATAGATCCTCATATTATAAAAGAAATCTGCTGTCCTGCTTTCATGTTTCTAGCCACAGTTTATCATTAAAAATCACACATTACTTATGTGAACTTTCAACCCCCATCTTAACCCCTTCAAGGGATGAATTAGAAAAAATGCCCTTATCAATGTTTTTGACTGTACATTAGGAGTTTTTGACTTAAGTTTTAAACGTCTAACTTTAAAACCAAATTGTTTCCCATAAACATTTTCAACTCTTTGTGATTCCTGAAATTACGGAACATTGGATTTTATTTTCTCTTATTACTTGACAATGATATTGTTTTTTTTTATCCAAAACAAGGATTACACAGAATAATTTTACAGTAAAATTTACGCCAAATGCACAATTATCGTAATGGCTAATCATCATATCAGCCGAAAGACGTCCACTGCTGGACATAGGCCTCCCCTAAAGAGTGCCACAATGACTGATCCTGCGCCACCCGCATCCAGCGAAATCCTACGACCTTTACCCGTGCTGTGCCTTCCGGTCCGTGGACCGTGGACTTGAGAACCATTCCGCCACCACGGCCAACGTGCCCCGCCCACTGCCACTTAATTTTAGCGATTGGGAGGGCTATATCGGTTACCTTGGTTCTGCTGCGGATAGCCTCACTTCTGATGCGATGAAATAGCTAGTGATTGAGGTCAAATATTATCAACCTAATGTATAAAAGATAGACAGAATATACTTTTCAACCCCAATAAAATTTATTCTAAATAAACTTATACTTCCGTAAGTCGTTTATGAATACGATATGTTTGATAAATATTTAAAAATAGAAATACACTTTTTTGTTTCAGACGCGGGATGTGGTGTCATTTAGCCTCAATTATATGACTGCAAGAGTACTAAAAATCAGCACCTTCTTAACTTCTATAGATCATTTAATTACATAAGGTGCAAGTAAACTATATCTTGTGAAAACGTTCAGTATACTGAAAAAGAAATATGTGTAATCTTACAACAGCCAACTCCTCGGTTATCGGATTTCCACCCACGACGCATGGTTTCGTGCCGGGCGATAACTTGTTACGTGGATACAACACCCGTTCTGAAACAGATTATGTCGGTGTATGTCTCAACACTTTGAAAGCTTTCTAAAAGCAGCAATACATTTGAATTTTCCTAGAGGAACTTATCCTACTCTTATAAGGAATATTATTTATTCCTATATTTTTAATAGAATAAACACTACCATATTTTCTTCAACATATTCCAAATTTATATTTTTTTTCATTTAGTAAAGTCAAATAAAAATATACCAAAACACTCCTCCTGTGATGTACCCAGAGCACTCTTCCGTATCATAGTTAAATTAATAATTCAACGTTGTAAATCACAGTTATGCACTAGGTACTAGTATATGGGTCTTGGGTTCCTATCTATCCTTGGGTACTTTGATTTTCTACACTAGAAATTAATTAAAACAAGAATAAAACTATTTTAAATAGGTTGAATTAAACTATTATGCGTTTGAATTTGAAAACCAAAAAATTTTTTTTACAAAACTAGTCACTTTTGTATTTCCAATATTAACCCCTTACCGCATAGAAAGCCATATTTGATCACCCAAGTTTAACATTTTTTTAAAGATAATAATTTAATTGAATCGTCAGCAAACAATCGTCATTTCTAAACAACCACTTTCCGTGAATCTGGATGTATTTTTTTTATTCCTGCGGGTAAGTTATTTCTTATAAAAATGTTAAGGATAAGTGAGATGTGTTACTTCGGTGCAGTGCGGAGTAAATAGATAAACTTACAGGCTAAAAAACAAGTATATAAAGGTGGGTAATAACATCAAAAAAATATAAACATATAGTTAAAACATTCGTTAACTTATATTGCGTATGTATTTTGTAATATATGATGTTTTCGTAATAGATTTGATCTTGTTTATGTAGAGGCCATATTTGGCTTCCTATGTATTCGAGTCAAAAACTGTGACAGTCATATTTGGCTTCCGATGCATTAAAGTTTATTTATTTAAGTTATTTACATTAAGTATATTTATTTAAAAATGGATTGTTGCCATTAGGAACTGTAAGGCTTAATGGTGTGCCTAACTCGAAAATGCCTTCAGAAAAGGAAATGAAAAAACGGGGTCGAGGAAGTATGGAGGAGAAGACGGCAGTCGTGGATGATGTGAAGCTAAGTTTAGTTTCTTGGTTTGACAACACAACCGTGAACATGTTGTCCGCATATGTGGGTAGTGAACCAACAACAACAAAACGACGTTACATACGAAAACGAAAAGAATAACAGACATAACTTCTCCTCAAGCGGTCGATATGGGAGGAGTCCTACTGAATGCGATGCTTGGTTATTATCGAATACACCTACGATCGCGCAATTGGTATAAACGGATTTTCGTTCACACGGTATACATGTGTATAGTTAATGCCTGGTTGTCGTGGCGCCGTATCAATGAAGACCAGTACGTGGCATTGTTTGATTTCAAGCTTGCTGTTGCAGAGTATTTTCTGAAAGTTAATCAACCGAGTACGAAAAAAAGAGGTCGCCCAGCTAGCATTCTGGAACACCAACATCAAGTCGTCCGGGTACTCCCTCAAGCCTGCCTGCGTCACCTGTTTCGACCAAAAAGTTTCGTAAGACTCCATCGAGGTCCCAAAATCTGCCCCTAAATGCTGTTCGTTGCGATAATGTTGACCATTTTCCCATTTGGACGAAAAACATTCGTCAGCATGGCAAAAAATTTGGAAAATACCGTTCTTTTACAAAGTGTGTGAGATGATTAGTATATCTATGTTTTAATGACAAACGTAACTGTTTCACGGATGTTCAATAATAATGATAACCATCATACGCGACAAAGCTTGATTGCATATGAAGCCAAATATGGATAAACATTATTTGGCTGTAACGCATATAAAGCCATATATGGCATTATTTTGTAATTTCTATATAAATAAAGCAAAAAAATTAAAAATCATTAAAAATTATTACAAATAGTCAATAAAGATATAAATTGAACAAAAAATTTTTTTTATATAATACTTTAATAATTCATGCAGTAAGGGGTTAAGTGCGGAGTGAACAACCGCGGAGTTAGTTCTAGGCAGGTCGGGTGTATCTGTGGGGAAATGATTTCTTACTGCGTCGAAGTGTGAAATGTGAACTGCATTACAAGTAATTGCCTTCGTGCTGCACGCTCTTGTTTTAAGTGTCAAGGGCATACATCTATCGTTTAGATTCGATTTTGCAATTGCCTTCAATAATAGCACGTGTGGTTCATGCCATGGTCACCTAGATTACAAACCCAAAAACCTCCATAACACAAATTTAATAAACATTTATGAAAAGCCTTATAATGGACATCCATTTGTAAGTTCTTGAAAATCAGGCAATTGAATACGTCACTATACATGAAAATGAAAAGACCCTATTTACATAGACTTTTAAAATGCAGTTTGATTATGTATATCGCTAAAAATAAATCATTAATAAATGTATATAATTTACCTTCATTAAGCAAAGTAGAAGCATGGCGTTTTCCCGGAAGCATTATAATTGGATAATACCAAAAAAATAAAGTATTGAGATGTAATTTACGAATTAAATAAATGCACCAAATCCACCTTTGAGAGATTTTTCGAATATGAAAGTTCACAGCAAAAAAGTAATTTCACTCACAAGGTTATTATTGGAGATAATATAATGCAATACAACCCTTATAGACTGTCGACTAAATTGGTTTCTAACCGCACATAAAGGTGCAAGCTAACTGCACGTCATACTGGCTTAGGTGTTTGGTTCAAAATGCTTGCATTCGTGGATGTGATAATACTGACTTTACTGGTGTTAGACTAGATGGATGTAAAATAGCGTTTAGCAGGACAGTCATGTATGTTGAACAGTAAAACGGTATACAGTACAAACTCTTTATTTTGGCCTGTCGGCAAAGTTCGTACTTAACGAATGATGCCTTTCCAATCACGCCACTATTTGTGACGTTTGTCCGTGCCTTGATCACGATCTTTCTGCACGTTGTTATCGCACGAATTTGATTTTGCCCCTTTATACTATTATTAGTTATTTACTCATATGCGCAAAGAAGTTTCCCAAGTCAATTCACCCTTCTTTCCATACTTGGTGCGCGGTGTCGTTTGGGTGTCCCTAACCGCGTGGTGTCATAAATTTGTTTTTGAACAAATAAAGTAAGGCTTGTTCACGAAATAAAGTAGCTACCTAAAGTTGGGCCTCCATAATTATAAAGAAACTTTTTGTTTGCTAATGCGTGATATCCTGACCCAAGTAGTGTCAAGTTTAAGAAAAATTAATAATATACGTCATTGACTAGATAAAATCCGAGGATAAATGAAAAAAATCTTTAGTTTAGTATCGTATCCCATTGTAAAGAAAAGGGTATTTAGATGCGACAACTCGCAAAACGGTATCAATTGTCTAAAGATGGTGTACGAAAAGTAATAAAAAAGTTTGGGGAATTTAATACTCTAGGTCTAGGTGACCTGCCAGGTCGCGGTCGTAGAAAAGGCTGCGTGAAGTTGAAACTGGACACGGGAATAGTAACGTCTATCCGTTGAAATCCATCGGCCTCTACTTGCGATGTAGCCAAAAAGTTAATAACTTCGGTTGAGGACGTTCAAAACGCCAAAACGAGAAATAATTTACAGACCAGAAAGAAACAGAAAATGTCTAAAAGGACTGCGGCCCAGATTGAAACAGCGAAATCACGAGCTAAAACTTTAAACAAGTTTTTAATTCAAAATAACGACCGATGCACTTTAATGGATGACGAAACATATGTAAAAAAGACATGAAAACGTTACCGGGGCCCCAGTTTCACACGTGCACACGTGCACACGTGTGAACGTGTAAAAGCACAGCTGGTGAGGACGTTTCAGAAGAGCACAAGTACGTGGCTTTGAAAAATTGCCCAAAAAATCCTTGTATGACAAGCTATTTGCTCATGCGGGCTTAAAAGTACGAGTTTTTTCGCTTTGCTCCCTCGTTCGATTACGTTGTAAATCTTGTTCAATAGTTTTACAATTGTTTAGTAATTACTGTTATGCAGTGTATAAATAGTTAAAAAAAAAACACAATTTAGGTTTTGTTGTAACACAGGGATCCTGATTGTAATTTACGTTGATTTTAAAAATATAGGTACATTATTTTGCTCGGCCTGTGATCTTCGTATTTTACGAGTAGTAGCTAGTAGTTTTACCCGACTGTCTCAGAAGGAGGGTAAAAATGTTTTTCGAGTGTATGCATTTATGAATGTAGACAAGAAAATTCTATTTCACGAGCTACTGTCCAAACGGCTTTCTGGATTTTCACTTATGAGACCGTTGGTTCCCTCATAATCGTGGGATAGACTAATATTTGATAAAAGCTGATGGGATTTTTGATATATATTTTGATTCAAAATGCTGTTACTTCATTTTTACAACATGAGCACTATCACATAATGTGAAAATAATAACTGAACATATAATTTTTTTTTCAAGATGTTCAGAGGGCCTACCGCGAAACGCTTTTCGTTTTCGTTCGTGTATCTCCGTCTCTGTCGCTCGAACTAGCAAGTGCGACAGAGACGGAGATACACGAACGAAAACGAAAATCGTTTCGCGGTAGGCCCTCTGATGTCAATTGACATTTTGCATTAGTATGTTTTATGGTTAAATATAGGTAAGCTTGGACTTCTTTATACAAATTCAAAATTTTATTTCTTTAAATAACATGATTTATTGAACAATTTGTAAGAAGAATTAAATACACATTCTATCTATCTACTATATTCGATCAAAAATCTGGGTATTAGAGGGTAATACTCGGTTGTTGAGGATATGTCTCCTGTGTCACTCTAAAAAAACAAATCCTGAGCATTCGGTAAAACTATACCTACTTGTTATAATATTTTTTTCTAACAAACTATACTCGTATCACTTTTCCCAGTCTACAGAGAAGTATGGTTAACCTGGCCCGTTAGTAGACTATAATATACCTATTGTTTTGCCATAATGAAATGGCCAAGTAATCTAGTCTGAATTACGAACGTGGTTAATAGGAGTTTAGATTGATTATTTCAAATTTTAGTCGGAGGCCTTTTATCTGAAAATCCTGTCAGGTCCTTTAGACATGCTAAAACACATATAAAAAAGGCTGTTTTTGGGAATACCTCTATATATCTTTATCCAACACGACAACATAAAACTAAATGTTTTCATTTTACAGACTGAAACGACTAGACTGTTTCGGAATGTATATCGTAGGTACCTACGGAACGTTTTCGTTCGTGTCTGTCTAAATATTTCGTTTTGGACATTGATTTATTTTACACCTATATACGTTGTGTATTCGGGCAGTGCTAAATAAAACTTTCGAACGAACAAGGCAATACTTACTCTTGTTTGTCGTGGTACATGGCTGTAAAATTCACGGTTGAAACTACTATTCAATCCTGCCAAATATAACTATTGTTTGTCATGCTCATTTTATATTGCTTTTAGTTATATCATGGAAATTTTGCTGTTTTACATGTGATTTGCTGTATAAGGTAGCGCTTTTCTATCCATTAGTAGTAACGTAGTTTTAAACTGTAACACATTTGAAAGCTGAACAATCCATCGGATTTATCAATTTTCATAAACGCAGCCATCTATATTTTTACGTCGTACCTGGCCATAAAGTAGGAATTACAGCACGCTACGCGTACGGAAAATCGCACTTCCTGGCCAGGCAGAGACGTAAAATTTTGTACTCATATTAAGATCGCATATTTATCGGCCTTGCCTTCGGCTCGGGCGTCAATTACCTGCGATCTGAAATATTCTTTGTTTTACCGCCCTAGGTAAGTAAGATACTATTTCTAAACAGGACTTAATCGCGTACCTTACAATTAATAGTACATTACATACTCGTACCTAGGGCGGTGAATTCGTGAATGCCCCAGATCGCAGGTGTTTGTGGCCCGAACCGAAGGTGAGCATACATGAACATAAATATACACTCTGGGGTTTTACGAATTACCGCCCCTAGTTTGTCTAAAGTTTTACGTCTTGCCTTGACGAGGAAGTGAGATTTTCTCCTCGCGTAGAGGGCAGAAAATCCCACTTTCGGCCTAGGGTCACGTAAATTTATTTTCTCCAATATGCTCGGAAATGTACGCCTTACTGTAGCAAAAATAGTACGTGAAGTTCCTCGTTGCTGACAAGCGCAAATTTTAAAAGTTAAAAGTCATTATTGTTCAATTTTAGCGGCCAGGAAAATGTATGAAATTCCTTTACTGTATACTTTTTTACCTCTTAATCATATGTTTTGACCAAGACAAATCACTACAAACATCCAAATGCTCGTAAGTTTAAAGGCCTAGCAATTTATCATAACAACTTATTAGTTAGACTGGTAAGAAGTTTTATATTTTTTAACTGTCATAGACAAAACGATTACTTTTGCAAGAGATCGAAGTGACGTTTTAAAAAATGACTCAAATAGTCTGAAGAAATTAAAATATTTTCGAAATAATATTCAAAACGAACTAAAATGTGTTTAGATTTCAATTCCGTTTAATCTTTAATAATTTTAATGGTCATAAAATTTTTATTTTTTTATGTGAGTCAATTGAAACTGGCACCATGAGTCATGCCGTGTACATACTTGAAAATACATATATAGGCTGAAAAATAAGTTGGGCGGGAACATGATAGGTTACATACTACTTGCTGTTTTAAAATTATTGAAAATATTATTTGATTTCCTCGCATTTATGGAGAAAAGCATTATATTTGCCTCGGCGGGAATGGCAATTCGTGGATTCGTCTCTATTGTCGGATTCAGCTTCGCTTCATCCGACAAAATCAAATCATCCGCGAATTGCTATTTCCCGGCCTCTGCAGTAATGTACTATTATTTACCTGTTTGAGGTTACCCGGCAACCATAATAACAATGTTCCTTTTAAAATAAATATTATACAGGTATTAGACTTTTTTGGTGTTGTTATGATAAAGTGTACACACAAGAAGCAAAGAAAATGCGTACTCTTTGCATTACATTGTAGGGCAGTCTAGTAAGAAGTACGTAGCACCCTACTTATTTATCAGCACAAACACCGCCCATTAATTCGAAGGTCAGGCTTCACTATGAATACGCGGAAATACCACAACGTTATTGAAATTTTAACCGTGCAGGCAAACGTTAATTACAAGACTAAAACTTGTATTAATACATAGTAGCATCAAGTCATAATCAGCATCAATTCAATTTTAAAAAGTCAAACACAATAGACTTTATTCCTACATCTGTATACATAGTGTATTTTCTTAATACAGGTATATTTTTTTACTTAAAAAGAGGCACTAGCCTAGTTATTGTAAAATACTTAAGATACAATTTTTTTTCTGAGTATACATATACCATGCATGTTACTATTTTTTTTAATAGTTCCGTAGGTAGTGATAAATGACCTCGTTTTGTTTGTTAAAATTACTATTGAATTAATCATAACTTTCGTCTAACATTTGTTTAAGTAGATCACAAGTTTGCACACGGGTAAGTGATCTCTGATCACCACTTTCGTGTCACCCTGTGTATACACGTATTGTGTCGTAGGATTACACACCGTGTTTTTTAGATCAATGAAACTTAACACGCATTAATA
Source organism: Epinotia nisella (assembly GCA_932294315.1). NCBI lineage: Eukaryota > Metazoa > Arthropoda > Insecta > Lepidoptera > Tortricidae > Epinotia > Epinotia nisella. Next base: position 24,000,382 of record OW028673.1, read on the forward strand.
GAGAGAACACATGTAATAGTTGTAACTACTTGTAACAGCACTCGAGCTTTAACCTGTGTCAAAACGTCAGAAATAAAGGTAAATTAATATCGCGTTAGACCCGTGTAAAACAATAATTTAAATATGTGACAGTTGTGCCAAAAAATGATTTTTAAAAGATTTTGATTAAATAATAACAATGACATATAGCTTCTACAGGTATGGTATGGGCACCAGATTGAGGTCACGCACGCATGTCGTGTAGTGACAGCGATTTTGAAATTAGTATTCTTTGTCGTGCTGACAGTACCTAAGTTCAACAAAAAACTGCAGTATTGACTAAAAGTTTCTTCAAGGTATTTAGTTTCTTTTATTTTAAGGAAAATATCTGATTTTAATACAATCACAGTCAACACTGAGTAGGAAAAAAAATTGGTTGATTGTAAGTTGTAGAAACAAAAACACCCAATTATTTATTTGCTTTTTAGTGCATTTTTTGTTTAAAGTAATTATTAATTAAGTTTTTATTTTTTAATTCTTACCTTTTAGTGAATAGTACAATAATTTATTCACAAAAAAGCGTTAAAATGGACAGACCTACAAAACGCGCTACTCGTATGAGGCAGCGACGTTTAAATGAAAATAGGCTTGTGACCTCTTGTTAAAATTGATAACGTAGTGTTGCTAAATGGATAGTAAACCATCAAATTATTGTTAAGAATAAATTACAAAGTATAATTAAAATCGTATATGTACCTTGATAGTTTAGAAAAAATATGCATTTTTTTTATTGTCTCTTTATTAAATTTAAAACTACCAATAGAATCCTTACGCTTTCATCAAAACAAAATTATAGAACAACTATAACATCTAAGGCATTACTAAAGATGATAACGAACAGCGCCAAAAGCGACTTTCACAGATGAGAGAGAGATTGGTGTGTTTTAAAAACTCTTACCCTAATGGGTTTTTCTTTAGTTTTTGCCATATTTTCATTTATTTTTCTACAATAAAAATATTTTAACCCCTTAAGCCGTAAAGATATCGAGTAATTGTAATGACTATAAGTAACTATCACCGAATTACTCCATATCACGGATTAGCCAAGGTTTGCCTATTGTGAGTGCGTGATTAGTGTTTGTGATTTTGGACTCCTCAATAAAGGGAAACATCAATGTCAACGTTCATCCATTTGTCGCCGAGACAAGTGGCGCGCTAGTGAATGCCGAAACTTCACACACGACCACGACCAAGTAACAGCTGACGGCGTGCCCGTGAATGTAGTCAAAATATTACGTCCGTCCAATTTGCACGCATCTGTTTGTCACCGAGAATTAGTTTCAGTCAAAGAATTCACTTTTGGTACAAGATTTTATTGCCAACTGTACTTTTGTGTATACCGTCATCAATTAATCATTATACGTACGTCAAGTCCTGAATTCCCATGGCCACCTTCTGTCTCCATCATCAGATCAGCTCTATGGTACCATAATATTAAATTGTCATCCAAACAATACTTAAACCCGAAATTTCAGCTCAATCCGTTGAAGACATCTGCTTCAAAATTGAGTTGCAAGTTAAATAAAAGCTTGTAAAACATTACACTCCTTTTCGTTGGGCTGTCGTGTAAAAAGGTGAATGCCCAGCTTTATATTTGTGAACTTAACTGAAATGCATATGTTTATAGGAATACAGGGGTGCACGACGTTTTATATAATTTCACTTAATCTATTTTGGTTTGATATACTATGGCTTTGTATAATGTAACTTATGGTATAAAGTATGGTAAGTAGTAATGTAAAATATGGTTGTTTAAGATATTTTTCAAATGATTGAATGTAACAAGTGATATAATGATAGTATAATAGACATTTACTTTATTTATCACTTGATCACTTGGTATAAAACGTGTCTATCGTAATGACTTACTTGACATAATTCGACAATGCTATAAATTTCAAAAGGTCAAGTTGATTTTACAATAATAACTTTAGATATAAATAAATTATTAATAAGTTTCTGTCAAAAATTGGTTTTGGTACAAGTTTTTATTGCCGACTGTACTTTTCTGTATATCGTCATCAACTACTCATTAAGACGATTTTAACGAGCCTAAACTCAACTATTATTAACAAAAAACCCTTCAGACCGTCACTAGTTTGCCTGGATAGGTTCGATAGTTACCTTGTGCGTCCCTAAGAGCGGAAATAGAAGCCTCAATATCGATGTACAGAGTATCGAATATCCTAAATATCGGTATTTATTTATTATGTACAAGTTATATACAACTGTCAATGGATCCCTTATGAGAATGTTCGAAAGCCGGAAGTCCAGAAATCTCTCGCTTCTACAAATTTACGCTATAACATAATACTTACTGAGGAATCGTTAGGGTCGCTGGGTAAGTACTTTGCGAAAATCCATGATAAGTTACCTATCTAGCGGAGTAGCAAAGAAACTTTTTCTAGTAACTTAAATGATTCCTTGTTTATAGCAATCGAAAGATAAAAATAGCTACCAAACCCGAATTAGCGCAACCCACGTGGTATTGTCTGTCCTACCTCTAGAGTGTAGGTATATAAAAGCCCGCGGAGCAAGAAGCGAGTTTGTGGCGGAAGCCCCCCGGGCGGAGGGCGGGAGACTGAGTCCCAACGAAAGCGGGGCTCCGTCGACTTCTTGGCAGTCATTGTTATATGAAAACGCAATTATTTTAAATAATATGTATGTTAAACATATTTATGTCACAAATGCGTTATATAAAAATGAAAATATTTTAAATAATATTTATGTTAAACATATCTGTCATAAATGCGTTATACAAAAATAGAATTATGCCTGTTGTAAATTATGTCATTTTGCCTATTATATCAATCGATAATTAGTCTCAAACAAAATATAACTAGCAAAAAACCAATATCAAACGTTACATTATATTAAATAAGTTTATATCAATTTACTGTATTTTAGTTTTTTTTTAATTATATGAAACGTTACGCACCCATGTCCGAGTGCAATTACGAGCCATTAAATTCGCACTATTGCTATACATCAAACGTAAACGTTTTCTCTGCGGTTTAAGTTAACGCTGCATTAGCTCTATTTTAGTACAAGATTTTTTTTAAGTTATAACAATTTTCTGTAACAAAATAAGCTCTACGTCAACCACAATTTTCACTGCAAAGTAAGATTAAATAATTACTTTATCAAAATATTGAACTTCGAAACTATAAAATGTCATACCTTCATATTTTCTCCCCAGATCCGGCGATAGCAAAAGAAGTCTTTTATCAATTTTTCCCGTCTCTTGGTTTTCTTTTTTCTCCGCTTTTATTGCTTCATAATCCATTTTTTCGGTTGATTTTGGTATCCGATTGTAAACTACGTACTTTGTTAAATGATCCATATTGAAACCTGATTTAATTATAATTGTAATTATCGATTTACAATGTCCAAGTTAGCAATTCACGAGAAATCCTTTATTTTTTTACGATTTTAGATTATCTTTATAGTTGTTTTTTTTATTATTTTCACGGAAAATGGCATGGTGTGAGAGCACCATTTCGAATCGCAGAATAATTTCGTGTAGGAACGCAAACACATTGTGCGGCGAAATGTTTATGCAAATTACAATTTACATAACTTAGAATGTTGTACCTTTAAATTCTTAGGTAAAGTCACACATCACAGTGATGTACCTACCCCTGCTTGCGGGAAATCTGGTCGATTTAATTACTTTATATTATTCCTTCAGGAATGAACACCTTGAATTTGTTTTGCTTCCTCGCGTGATGCTAAAATATATTTATTAAGTCATTCTAGTGGCACTAGTGGCATTGTGAGCTACTTCGTAGAAATAATGATACAAATGAAACCAATCAATACATAATGGACTACACAGACATAAATGTAATTTAGGCAATAAAGTTAACTATCAACAAGTTAGGACGTAGGACCAGTTAGCTTGATTTGATAATAGTAGAACATATAATGTAAAATAATCATGTGAAATATGTAAGGTAAAAATTTAATGAAGAATTTCATGATTTCTGGAAAGATTCATAGAATGTTTCTTTATAATTATCAAAAAAGTATTATCTTCAACAAGATTCTAGGATTTACTTTCCAATAAAGATTTATATATTTATATTCACACCCATAAAATGTCAGCCTGAGAGTATTAAGTCTATTTGATCTAATTCTGCTCGAGGTACAGCATTATTATCATAAAGTATTTTTTTACGAAACCGTGGATCGCATTAAGTGGTTTGTGTATAAAAAACATACTTACAAATGTACCGGCAATTTCGTTCGATAAAATATGTTCAATTGAAGTATTATTCCTTTTAATGTAATATTTTGTCGCATGATTTTTTGGTATAAATAAAAGACAGAATAGAATTACTTCAACAAATGCTTAAATAATAATTTTAATATAAAATGGGCGATCAAGAACCCAAAATCTGTTGGTGACACATTTTTGTCTGAATAATAATTAATTATGATTAAACTACCTTTATCCTTGACGACGTTAATGATTTTGTTTGTTAATTGCAAATCATCATCCTTGCTCGTAGGAACGCTAGACTGCATTATTTTCCAACGAGACGATAGATGTTTATTCATAGTCAACTACACTAAACACTGAACATTATAATACATACATTATACAACCGATTTGAAGGGTTTAGCTAATAAGTAGAATTATTTAATTATTATAAAAATACTTGACTTGCAAAAAACGTTGCAAGAATCAACTTCAACCGTTAGTGAAGAAAGCAGCAATAGGAGACCCGCGTATTTAGTTCGGCGAAGATAATGACTTGCAATTTTTATAGACTTCGCTGCTTACCAGTTTTGATACTTTAAGGTGCGTTAGTAGTTTTGATAGCACAACAAATGCTTGGTATTACCAGGATTACGACATTAGCACAGTACATTTTGATATAAGTCCGCGGTAGTTATATGTACATTTTGTAAAACTCAGGACGAGTGAAAATGACACTTCCAGATGCGTTTCAAACGACGTTTTTTAATATTTATATTGTCCAGCGAGTTTAAAAAAAAACCAAACAATAAGTACTTAATTGAAAGAGACAAAATGCTACCAGCCATAGATGCCTTTGCACGTATAATCTGGCGGTATTTTATTCCACAATCGTCTGGATCGCACTTTTTAGTTAAGTGGCGACAACTCATGTCGGAGGTCAAGACTCACTCTGAGTCGGTGAGCCAATGAACTAAATAAGTAAAATGTATACTTTTGATGCTAAATGACGCAATCTAAAAAACAAATAAACTAATTGAACATACAACTCTTTAGTGGGATGTGTGGGTAGGAACTACAGTATTTTTTTTAATATGGAAAAATAAAAAGTCTACATTTGGTGCCAGTTGAAGTGCAGATCGTGCTGTTTCCATTTGTGCACTTCGTCTAACTTGCCATTATTAAATATTTTAGCGTCACTCTGGCTTGAACATGTAGTAGTCCGTTAGTGCGAAAATTTAATTTTTACGTTCTTTGAAATTCACTTCCATCTTTTTTAGGGTTTCGTAGCCAAAATGGCAAAAGTTGTGCCCCCCCTCTAACTTTCGAACCGTGGAATTGAAAAATATGAAAGAAATCATGGACATAGTGCCAAAATAATTTTGAACAAGATCGGTTCAAAGATTTGCGTTTTACGAGTATTGCTGAAAAAACGAAATAGCGAAGACTTTAGTGTCGTGAGTTTTCTATGAAGATATAGTTTTATTACTTAAGGTTTATGATAGTGATTTTTAATGAGTGCTACTAGTAGAAGGTACAATACCCTTCATTGTGCATGGTCCAACACGCACGTAGTCAGCTTTTAAAATTAGATTATTAAACTTATTTTTAACATTAAAGATAATGTGTTAAACTTTTACTTTATACAGGGTGCCAAAATACGTTGGTCAGCGTATAAATCGATAGTCGTACAATATAAAGCGAGTGTTATCCTAAGGTCACGGATACACTTAATCATTAACGTTCAAATACAACGAAAACGCTTGAGTTGAAAAAATAAGCAAAGAGGTATAATTTATAAATATTTTTTTATTAAGCTGTAGATGTTAAAATGTACTGAATTTATGATAATACAAGTTCTTATTTGACCAGATAAATAAAGTGCATGTGCACTAAATGTTAATTATTTTCAGCCCTAGGGGCGAGCGACACGCATCACTTCCTTCACTTCAACCCGCTGTTTAGATAAACAATGATCTACTTTAAGAGTATGAGAAATGAAAAGAATTTTGCATCAGCATACAGACGGATAGTAATTACATGGCAATTTCTTAACAGGACACCTAATCAATCCTAACAGGCAATAAACCCGATATTATGTGCCGAGATCGACTGGATAAATGTTCCTTCTTAATCAACGCCTAGAAAGCGTCGCGAGTATTTGTTATCACAGGTTTTACTTTGTCGTCGTAAAGCAGAGAATACCTGCAGTAGAATTTTAGTATAGTCGAGGAATGAAAAGGTACGCCACTTATCGACTTTATTTTAATGATGTTTAAGGTAAAAGTGAAGAATCTTTTCATTCTGCGACTTGGCATTTACTTTTCAACACATTTGCAAGTAACGTGCCTCTTATTACTATCATACTTAGGTACTCATAATCCTGGGTGTTAAACACGTGTGTTTTAATAACATTACGGCACTCGTGTCTTATGTTTATATCCCGATTACGACACGTTGGGACCTTGCAGCAAGGTGTATCTACTACGAACACAGATTCTTAATTTAAACGGGTAGTTTTTTAATTCTCGGCATATGGATTCTAGCTCGACTAAACAAATCAAATCCTTTTTGTAAATTAATTGATTATTTCTTCTTGGATATGATATAGAACCTTTTCATTTAGTAAAACTATTTACTTTTTTAATCATTTTACATGATTTTACGATATATACGAAAATATATATTTTATTTTGTATTGGCTGTTTGGAGATTTCATCTAAGTCTCGTGTTAACATCATGCGCGCCAACTGCGTAATCTTTAGGTTTTTTTTTTGTTGCGCGCCGTTATTTATAATTTCATAAATATTTGTAATCATTGTAGATGCGTGTTTGTTGTTTTTCACAATAACCAAAAATGTTAACTCGTGGTGAGTAAAAACGTGATAAATAGAATTGACGCCACTGGAAATTCTCGCCAAAAATACCCGTTGTCATCAATAACTATACACATCATCTTATCAAAAGGATATATTCCTCGCAAATGTCTTGAAAAACGTCGTATGATAGCCGTGAGCTTTGATAATTACATCCTAGGCTCTCTTACGCACACATGCTCGCGTGAACAATTCCGCCTCGGATGTAATTATCAACATAGCTCACTTGTATCACAATATACTAATATTTTAGACGCCTATCAATATCATCAGAGGGCCTACCGCGAAAGACATTCGAAGTTTTCCCTCTCTGTCAGACTTGCGAGTTTGTGAGTAAGTGTAACAGAGAGGGAAAACTTCGAATGCCGTTGGCGGTAGGCCCCCAGAGCAAGATTTCTTTCGAATCGAATCATTAAAATATACCTTTTATGGATATAATTGCATTTTTATAGTACATCGATACAGATCATAAAATCGCAGATACAATATCTAAATATGGGGTTCACAAGACAAATAGTACAATGATTGCAGTAGGTAATTTTGTTCTTCAAGAAAGGAGTGTTTAGGTATACTAAGGTGTAAAGGCAAATCGGTCTATTAGTTCTGAAGATTACCCCCTACACACGCTACAATCTCACAGTATTTTCCTCATTAAGTATAATATTAGAAAAAGATCGGTAACGCGCATTCGAGGCCCCTGGAGTTCCCACCCAGAACATTATTCTCCATAACAAACTTAAAATATTTGAATAAAACCGGACAAGTGCGAGTTCAACTCGCGTGGTGAGGGTTCCGTATATAATCTAAATTTCATAAGTGTTTTTGAATACTCAAACTTCTTATAGGTTTTTCTGTAATCTTTAGGCAAGGAACTATTTTCCATATTTTTTTCAGAATTTTAATCCTAGTAGCTTCGGAAATGAGGGGGGGAATGGTCAATTTTCGTCTTTTTTCCTAAATAACTTCAAATCTGTTTAAGCTAAAATTATAAAAAAAAAACTGACATGCTTACAACAACCCCTTTCATTTGCACACAATACAGTTTGCGAATTTTTTTTTTAATTGTCCAGTTTACCCCCCAAAAGTGGCCCCTTTGTTCAGAATTCATTAATTTACTTTACGCGTCCATCTTTGGGTCACCAATTTACATATGTGTACCAAATTTCAACTCAATCGGTCCAGTAGTTTCCAAACAAATTGGCTGTGACAGACGGACAGACAGACAACCGAGTGATCCTATAAGGGTTCCGTTTTTTCCTTTTCAGGTATCGGAACCCCAAAAATGCAAAGTTTCTTTAAATAATAATTCAGTGATGCATGAATTACCCAACCAAGTCAATTTCACTCTGATTATCTATATATCTATATGATATATAGAGAATAAGAGTGAAATTGATATATATATATATATTACGCGAGGCCGATTTTTGTACATGCCATCAGATCTATAGTTATTTTGATAAATGAGTCATTCGATTCGTCCCATGCTGGAGATTTGCAATAAGCTCTTCGTTTTTTCATTTTTGATCGAAAAAGAACTAAAATTTTAATAAAAAAAACTACTGGGCGCTGACCACGTGAGTTTGGTAGCGTGACGTCATGTGACGTAACTTCTGTTTTCACTTGAGATGACAATGTAAAATAAATAAACAAGAATTGAACTCAAACCTGTAGTAATTTCTCCAACATAAAAAATATAAATGTTGAGTAGGCCAGATATGGATACAACATTAAGATAATTAACAAAATAGAAAATGAACGATCTTTTACAATGTTCACAAAAACTGACAGACGTATTGCGTCAACTGTGGATTAATTTATTTAGTGTCATAGAGATGTCATTATTATTGGCCATGCTTTTTTACTTTTTAAACATTTCTATACAAACTTATTTTCTCATATTCGAGATGTTGGGAGAAGAATGAGCTTGAAACCCATTAATTGTCGTGGACCATACGGCTTGTGTTATGTTAACCAGGCGCCGCCGATGATAGGCTCCCACTCGATTTGTGAAATTTCTTCTCGGATGCCGGGGACTCCCATTGACGACTTTGTTGACTTGACTTGAATACCACCCAAATTATTTCGGGTTCAGATAATTCTATTTCGATTTCAGTTAGGAATATATTGTAATTTGTCAAACCGATTTGACCTTAAAATACTGGAAAACATAAACCAGTATTAAACTATTTAGCGATATAAATAGTCAAATGCAACTATGCTATAACTTTATAACCGGTAAAATGTTATTTTAAACTATTATCGGTCGCCGATACAGTACCTATTCTTTGATCTGTGCCGATACTAATAATAAACATCTGTAAAATGTAAGTTAGTATATTCGGGGTAATCTCAGAAACTATACCCATCCTATTCTAAAAACCTTTTCTTCAGTAGGTTATATGTAGAATGGACCTACGAGATTAAGTATGTGCTATATTATATCCCATCCCTCCGCCTAGGTTCCTTGTATACCCGGGCAGCTAGTCAATATAAAAGAGAAATGGCAGCAATTACACTCTTTGCAGTTGCACCGCACAAGTTCTGTGATTGACAAACGTCAATGTTGACAATTAAAACTATTTGTGGCTAAATCTTTGATAAAACCAAATTGATCTGATTAACAACTTTATGCTATCGAATTTAAAACTATGAATATATGCAAAGAGAATATAACCACTACGTTAATATATGTATTTCAAGTGTCAAAGTCAAAACTCATGATTATCAATGATTAACATATCTCAAAAAGATCCTTAAAACATTTGGTTCATTTATGCGATAGTATTGTTGATTTACTTTTTACAAAAATGGATTCGCGAGATAATATCGTTGGCACTAGCGGGGAACAGTTGAGGAGAAATTCGCAATGGCAATTAGATACCACAACTTCGTCAGAATCAAGTGAACTCGATATATCTAATGAACATTATTTATCCTCTGGCCTCGACTTGTACGTGGTGCAAAAGGTGAGCACAAAAAAAATATTATTATGTTACTTATCGTACTAAGTTAATTCGTCTAAACGAATAGTTTTATTATTTCGTTATTTACGTAAGTCATAAATTATTTCCTTTAATGCCCTCGTGAGTATTTGCACACAATAACGTCAACAAAACATGGCTATTTAATTAAAACTAGTAACGCCTAGTAGGAAAAGTCAGACACTAAAGGCCTTGGCAAGTGGGCTCACCAGATGGGTAAGCGTAAAGGTGCACGTATATGTGCGCATTCCGCTACGTTCTAAAGTATCAATCTCAATAAGACATGTCACACTGGATGCGTATGCGTAGACGTGGACGTGCACGTAAAGCAGTGTGACATGTCTTACGAGGATTCGTACTTTACAACGCAGAGGAACGCCCACGTGCACGTCTACGCATACGCATCCGGTGTGGCTCGGCCTTTAGTCTCACTTTTTTTTTTCCAGAGAGAACGTACATCAAGACGCCCTATAATTCCAGCAACAAAATGCGAAAAATTGACCTATATTCGGTCTTACGTATCATATACTAGTAAAACAGATGCCCTGGGTATAAGATTTATTGATTACAATCGGTGAGAGTATGTAGTTGTCTGTACAGTCTGTAGCCGGTTATTTTTAGGGTACCGCACGCCAACGTGACCGTATTACTAAGGGACGGGTATCCGTCTGGCACAGTGTTTTATCTTTTGAACCGTAATAGTAAGTAAATAAATGGTTTTATGCGTTTATATTTTGAAAAAATCCTGTGCGAGTCTTAGTCTCTCTTAACACTTACATACTAAGTCTCAATGCGACTACCTCTCGATGGTATAAATATAAAGCATAACGCGAATTAGTCAGACTACGTTTTAGGCACACCCCGGACAGAGGGCACATTTACATAAATTTATTTTCATCGCAATTGCTCGTAAAGGGCTTCATAACGCGCAGGCATACAGAGCTGCAATAGCCTTTATTACGCCCATGGGCGTAATGGTTTTTTTCTTATTTTGTATCTGTCACTCTTACGTCAGTTATAAAGCAAGGAGGTTTTAACTCAAACACGATGTTTGAAAACGTAATAATAAATAAAATTAAACATAAAAACACGAATAAAATATGATTTTCATCACACTTGCTCGTTATAAAACAACAATGATAATTTAATATAGTTTTAAATAACTACCTACTAACTTTATTCCTATTCTACGCATATTGTAAAAAAAAAACAAAAATATTTTGTCAACTGCACACACGGGCTTCAAGATACAGGCTGAGCCTAGTTTGGAGCCCACTAGATACATGAATAATGCTAACTCACAATTGTTGATCAATAAACTTTTTTTTTTATGACTTTATTACTTGCGAGCGTACAGAGCAGTTATAGCCGTTTTACCTCCCACGGGCTGTTAAGTTTAGTTTTAAAATATAGAACCCTCTGATTGGCTTAAGCAAATCTGGTTGCTCTGTGATTGGTTGAAAAAAAAATCTAGTTGGCCAAGCCGCCTCGCCCCGCAAGAATACTGCTCTTTGATTGGTTGAAATATTCAAGCTGCGCGCTCCACTAGCACTGATCTGGAAGTGAAGTTGTCAATTTTTGATTGGTGCGGCTGTATGAAACTTAGATTTTTCTGTCTTTTGTAGTTATTTATTTCCTCGCAAATGTGATGAAAAACATTGTTTGCGACACGTATGGTAAGTAAGATTGTTACAAACTCGAGTCATCAAAGCCCTCCGCCTTTTGCGTCGGGCTTCTAACAGACTCTCGTTCGTAATTCATATCGAGGGAGCGAAACTATGGTGCCGATGACAGACGTATGACGTCAAGCTACATACAGAGTATTTTTATCTAGATTATAGATACCTAATCAAATAACAACTTATTGGCACCTTCTCTTTGTCATGTTAAAAACAAGATTGTTGGAAATGTAACACAATGTACTATTAGCTAATTGCTTCGTTTTTTTTTCATACAGAATAATTGAGCAGGCATTGTATTACACGCAAGTAGGTAATCTACCTGCACGATTGTTGACAGTTATTTTATTTACAGCACCAATAAAAGTCAAAAGTAATAATAAATGTATTCGATCTCATTTTCTAACTAATCATGCCGATTTACTCGCCTGACGTACGTGCTGTTGTCGGCGTATAGTCTGCGCACTTGGATACAAGTCATAAGTACTTACAACGACCTACGATGGACTCTCTCACTCTCTCTATCCTGTCTCTCGTCTCCTGTTCAAGGTTGCAAGTATAACTCGTTTTTCACAGCTTCCAATAAGAGCAAATCCAACGACGTCCAGTCAAGGGAGTGAGCAGGCCAACGACGATGGCCAAATAGTTCTAATTCTAAGTATCCATTGGCCACGTAGGTTTAACATAAAATGTTGCAAACTAGTTTACTCTGTTTGCACAGATAGAAGATACGCTGAAGAGCATTAATGATCACTCGTTCGTTTCGCAGAGTTCGCCGGTTCGGAAATCGGTTTCTGTACATTTGTAAAGCTCTTCTACAGTATTGTTGAGCTTCTCCATAAATTCATATTATATCCGCAAGTTCATGAGCAGTAAAATTCGTAGGTCGTGGCAATTTAAAGAAATACTAGTTTATTTAGTAAAAAATATTTTTTCACTTACGAAAAGAAAGGACAAATTATTTATCAACAAAAATATAAAGTTACAATGGAAATGAAAACATTAGGTATGTGCAACTAAAACTAAAACAATAATAATACTAAAATTCACAATATGGCATCGTATTAAATCTAATATATCCCCGGGACGGCAGTACCTACCTGGTGCAAATGTGCCCAATTTGCTAGCGGCATCAGCCCGTCGCACTGCTAACGTTTAGACCAAATACGAACCGGACCTGGGATTGCAACCTCTCTCCCGCAATCGCTGTCTTTAATAAAAGTTTTTGCCTTTGAGCACCAGCGAAAATCGAAGTCTGATTTGAGATGCAACATGTGTAATGTAAGCACGTTTGCTACATCGCATCTCAACCACACAGTTCGCAAGACCGAAGCGGCCGCCGAATGCGCAGCAAAAATTAAGCATTGGAAGTGCTCAAATTTGGAGAAGTGTATTTGTGCTAAGTAAGGTTAACAAAGACGCCGATGGGCATCCACGGCAATTCTCCCAATTCCTATCTTGAATACTATACATATGCGAAAAAAAGTTTGTACTACAAGGTTTGCGTTCAATTCTTATTTGTTTTTAAATTGTCATCTTAAGTTAAAACGGGAGTTATGTCACGTGGCGTAGAGCAGCCAAAGTCACGTGGTTAGCAGTTAGTTTATGTGACGAATCTAAAGACATATACTTTATCAAAATCGGGCTTTAACTGATGGGGTGTACAAAAATCAGCTTCGCGTATAGTAAAAGGTATAATAATCTTTTCATGACACTTGCTTGTAAAGGGCTTTTTAACTCAAACACGATGTTTTAAATCGTATTTTGTAACGCCACTCACCAATAGATGGCATGACCAGTACTGCCACGGCCATAGAAATTACAGTATAGGAGGACAGCTTACCAGACAGCCCGCTGGATGGTGCTGCCTGTAGAATAGATGGCGCGATATCGGTTGTTCGACGTAGTTTCAGGACCCCCGGAGCCGAACCACGTTTAATTTGTACAAAACTCGGTACTAGTACTTCGTACGCTATACGTATTTACCATTGCTTAATCTTTTTAGTGTCGCTGTATTAGAATCATTGCTACTTAGGTGAGTTGGGTGTACTTCCACCCTTGCTGGGATACACCGGTACTGTAGTAGTAGTAGTACTGTGAGAATAAGTCAATAAAGTCCATAATCGCGTAAGTCTGCTGGTTTCTCTCCGCTCCCCCGCCTCTCCGCCGGTACGTTGGCGCCCTGCACGTGAGGCCTGTCTACGTCGTGCTACGAGCCTACGAGTTCCGTGACGTCACTGCTACGGTGCTACGCGCGGTTTCCCGGTTCTACGCTACGAAAGACAACCTACTTAGATGAGTGGAAGAGGGTCTGTAGCGTCGAAACCTACATTACATACATTACGCGCTTTTACCGCAGCAGTTACCACTACTGTGAGAAGAGTAAAGCAACCAAAATACTTACATCTGAACAATTCTCACAACTCTTAGACAGACTACCGTCTAGTCTACCACGCCGCAACCCAATAGGGGTTCTTTTATAAACTGAACGTTCAGTTATAATGGCGTAAGGGATCCCGAAGTTGTAAAAGCGTTCCTGACTACAATCAACATATTTAAGACATCTGCTGATATGGGGGATGTGACAGCGATAAGTGAACTACCCATACTGCTGAAAGGTGAAGCTGGCGTATGGTGGCTTGGCGTCCAGAATGATGTGACATCATGGTCTGAATTCGAGACGCGGATACGTGAGAACTTTGCACCTATCCGCGAGCCATACCAAGTATATGCAGACATCGTCCAGGAAAAACAATTAGAGGGAACTTCAACGGAAGACATCGTGCGACGCAAGCGTTTGCTGTTCTCGCAGCTACATAGTCACGACGAAGCCAGCAGCTTTGCTATCGGTGGAGTTTTGGTCCAGGGGGAGGGAGAAACCGAATACCCTGTAGAGTATTACCCGCTGACTCCTGACAAGGGCTGAGCGCAACTACTCCACAACCGAGCGAGAGGCTTTAGCACTGGTTTGGGCATTAAGCAAATTCCGAGGATCTAAACCCCGCGGCAGACCGCGCAAAAAGGCGCAATAAAGAAAATGCTTCTGTCCCACTCGTCGAGGCGTCTACGTGAACAGAGGGGGAGAACTGTAACGTCACTTACCAATAGATGGCATGACCAGTACTGCCGCAGCCATAGAAATTACAGTATAGGAGGACAGCTTACCAGACAACCCGCTGGATGGCGCTGCCTGTAGAATAGATGGCGCTATCGTTTGTTCGACGTAATTTCAAGACCCCGGAGCCGAACCACGTTTTATTGGTAGAAAGCTAGGGACTAGTACTTCGTACGCTATACGTATTTATCATTGCTAAGTCGTTTTAGTGTCGCTGTATTAGAATCATTGCTACTTACGAGTAGGTGTACTTCCACTCCACCCTTGCTGGGATTCATCGGTGTAGTACTGTGAGAATAAGTCAATAAAGTCCATAATCGCGTAAGTCTGCTGGTTTCTCTCCGCTCGCTCCCCGGCCTCTCCGCCGGTACAATTTATAAATAATATTAAACATAAAAACACGAATAAAATATGATTAACAGAATGATATAAAGATTTAAAAACTTAAAGTAGCAATTTAGTGTCCGTGTAAAATATTTTAACTGATTTTATTTCATGGCTGTATGCAGAAGGGTGTTTGCTCTAAGCGCCTCACGTCAAATTCAACAAAATGGATGACTGACATTTTGTAGTTTTTATTACGATTAGTAACAATTTAGTTAAAAATGTATTGGTTTCCTCGCAAATGTGATAAAAAACATTGTATGCGACACGTACTGTACGATTGTTACAGTCTCGGATCGATGGTAATTCATATCTTACCCTACTTCTAACAGAATGTACTATTATATATATTACCTCCTACAATCACTGATTACGAATATGACTAACTAACTTGAACGATTATAAAAAAATCACATGAATCTAATCAAAAGTGGTTTGCTCTAATTAGGCGATTTCAGCACATCCCAAACTGCATAATAATATAAATAATCAGTTTATCCTTCGTTAAATCAAATTAATTAGGAGGATTGCTGCTCAGTATATTTATATGTTTCTCTTGTTTACTTTATTGTATAATATGTGTGTCCTGTGTGTTTGTGAATAAATGTATTTTCTTTCTTTCTTTCTTTCTTTCAGTCGTACTTAAAATAATTCTATAAAAAACCGACTTTAATTCCGTACTTCGCTAAGACACATACATTTCCACATTTCCTTTGTTCTTTACCACATGAACTGCTTTCCGAGGGCGAATGCGTTGTTTAATTTACTGAAAAAGCCCTAATCGATTTGTGGGCCGATGATATATTAGGACTATTACGAGTTACGAGCGCCGCCGATTCCTCAAGAATCTCAGAATCACCTTTTGTACTTCAATGGAATCACATCAGATTCTTTGACGTGGCTACGTCAATGAAGAGTTCTTTAAGTCATCTGTGGTCTTCATCATCAGTTCCACTTCACCAAATTTACTAATATACACGAGTTACAATAGAAAATACCGGAATCACCACACACTTAATTAATATAAATAAATATCGTGGGACAATTCACAGTATTCACACCAATTGATCTAGTCCCAAACTAGGCAAAGCCTGTACTATGGGTACTAGACAACTGATAAACATACTTATATAGATAAATACATACTTAAATAGATATTAAACATCCAAGACTCGAGAACAAAAATTCGTATTCATCATACAAATATCTGCCCCGACCGGGAATCTAACCCGAGACCTCAAGCTTCATAGTCAGGTTCTCTAACCACTAGGCTATTCGGTCGTCTTGTCTTATATAATTAAGATAATCCCTTAATTTATCATGGATCCCATCATCCAACTGCATTTTTGATAACAATGGGACCAATCTAGAATCCTAAACTTTTAAACAAGAAATAATTGTACGAATCGGTTCATTTAAGAACCGAGTCATCCGACCGTTATTTAGGGGTTTTACCTTCCGTCATCAGCTCACCAGCATGAGAGTCTACAGGGTGCAAATACTTGAATAGCTTTAGAAAATATATGAAACACGTAATACGTGCCTATAAAACTTGAGGATTGCCCTCGATTTCCCTGGGATCCATTCATCACATGCTGACTTTGTGACAATTGGATCACCTCAAAGCTCACCTATACTCTTTAAGGGTTTTACAAAATTCAGCCCTTAACACATTCATTGCCAAAAATCGCCTCCCACTACGTTCGTAGCCGATTCCGTGGTTTTCTTCTTGTACAGCGGAAAGCGCCTACGGCGTAGGCGCCCGCTAGCCGGTTCTTGGCAGGCCGGCTGGATTAAGTGAGTCAAAAGTGTGTGGACACAAGTAATTTTTGATGTGCGAGGAATTTATCTTCAGTTATAAATATTTTGTTAAATACCAAATAACCAACTTTAAAAAAGTTGCAAGTTCTCAATTCAGTTAAAACTTTATTATAATTTTTAATGTTAGTTACCTACCTCAGATGACTTATGAAACTCTTCAATTATTAAGGTATATCAAATCTGACGACCTTTCCGTGAAGGTGGAACGCTACGGATCCCTTTAAAAGTGTTGCTAACAGATAAATAAATAAATAATAAATAAATATTAGGAGACAATCTTACACAAATCGAGCTAGTCCCATAGTAAGCTTAATAAGGCTTGTATTATGAGTACTAGACGACGATATATTTAATAGATATAAATACAGATGAGGCGCTAAATAATTTCGATCGTTGCTAATCCATCATTTTTCACAAAACCGTGATTTATATATAATATAATTATGTGTGTTCAAACTGCGGAAGCCGAATATAGGTAACACTACGATTGAATCGCAATCAATCTGCACTAAACAGTGATTCTTTTAAACATTTAGTCTGAAAATATACGTAAAAGTATAATATCGTGTTTTTACGCACTCTAACGACCCGGCCACGACATTGCGCGGCGGCGGCAGCGGCAGCGGTTTTCTAATTCATTGCGTGTGATCCCAACTAACCTCAGTACATGGTGCGTCTCGACCGCGCAATTAAGAGATAAAACGCTTGCCACGCCGCATTCGCGCAATGTCGTGGGCGTACCTTAGCTAAACGTCACTTCAGGAGTCTGTCGTTGTCAAACATTTTGCTTATTTCAAACTAGGGGGTGCAAAACGGGGGTTAGTATCACGAGGTCTAATTATCAACTCGACCATGCAGCTGCTCGTCTAAGTCGCAGATCGTCTAAACTGCAACTGGTCTAAGTAGCTACTGGTCTAAGCAGTAAGTGGTCTAAAACACAGCTGGCCTAAGAGTACGTGGTCTAAGCCTCAGCTGGTCTAGAAAATAAGCTACTTAGAATCTAACGAAACAAGAAACTGGCCTACTCAGAACAGAACCCGGCAAAGTAAAGAAATTACATATTACGAAATTGCCAATTAAGAAACTGACCTACTAAGAATATGCTAGGCTTAAGACATTTGGTAGCATACCGTGGTTCTAAAATCCATGGAGTCGCCGAATGTGAAATTTTCGAAGTGAACTTCAAAGTATGAAGTTATATTAAAGGCTTGGGACTTTTTGAAACATATCATGCTTCTATATTCTATGGAATTTTTAGTTGTAAAATAATATATAATAAAAAAAAGGGACATTTAATAAAAATAGTATAATGTAAAATATTAATTTACAATGAATTTTGTAACGGTGATATAAAGTTTTAACCTAGAAAATATAACGTTAATTTCAACAGACGAAACGTGATCGACTATATTTTTCTTCATTATATTTTAATTCCTTAAATGGCTCTATCCAGTATTTAATCTCGGAAGTAGAAATATTATTCATTTTAGATAAAAACAAAAACCAATTTGACGGTCTCATATCAAAAGTGTCAACTGATTATGTCAATATTTTTAAATTTTAAATTGCGATTTAATGGGCACTACTCACTAAACACGGGCATTAAAGAGGATGTATAACTAGATAAATAATATTGTAGCATCACATGTGATCAGTAATTAGTATTATTATATAGGTTTATGATAACATTAATTACGTTCGATTAAAATGCACTCAGTAACGATGTGACAGTATGTATAAATCTTTATAGTTAATAAGACATCATACTTTTTGACTTTGACTTTGACTTCGAAAATTTTACACATAGCGGCTCCAAAGATTTTAGAACCATGGTATGCTACGAAAAGTCCTAAGCCTAAATATGACATAACAAGAAACTGGCCTACTACGAATCCAACAAAATAAGAAAACCGCCTGACTCGGCCAAAATAAAAAATTTCACGCGCCGCCATTGAGTGCTGCTACTACTATGTTCACACAGTCAGTGCTCAAAGCCAAAAAGAAGTATCGGGTTTAGCAAATTTTACCCGAGAGAGAAAAAAAATATTTTTAAATAAAAACTATGGAATAGCGGAATGATTTTTACCCGATTTTGTACATGCTTACAGCGTCACTTACATATTTTAATCACATGTAACTGAAGCTGGTCACGGCCATGCAGCTGAAAATTGTTTTTGACTTGGTGACTTGAGTAAAAAAATACATAAAGATCTACGCTAAGAAATAAATACCTCCAGGTACTTGTTTTGGATAGGGTGTTTGTGATTATTTTTAATAAATGTATCCTATTGTTACGAGCGTGGGGGGTACGGGATAGAGAAAATACACTTTATAACACGACAATAGATTTATTATGTGACTTACGGGGCAAAGTCCACTGAGTCCACACGTACTAACACTGACTCAACTAACACACTCTAGTTCCCTGAGTCCGCGCCTGCTAGTACCGACACAGCTAACACTTTACTGTTACTTTGCACTAAGTCACTTCACTATTCACCACTAAACTTGTTTCCACTGTACTTCTTCTTCCAGTTCTCACTCTGATACTGCTCACTCAGTATCCCACTCTGAGAACTCCACTCCGAAGACTAATCCACACTAGTACATCACTCCGAGTACTCCTCTCTGAACACTACCGAATACTTCTCACTCAAGACTGCCTTGTACCGCGAACTTGGTCTCTTTATATACCCCTTACCGAAGATTCTAGACTGTAATTTCGATCTTCATTTCGTTACTCATTTGTTTTGAGTAGCATGGGCTTTTCTAGATAATCATTCTGCGTCCACGTTTCTCGAACATTCCAGCCCATACACTTTTCTATAAATTACAGTAAGCATCGAATGTTCTATTCGCTTACATTTTCTAGACTATTCCACGCTACTCTGCGTCTAGAAAATGTACTAAGAATTTAAAACATACAAAAAGTGCATGTTGGTCGCTGGACTCGAACCCGGGTACATCGACTCTGAAGCCGCCATCTATACCCCTAGGCTACTGATGTCTTATGACAACACGGTGAATTTTGAAATTCCTTGACGGCGCGTTTATTACCTTGACAACGAAACTGTCATAGACCCCGCCGTCGTAACACTATTAAAACATTCAATGTAAAAAATAGGCCAAGACTTGGCTCTTCGAAGTATATCACTACGTTTTACGGTGGAAGAGTTTCGAGAATTGGCCTTTTTTTTTTACATGAATTGTTTTTTATGGAATCTCACTTCTTTGTGTTATCAATACATACACATTTATGAATACAGATGGGAATAATATTTTTGTATAGACTTTGTATGGAAATGTTATTTTACCAACCGCAAATAACATTTGTATAGTTTTCTAGTCCATTGTACACCTAACACTAACCGCATGCAAAAACATCGTAGAGTGCACGGTACCTACTCGTACCTTTATACTTTTCGCAGGAACTACGAAAGTAACTTTGTATCGCATGTATTTGTATAGGATTACAAACTGAAGCAGTTTGTATATCTCTGTAACGTGACTGAAAATGCAATATTTTTAGGTTTTAGGGTTCCGGACCAAAAAGGTAAAAACGGAACCCTTATGGGTGCGACTCCGTATGTCTATCCGTCTGTCTGTCTGTCACAAAGTAAAATATCTCAGGAACTACTAATTAACTAAACAAAGCTAAACCACGTGTATGGAAATTAAAAAAATTAATATATATTTTTATTTCTATAAAAAAGGACGGATAAGAAGGGGGAAAAATTCAAAGTCTAGTAAGTAGGCCATGTGGGATATTATTGAAAGGGCTTGGATTGCACATTCTAAAATAGTTTTTTTTCTACAGTGGTAAAATTTTGATTTAATAAGGAAAATGTTGAAAAATTCCATTCCCCTCATCTCCGAAGTTTACGTAAATACATTACATATTAACGTAAAAGTTACCGGAAAAGTATAAACGAAGCCAATCTAGCGTATTATTTTTAATCTTCAAAAATCATTTCTAAAGACAAGTTTGTAATTTAATACTTCTGTGTTTAATTTTGTTCCTTCATATTCGTATGGAAGTATTCTAAAAGTGCCTTCTAGCAAATAAAAAAAGAATTATCGAAATTAATTAAACCTAATATAGAGTTATCGCTGAAAAACCAACCTACATACCGAGTTCCTTGGTCTTGTTTGTAACAAAATGCCCCGATAAATAGCACTGTAGGTACAATGACTTAACTACACTATGAGTTGTTAAGATTTTTCCAAAATTATGGTCAGGGTAAGACAGGTATGTTGTATGAAATTTTGTACGGAACCTTCGGTGCGTGAGTCAGACTCGCACTTTTACGACGACTACGCACCGGTTTTTATGACTTGATAGGCTAAAAACTAATTATGTTTAAAATTTGGAGCTTGGGGTCTGCTAGAAGTACCTTAGAAATAGGCATGATGACTCATGTTAAAATTGATAACTAGTGTTGCTAAATGGATAGTTAACCATCAAATTATTATAATAAAGCATACATTAAAAATATATTTAATATTATATAAATATATGAACCTTGAAAGTTTAGAATAAAATTGCATTTTTTTATTGTCCTAGTGTAAATTTAAAGCTACCAATACAATCCTTACGCTTTTATAGAAACAAAATTGTATGACAACTATGGACCTAAACGCAGTATTTCGCGACCGAAACAGCAATTTACTTGATTTTCCGTACAACGGTTAGTACCTTACCTGGGTCGTTCTTCTTTTTTACCGACAATGAATCGAGGTTTTTCTGTTTTTTTGGTTTTTGAACTATCGAAAATTGTGGTTTTGAAGTGCGATTTTTAAAAAAATGCATAGGTTTCTTCATTAGAACTAA
Source organism: Epinotia nisella (assembly GCA_932294315.1). Lineage (NCBI taxonomy): Eukaryota > Metazoa > Arthropoda > Insecta > Lepidoptera > Tortricidae > Epinotia > Epinotia nisella. Next base: position 24,022,315 of record OW028673.1, read on the forward strand.
TTAAAGTTTACTTTCTGGCCAATATAAATATTTATTTACGGTTGGTTTCTAAAAAAAACATGTGACAAAGTGGACTATTTCAGTGGGGACAATATTTTGGTTGACCACTCTGTCACGGCATTCTACGAAAAAAACAAACATTTAAAAAAATGCTAGTTAGAGAAAGTGAAATATTATATATCACTAATTAATAAAATAATATGAACGTTCATTCGAACATTATAAAACCATAAACATCATTACTCAAATGAGATGCCCTAATAAGACGAAGGACAGGCTATTGTCGGTCGAAAAGAAGAACGACCCACCTACCCATAGCATTGTGATATGCGTGACGTCATATTTTTCAATCAATTAGCATGAAGCGTGTGGGATGCCGCCAACGAGGTCAGTCTTTGTTATTTTTTTTTCGGGTAGGTATTTATGTTCTTTAATTGGGTTGTGTCCTAAAATTTTTTACGATACCATTCGAACCAGTTTTTGGAGAGGAACAAATGTTTGTATGGGAGCAACTACAATTAAAAAACATAAATACCCAAAAAATTGAGTTAAAGACGGACCTCGCTGGCGGCAGCCGAAAACGTTTCATACTGATTAACATTGAATTGTGATGTCACAGGGTGATATTTGTACTAATCGTTGTATTGAAAATCAAGTAAATTGGTGTTTCAGTCGTGAAATACCGCGTTTAGGACCATAGTTGTTATACAATTTTGTTTCTATAAAAGCATAAGGATTGTATTGGTAGCTTTAAATTTACTTTTGGAGAATAATTTTTTTTTTTATATTTATTCTAAACTTTCAAGGTTACTTAATTTATACTTAATTACATTTATTTCATGGTTTACTATCAATTTAGCAACACTGCGTTATCAATTTTAACATGTGGAAACTACCCTATTGTAGTTGCTCCCATACAAACATTTGTTTCTCTTCAAAAATTGGTTCGAATGGCATCGTGAAAAAATCTTAGTCATCATGCCTAATATGAAGACTGGTTAGCCTAGTGGGTAGTGACGCTGCCTACTAAGCTGAAGGTCTTGGGTTCGAATCCCGATAAGGGCAAATATTTGTGTGATGAGGATGAATATTTGTTTCTGAGTCTTGGATGTGTACTATAACACAAGCCTTATTGAGCTTACTATAGGGCTAGTTCGATTTGTGTAAGAATGTCCCCTAATATTTATTTATTTATTTTATTTATGTTGATCAGTCAGTCAGTGAGTGTGTCAGTGACAAAACTAAGGAACTTTGACGGGTTCTTAAACTACAAGTTCAAATTGAATGTTATTGAAAAATCAGGGTTATAGCTTTAGCCTGCACAAAATTACGGTATGTTGAAAATGGCCTGAATGGCTCCGAGAAAAGGATGGTACGGCCGAGCCTCTTTATTTTTCTCGACTTGGCTGGGGCACTGCCGTGCCCCCAGATATATTTGCTCGATTTTAGCTTGTTTATTTTTTGGACATAATACTGACTTATAAACAAGTAACAATTTCTGTTTACCTTGTTTATTTTCTATTTATATGTATAATATGTAATATTATCGTCAGCGGCGTTTAAACGACAACTGACTTTTGTCGACGCGTTTTGACTAGATTGTGGTCGCGTGTCCCGTCCTCTACAGTTTCTATATTATAAAAGGTACTTGTTCTGTGACACGTTTTTTTGTCCTGCAGATTATTTTGGAATTACTTACAATGTGCACTTTTCAAGACTTTACCAAGCTGTTACCTATATCTTTTTCTTGGTTCATATGCTCCTCATCACCATTTATTTCTGACAAAGATGGCGCCACTATTGCACGGTAATTACAATTTCATTTCTTTTTTCGAGTTCTACATTGAAAAAAAAACAGTTTTTGTCAAAATTACATTTTTGGTACCAGCTTTCATTGCCGACTGTACTTTTTACACAGTCATCAACTACTAATTAAGAGAACTGGTTCATCTTGTATAATTGAGGAGTTCCTATGGCCATACTCCGTCTCCAAAGTCTCCATCATCAGACCCCCTTTATGGTACCTTAATAATATTGCATCTCGTCATCCGAACTAAACGTGTTTCCAAAAAGAAACAGTCCAATGGATGAAGGATAACTGTGTTAAAAAGGACAATGGGCAAATTTGTATGGGCACTGTCCCCCCCCCACCAACAGAAATGAAACATGTCTCATTTAATAGATCTTGGCAAACTGATGATTTTTTAGTATGACGAGAATCGCCCTATGTATGGGGTTTTCTTGGAAAACCGTGTTTTGTTTTTACATATTTTTTGCTCATCTCATTGAAAGTTACAAAGAGAAGGTTGAAAAAATATTATGTTACTAACAATAATACTTCACAAATATATATTTAGGAACCTTCTTCCTGTAACTTATTACCAGAGGGAGACTTTGTACAAAGTCGTCTGCATGGGCACCTCTGTCTCACCTATTTCTGTCCCTAAGAAGTTATGTTTTCATGGCGGTGTTCCGGTTTGAAGGGTGAGACGTGGCAGTGCAATTACTGGGTATTGTGGCATAAGATCTTTACGTCACATGGTCGGTACGTGATAACCATGAGTTGTTACATCCGTCTATAGGCTGCGGTGACTGTTTACCATCACGCAGCCCCGCATGCTTGTTTATCACTCAACTAGTATAATAAAAAAACAAAAACTTTCAATGAGATGAGCAAAAAATATGTAAAAACAAAACACGGTTTTCCAAGAAAACCCCATAAATATGGCGATCCTCGTCATAGTAAAAAATCATCAGGTTGCTAAGATCTATTAAATGAGACATGTTTCATTTCTGTTGGTGGGGGGGGACATTTCTGCCCATGGTCCTTTAATTTCAAGATTTGATCGGATCAAAAATACATGTACGGTCGAGGAAATTGAATGTTTAGCACTTTTGGATTGTTTATGAATGACGTTAAGGTTTATACAAACATGCTAAACGTTCAATTTCCTCGACTGTGCATATATATATACATTGCGAGTTAAAGAAAAGCTTGATTGCATTAAGAGTCAGTCTTGGCCTCCGGCAGTTGGGAAAATGTTCACATTGACGTAACTCATGTCCTCGTGTATAAGTAGATTTCAAATACTCCCAAGATTCACATTCGGAAAATCATTCCTGGAAGATAACTGAGAGGAAATCTAACATTTGGATTCCTTTTTTCTCCATGAATACATGTTTACTTGTCAACTGTTTACTGGCTTTTGCAGAATTTATTAAGCTTTAATTTTGCCCTACACTAAGTATATTGAAATGAAGTACGTAGTATTCAAACAAAACGCGATTTTCTTACGGCCGGCCATTCTACAAAGCCCTGGTACAGGGACTTTTAGAAGATGAAAACACAAACTGCAAATGAACAGTTGTACCAAATTTCATCAAACTCCCCGTAATTTCGAGGTTTGATAGAATCGACCGTATTTATTATCTCCGGCAGACGGTGACTCGTCCTCTTGTAAATGGGCCCCTATCTAAATAGCGACATCAAACAATGGCCTAAGAACAACACCTGTTAGAGAGCTAGAGAAGTAAGTAGAGAGGCACACTGGACTTTAAACACATAGCCAACTTGCCACTTGACCACATGGTAGACCCTCGAGCACCAGCTTTTGCGAATGCATTCTGGCCTGACCAATGGACACACCCAAGAGCAATCAGGTGCCAGGGTCGCTACTCCCTAACAGCCCTACCACAGGCTGCCCTACGTAAACTGATTGCAATGGTCATCAAAATACACATTTTGAAGTGAAAAGGATGATGATCGATGGAACTCCTCAAATATGATTAGCCCATATACAGCGATTTAGCTATTTTCTCTAGTAACCACCGCATTTGCTCTCGGAAAGCAGTTCATGTGGTGAAGTGGAAAGGAAAGTGATTTGTATGCAAGTGTGCACGGTGAAGTAAAAAAAATTGTAGAGTGGATTGCAAGAAAATTGTAAATAGTTAAGAGCTTTAATCTAATCTACGCTTTAACTTTCTTCAACGAAAGCTACACAATGATGTAAAAGCTTTTTATTTCAGGTCTTAACATTGTATGGATATTAATTGGAGTATTACAGTTATCCTTTTCCACATATGTGCAAGTGATGTGCCTCGATTTTTTCATAAATGGAATATTGTATCAAAGACCATGGAACAGGTATTTTATCCGAAATCCATAAAAATATACTTAAGTTATTTTCTTAATTCCACTGTTCTTCAATTTTGTCCTTTAAAGACTGTATTGTTAATTATAAATTATAATATAAATGATAAATACAAGTAAAAACCCTATTCAACACAACCTTATTAATTTACGAATGAAAAAATAATATTTCTTATAACGCATTAATACTTCTACATATGAAGTTGAATTTATACTTTACGATACGGCCTTTATTGTTATTTAGTGTACAGTCGAAGTCAAAGATATATAATACTTTTCACCTCACTATCTTGGAAAGGGTTACTTTATCTCTCAAAATCTACGCCCAAAAGTCCATTGTATCCGCTAGCGGTGAAAGTGATTTTGAATTTCTCTATAGCGATTTCAACTTTTCTAAAATTAGATGAGAGGTAATTTATCATGCGTTCAGAAACTTATGGTGTTATGCCAAAAAGTTCGTTACTATTTTTGATGAAATTAAATTTAAAATAACTTATTCCTGCTTGGTTGCATAGGAAATAATAATAATTGGAACTTATAAAAATATTATACAAATACATCATTTTCAAATGTAATTTGCTGTTTCAAAATTTTTCGCTTCGTGGTTACATGGAACGGACAGTTTACAAAGTTAATTTAAGAAAAAAAACTCCTTCATTTAATTTTGTTTGGGTGTAAAGCCGCAGTAAAATCAAAATAATTAAAGCTTTTATAGAATTCAGTGCAGAAGAATATACATCATCATTTCTTCGTCCTTATCCCATTTACTTGGGGTCGGCGCAGCATGTCTTTCTCTTCCATACTTCTCTGTCAGACGCCATCTCATCACTCATTTCTTTTCTCTTCATATCGTCTCTCACACAGTCCATCCACCTTTTCCTTGGCCTACCTCGTCTCTTACATTCATCCACATCCATACCTCACATGACTGTTATCCCTCCGCATTACGTGCCCGTACTACGCGAGCCGATTGGCTCTCAATTTAAATTGAATATAGTTAAATAATTATTTTGAAATGCTTTGATTTGGATGAGATGTAAACAAACCTGTAGCCTGTATTGAAAATGAGTATAGAGTCCATATGAGTTGCATTACATTTACTATTTTGTGTTCCGCTCGGCAGTAAAGTATTTTGGCGTCTCGTGCCTTGTAAGCCTCGCTAACCCAGGATTGAACTTTTGAATCATTCGCTTCGCTCATGGTTTAATCTAACAGTGATATCTACTTTCGTCTTATTACAAAACAATAAGGTCCAACAGTGTAAATATATATTTGGCATCGACTGTTACATATTTATGGATGATTATATGTTCTAACATAAAACTGGACATAGACTGACGGCCACTGCAAGCCGAATGGAACAGAACCGCGGCAAAATTGGTACATGAATGTCAAAACTGTAGCGTATTAGATTATATCGTAGATCATGAACCACAATTTCTGTTTTTTTTTCCTCATAAAGTTGAGAATCGGCGTAAAAAAATTTAAGTTATTGGTATCCATGTGAGCTGTAGAACTCGCGAGCCTATTTTTTTTCAAAAATATTGTTTTTTTGTAATTTTGAAAAAATGAATCGACCAAAAAAAATCTATATAATTAATAACTATATCATCCGATGTCCCAATGTCCCGATGTCCCGCTGTCTCGCTGTCCGGCTGTTCTCCTTTACAGGAAATACGAACGTTTTTCGGTCCAAGCTGAAGCATAGAACTTTATTCGCTTCGCTCGCTCGTTCAATTAAATACGCTCTTTGCGTGCATTATTTATTATTTTTATTTATTATGTTGAAAATATTTTTACAGTACACGTGGTGTTACTTTCCCGCACTAGTGCGGAAATGAGCACTTTCCGTGCATATGTTGAAACTTTAAAGTGCCATATGTACTGTAAAACGTACGATACACGTGCGAATAGGTAATTCGCAACTCGTGTCGATTTAAAACACTCCCTTCGGTCGTGTTTTAATTTATCGCCACTCGTTGCGAATTTCCTATTTTCTGCACTTGTATCGTAAATAACTATTACTTTGCGTCAAAGAAACTTTAGGTCTCAGTTATGAGGCTTATTTTTTCATCGACGCAGTAGGGTTGGTAGGTAGACTCATGTTAAAATTAATAACGTAGGTTGCTAAATGGGCAGTAAACCATCAACTTATTGTAATGGGCTATAAATTTATGATTTATTTAATTATATTTTTTCTTTGTCCAAGAAAAGCTACCAATAGAATCCTTACGCTTTTATAGAAACAAAGTTGTACCATAACAACAAATAAGGATCTAACCGCAGTATTTCGCGACCGAAAAATCAATTTACTTGATTTTCCATACAACGATTAGTAGGTACAAATAGCAAACTGTGACGTCATACTTTTGTGTCTATTAGTCCGTCCGGTCTATCTTTGACTCAAATTTTTGGGCATTCATGTTCCCATACAAACATTTGTTCTTCTCCAAAAACTGGTTCGAATGGCATCGTAAAAGAAACTTAAGTCACAAGCCTATTGCACCGATTTTATTGAGGAGTTTTCAATATCTAAAAGAAGAAATAGAAGAAGTAATAAGTAGTAAAAGAGTTGGTCTTGATTGCACGGTAGGGAACTAGTAACGTTCGCGCATCCAACGCCATCTACCGGACGCCTACCGAAGAGGAGGAGCTTCTAGCTTCAGCCGCGCGGGGGTCGGGCTCGACGATGACTCGTTCACTTTAAGCTACGGTTACACATGCTGATTACTAGCACGAAAGCATGCCAGTATTGAGCAATTGCTACTTAGTAGCATGTGTGTCTAAACATTGCTAATAATGAGCATGCTCATTTCGAGTTTGCTCAAAAATCGACGGTCGTGCGATTTTTAGGCATGCTACATGCAGCGCGGGTGGAAGGGGGCGTGCTTTTAGCGCGTGTGAACAGGTTTGCTTATTTGAGCATGCTAATATCGATCAGTCTATTTTTATCTATCACTTCCTATTCTTTTTTTCCTCTTTGTAGCTGAGAGAAGTTTTTGGATGAATTGCATCGACAGCAAAAGGATAATTTTATTCAGCTCCATGCGGATGGCTGCTTGATTTTCCATGGTTTTGTTTGAACTGGCAGAGAGCACGCTATCAACTGGCATGTGTATTGGAGTGTTTGCTTTGAGCATGCTTATTCAGGAGCGTACTTAAAACTAGCATGCTTATTGCTAGCAAATGTAAACAGTTCATAAGCATGCTCATATTAAGTATACTGATAGCACGCTTTTTAGCATGCTATTCTAGAGCATGTGTAACAGTAGCTTTACCATCCACGGGCGCTACGGCACATCTTATATAAAGTCGCCACGAATCAAACTATTGTAATTTCATACAATTTTTAAAGTAAAAATAAACCAAATGGGAAAATAATAAATAAGAAGTCAATCATTGAAGAGACCCGCCTGCTGCTCCTGAATTAGTCACGCTAACCCTCAAACAAGTAGTATCTAAAGAATTGACGAGCCTGAAGCAGCAGGGCTGCTGCCTGGAGCCCAATTTTCGAGCCGATCGAGATGATGTCTTATTGAAATGATCCCTATTTATGTAATGTCTATTGAAATACTCACCTGGAAAATTACGAAACAGCAATACCTCTTATTCTGGGGTATCATAGAGATCATGTCCAACCGACAATGTCTATTGCAACATTTGCAACATGCGTGCATCTATTACAACGTGCTTGTTTACAATCGATTGTAAATTAATGAAATATTTTTCAAGTATTTCTACTGAATATCATATCAAGAACAAAAGTGTTATTAATTTACGAAAGCGTAATTACATAATTACGGTGATTTTACTCATCAAAAGTATTTGAGTATTGGCACAGAATAAGTAATAGTACTACGTACAGAAGGTTAACAAATTCCCTCTTTAGGTACGCCAAACGTGCCTAAATATGGCCATTTCTTTCTATCGCATGCATCGCGCTCTTTCGGAGGCGGAGCCTTAGAGCTAGGGTTACCGCCAGCTCGACCTATTAAATTATAGGTACGTTCATATAATAGTGTATTTTACTAACGATATTACGATTATTCTTTATTTACTTAGGATAACACAACTACACAAAAGCTGTGTAATTTGCTTTTAAGTTATGACATCAAAACTGCCTGTTTCTGCAAAATGTAAGACGAAGACACACAACTCTGGGTTACCTATACATACATAAACATAATGTACAGAAAAAATATTTTCAACTAATATAAATAGACGATGCGGCTATTTATTTTCGAGGCAAATGACGATGCAATGCAATTTGCGAATGCGTGCATCCCGTAACAGCGCGCGGCTACCACTGATAGACCGCCTAAAGGCGGCGGGCCGGCATGTTTTTGTGCGGCGCGACGAAATCAAAGAGTGAACCGCCCCTGGTATTGGTTCGATTAAGTACTTACGAGTTTGATTTTTTATTTTCGTGGCATCAAAATAAATAAACTATAATTTTAAGTTTTTTTTTTTTGGTTAACACACCTGAATTTTGCCAACACCGCCCATATCATTTAACAATCTCATTTAAGTGACGTCAAAATTTGTACGATACCATCATCTTTTTTAGCTAGAAAAGGAAATGAATACTTTCCTTTTTTACTTATTCAGTGTATTAATGTATAGTGACACAGTATGACCATTAATCAGAAATTATCATCATGAGACGAAATCATGCCGATTCTCGAAACGTATTGACCACCATAATAGTTAACAGCAGCTGTTGTATTGTATTGCATTGTTTAAACTTTTTAACACGACACGCAAAACTTTCAAAAACATTTATTGAGTTTCAATCGTTAGTTTTTTCAAAGATTATTTACAATTCCAGATGTATCTCAAGTTACTATTCCTTGCCGAACAGAAATGGAACTGATACAGTCAATATTTCGTGCCTCACCCTGGATCAATTCATCGCGAGAGCTAAAAACATATCCTTAACTGCATATGATGATTACTTCTACGACCCAGTTACGAAGGAGAATATACAAGTATCGCACTTTTTTAATGCATGGTACGTTTATCCATAGTAGCAGCACGAATTATCAGTCGTCGCCGTTTAGCCCGGATACCACTGAACAGGAATAAGTATTCAGAGAACACATTCACTGGTCACAATAGACTTTATGTTAAAACTGATAACGTACTCGTAGTGTTGCTAAATGGACAGTACACCATTAAATTATTGTAATAAAGTATAATTTACAAAATATAATTAAAATCATAAAATATATGCATTTTTTTACTGTCGAAAAGTTACTTTAAAGCTACCAATATAATCCTTACGCGTTTATAGAAACAAAATTGTATGACAGTGAACTATGGACTAAAACGCAGTATTTCGCGACCGAAACAGCAATTTGATTTTCCATGGAACGATTAGTTCAAATAGCAAAGAGTGACGTCATACATGTATGTAAATCAGTATAAAGTGTTTCGTTCGGCTGCCGCCAGCGAGGTCCGTCTTTGGCTCAATTTTTTGGGTATTTATGTTCTTTAATTGTAATTGCTCCCGTACAAACATTTGTTCCTCTCCAAAAGCTGGTTTGAATGGCATCGTAAAAAAATCTTAGGTAACAAGCCTATTGCTACACGCTAATACGCTTGCGCCGTGGCTGATATCGTGGGTTACCCGCTAAGTAGCGGAAAGCGCATACGGCGTAGACGCCTAATAGTAGAGTTCTGGCACTGATTGTGTTAAAACCTACAATTGTATGAGCTAATTTTGGTATAAAATATATTATTGTTTGGTCTATTTGACATTTAGTCTGTATGTACTTTAATTTACTTTTCACTTCAGCAGCTCGAAGAAGCACATTTTGCTGCAAGTAGCTTTTTAATTTTGATGCCGAGCACTGTCATTTCAAAGTGTGGGGTCTATTAACAATTCAAAATACTTGAACTTTACTTAGCTATGTACAGTCAGCATCAAAAGTAACTACGCAATCGAAGACGTCAAAAGCTCTTAGTCACTTTTTAACCGACTTCAAAAAAGGAGGAGGTTATATGTTTCACCGATTTTTTTTTTATGTATGTTCGGCGATTTCTCCGTCAATTGTGGACCGATTTGAAAAATTATTTTTTTATACGAAAATGTATACTCTAGCCGTAGCATGGTTGGCCTTGTCACGCGATAGGTGATAGGATAGAGCGTGCGTCACTGGCTGACACCGTTCGATAGAACGAGACGACGCTCTTATCTTGTCACTTGTCGCGTGATAAGGCCAACCATGCTACGGCTCCTGAGATGGTCCCATTTTCTCCAAGTTAGGATCTGATGATGGGATCCTAGAGAAATCGAGGGCAACCCTCAAATTTTACAGGTGCGTACTACATGTTAAATGTATTTTCTAAAGCTATTCAGGTATTTGCGTCTGGAAGTCATCACTTCATGTTTGTGAGCTGATGATGGAAGGTACAACTCCTCAACGGTTAGGAGTTGGAGGATATTTTTTGAAATTTTATAGATACGTATAGACCTTTAACCGTATTCTTTCAAGTTATTAAGGTGAGCACAAGTCAGGATCTGATGACGGGATCCCAGGGAAATTGAGGGCAATCCTCAAATTTTATAGGCACGCGTGTAGTGATTTCGGTATTTTCTATTATAACTCGTGTATTTACCCTCGTAAATCGCAATTTTGGTGAAGTGGAACTGATGATGAATACCACAGATGACTTATGGAACTCCTCAAGGATGTAAAGTATCTACGTCAAAGATTCTGACATGATTCCGTTGAAGTAGCAAATAATGAAGTGTCAATTCTGAGATCCTTGAGGAATCAACGGAACTCCTCAAATTTGTCAGCCCACACAATTATAGCGACTTGGATTTTTTTTTCTGTAATAATCAACGCATTTGCTCTCGGAAAGCAGTTCATGTGGTAAATTGGAAAGGAAATGTGGAATTTTTTAAGTACCTACGTGGCTTGGCGGAGTACTGAATTGAAGTCGGTTTAAACTTTGTTTTTAAAGTAAATTATAATAAAGACTTTTGACGCCTTCGTTTGAGTAGCTTGTTTTGATGCTGACCGTATGTCCCTTTCATTTCATTACGAAAAAAGAAAATGACAGGTTTCATCTCATCATTCAATTACAAGTTTAATTTACTAAAAAATATATACAAAGGAATGTTTTAAATTGAAGAATACTTAAATAAACACGCCTCAGATTAAAGTCGGTTTTGCAGAAGTAGGTAAACATGAATGTTATTACGCTGACTAATTAATATTTCTAGTAATTTATTGAATCAGGCGTTACTTTGCGGAAATTCATGATGTATTACGAGAACAATATTCCTTTGCTATTCCGCTAAAAAACGTGCAGGTCGATCAGCGGTGATCAAATGCAACTATTTGCGTATAAACATGCAAATAATTACAGCAAACCACCACCAATAATGAAAAAACCTCGACACGTGTTTCGCCTCTACGAGGCATCATCAGGAGATGCTGGCAGGAGATGTTGCTTGCGCCACGTCCACTGAGCAAAAACGCTGTTTTTTAGCGGAATAGCAAAGGAATATTGTTCTCGTAATAATATTTCTAGTTTTAACAATCTTAATTTTTATCAACATATACTTACCTCAGATGCAGTTTGTTGAGTTTATAGAAAAGTTGTTCGTACAAAACATGCTTATTTCAACACGTTCTAGAAGATAAGATCATAAAAAATGTGTGTTAAAATCAATTATGTAATATAAAAACCGGCCAAGTGCGTGTCGGACCACGCAAAACGAAGGGTTCCGTACCTATTAAAAAGGTCGTATCGTCACAAAAATCTTACGGCACTTACGTTCTTTTCTTTAAGGAAGGCAGATTTTCAGCAATATCTCGAAAACCTTTGAACCGATCTTGTTCAAAACAATTTTCGGTGAAAGAATTCGGTGGAATTTTTTCATATTTTTTAAATACACCGTTGAAAAATTTGAGGGGGGGACAGAATTTTAGTTACTTTCGGGGCGATTATCTCCGATTCTATTCACTTAGTCAAAAAAATTGCTGATAAACCTTACATTTATATTAAAAGGGCTTGCAATAAAAAAAAAATTGACTTTCAATTTTATGAATGGAGTGCACCCCTTAAAAAAAATTTTTGTTAGTCATTTTAATTACAAAACTATGTAGCGGCTAACAAAATACAACCTACACTCAAAATTTTATTCAAATACACCCTATAGTTTTCGAGTAAAATGCCCGTGACATACGGACAGACGGACATGACGAAACTGTCTTTAAAAACCATTTTTCAAATTAAGAATAAGGTTGCATGATATTGGGCTTAAAGCACACAATGAATTTTTCTGACTCCTTAATTTTGTTATTTAATAGTACGTTCGAAAAGGACACAAGTACTTTTAAAGGATGAATAAGATTAGTACTGTGGTCAATTTATTGAATTAAAAAGGAAATAGCATGCTGTCTGTGACAGTGACATTTGACATTGACAATGACAAGATTGAAGGAGTCAAATAACTGTCAATGTCACAACATTTTTTTTTCTTACAACATGCATAAGCACAGCTATGGAATATTCGCATTCAGCCTTTAAAAGGCTTCTTCAAAGTAATTTCCAGTTTTCTCAAGAACTAGCGAATATAAAAATCCATTATTTTTTTTATATTTACTCAGCAAGCCCAAATCTCTGAATGGTTTTTACTTTGATCCGCTATGAAAAAATTAAATGTTGTCAATTTAAAAGGAAAACTATGACGGACAAGTTATATATAAAATAACCAGTTAACGAGTAACAGTTGTTACTGTCGACCAACTTAATAAATGTACTTGAAAAGGCCAACTTTCGTACATATTCGGGCGACGCAACCGCCACGTTTAGTCAGGGAACCTTTATTGTGTTCAATTTTGCCGAGGCAATCCTAACATTTGTTTGATAGGGTATAAAAAAACCTTTAATTTTATATATCTATTTAATGCTCGGTGACCTCTTCAAACCTGGCGGCAACCTCATAGCAATTCAGGCTGAGAGTAGGCTACCCCTATTTTTCTAATCCTTGTTATTCTCTCAGCTAATGCTCGCTTTTTACATTAGGGTAGTTGATTCAAAAAAGTTACTTAGTATTGATTTCTTCAACGGATGTCAGGCCATTACTTACATTATTATAAAGGTACTCTTTTGGTGCTGCCGATGCCGCCTACGCTCGACTTCTTCGCATGGTCGCTACTTCTAGGCCGAATTTCTTCAATTCTGAAACAAAAACTTCAAGGTGAACAAAGGTTGGCTTGGTAAGCCAAGCCGCCGCTAATAAAACCTCTGCTTGAAGTGAAACTCGATATAACCAAGGCTGTACTAAAAGTCATCTGTCTCAAAAGACTTAATAGTGATGAGGTGATCGTGTCATATCGCCTTTGTTGAAGTTATTGACCCTAAACATGCGGGCAAGTGAAATCATAAAAACGGGGTGGTCGCTGTCCTTTTAAGCCCCGACGCAAAAAGAGGGGTGCTATATGTTTGGCGTGTCTGTGTATCTGTGTGTCTGTCTGTGGCATGGTAGCTGCTAAACGAAATTGACCGATTTGAATGCGGTTTTTTGTCCAAAATCTGACGAGATCGAAGTGGTTCTTAGCTATCGTTCAACAAAACCAGTTCAGCCATTTTTGAGATATTGAAATTTGAAATTAAGACGTCGGGGGTTTTTCAACTTTTCTAAGTTGTTAATTATACTTGTTTCCATCATTAAACTATGACTAGACCGATTGATTGGTGAAGTCATTTTTCCAATAAGAAATCTTACAGAAATTATAATTATTTTACGCACTATCAATCTTCATCTAACGTTTCAGGTTCAACCGGATTTCACTTACAAAAACAATAATTTATGGCATAGATTGGACTCTTATATATAACAATATAATTTGGATATCTTCGTCACTTCTTATTAATCAAATATTTAAAAGGAGTATTTGGAAGGTAAATCTTTAGAAAAACGAATTAATTGATTGTAAGGGACAGTGTACCTACGAATACCTTAAACTACTGAGGACGACCGTGGCGAAATACGAAAAATACGTATTAAGAGACAGACCAGTTACAGAAATTGACCAAAGCTGACAGTTATAGATAGCGAACAAGACGACTACAGAATGAGACAAAATTAGAATTAAACGAAATCGATACCACCAAAGTAATTAGGTGCATAACTCATTTTCTATACAAAGTACTAGCTAGTACCTACTGCAAATAACTTTTTACAGATGTAGTGCATAATTGTTTTCCATCCTATTTTCACGGCTACGTACGAACGTGTCTTGCTATTTCAGTCGGTCACAGTACAAAAAGTACCGAGGTTGACTGAAGTAGCATGACAAATACGAACGTTTCCGAGAAGATGCGATAGAAAACAATTATGCAATACATCAGGATATTCAGGAATGAGTTTAGGGGCTTGTACCTCATGCCTAAATCTCCTTAAAGTTTATGATTGCAAGTTAATATAAAAGCATAAAAAAGGGAATCATTTATTTATTGCACTTACATGGCTAGGACACCATTACATTAAAAAAAATAAGATTAAAAATTGTTATTCTTCTATTTCAGATACTTCACGTTACACATTGGATGCTGGCTATCTTCTTTGCTTGCATTTTATTGTTTTTATATTATTTTGGTGCCGTCAATGTTAATCTAAGTAAAGTGACACTTAAATCTTCGCCGGTATTTGAGGAAGAAATGGTTACTTACTTATTTATTAAAAAATGATTAGTTTGTCTGTATAATTACAGTTGGCACTTCAGTAATATTAGTATAGTACACAACCCAACAATTATTTTCTCCGGTTTAGGTTTTGTATGCCCTAATGGTTTTGCCTATTTTCATAATTTTTTGGAAAATCACGAAGCAGCCTTTTATATGTCATGGTGAAATTTCCATGCGTTAATGGCTGCGGTTTCGTAGTTACAGTGGTAATTTTAGACTTGTAATACCAATCGTATACCGCAACAGACCATGACTACTACTAACGCCATCCAGGAGCGAGTAGAATAACCTATACCACCGAAGTGACCACTACTAACGCCATCCAGGAGCGCGTGGAGTAACTGCACCGCTGGGGATTCATTTTCCCCTAGATGGCGTTGGCATCGAATTAGATCACGCTAACGTTTGTTCAGCATTAAATACTCAAGTGGGATTATGGATTTTGATAACGCACCTTTTCTTCCTTGGATTATACAAGTGCTAACGGACTCCCGGCTCACTTGAACTTGATTGACTCATGCCTAATACTGGGGTGATGCATACGGTTCCCGGACCATGACACCAGTAAGGGAACCGAGGTTTAACTGACGCCTCTTCTCACCCGCTCCTACAGCTGTCACGGGATAAAATTAATATTTAAGGGAATCGAGGTTTCACTTACACTGCCTATCCCCCGCTCCTACGGCTGGGCTGTTATTTGCTACGCGCTCAAGCTCATGCGCTCACCCCTTCGCGTCACACCTAAAGAAACTAGACCTCTACCTACGCTTAGTTACTACGAATCGCAGCGTCTAAATATATTTGTGGGTGAGCGTTGAGGTGAGCTTAAAACAAGTTACGGAATAGGGGGGGGGGGGGGGGGGCTGTTTGTATGTTACAGACTGACATTTTGAAAGTTACAGACTGACACTTTGAAGATTGCTAGGTACAGATGTCGATAATCGTGAAAACTCTTTATTTATCAGTGACAAAATGACAAACTACGAGTTTGAAGTATATCACACTGAGATGTTGTAACCACCACGATCAAATTATATAGAGAATTTAGTGTAAACAAAAATCGAACTACCGAGAATATTTTTTACTTGGGCACATGTTTAGTAAGTAGTAGTCTAGTTAGTAATGCTATTATATAACCTTTGAACACTGATGGAGCGACTTCCAAACCGAAGGTTTTGTGCTTGAATCTCAGCTCTTTTTAATTTTTATATGGATTTTTTGTGGTCCGAAATAAATGTTTTTTTTTATCAAGATCAACATTCTTTTTAATGAATTTCTAAGGACCTCAAGGGTAAGGTAAACTATAAATGAGGACTAAAGTAGAACTCTGCTGAGCTCCTTTCTTGCACATCAAATTATTGTTAATTTAAATAACATTTCAACAACTTAAACCCACAACAAAAATAAAAAACCAGCTTCGAAATTATTATAAACATAATGTGCTGTTCTGATTAGTTTGACGACTCCGATTATTAAAATGGGATAAGAAGAAGAGGTCGACAGGATGATGCAAAACAGTATTTCCTTTCCAACTTCCATTCCACAGTCAGAATCCGAACTGTTCTCAAGTGTATCATCGTCTGAGTTTTCATGAACGTTGATTACAAAATTTTAACATAAATTCATGATTGAAACTTTCACGATTCTCACACATTATTTTAGTTGGTTAGTTGGTTGGGTGATCGGTTTGGTTGTAATTAATTTCAGTTGTCCCGTTACCATGGATGTTGTGACACATCCGAAACGTCGGGAGAACTCAGAGATTCTTATGCGTGCTATTACCGATTTCTATGGGTCGGTATTGGTTTCTTATGGTTACCATTACCGACACATGGGTCGGTAATAAAATATGTAAGGACAATGTATGACCGACTCATAAAATGTAGGCAATTTATAGTCGTAGTTTTAGGACATACCCGGGTAACGATCGGTAATAGCTGCATAAAAATTGATAATAGATTTACAGCTATTTATGGGACGGTAACAATCGACTTCGTCACTTCTTTTTTTATAAGAGAATCCTTTATTACACACTAACATATAAAATAAAATAAACTAAATGTGATGGGAACCAGTATTCTACAAAAGTAAGTCCAATTTTAAAATTGCCATAGGGGGGTCGTTAATACCTGCGTTTACCTTACTGCGTACCTGCTACCTGCGTACACCTGAATTACTTAGAATGTATGTATTGTAAAACACTTTACTGTTCAAAGGATATTTATCTTGATCGTTTAAAGACTTGTTATTCGTGATTTTGATATGAGACTTTACAGTAAATGTGTATTAAAATTGCTTTAACCTCCTAAGTCACAGGTGCCTTCTATAAGAACAAAATGGCAATTTATAGAAATACCGATATTTCTATAATTAATATTTAGATTTACTTAGGTTGTTTCCGACGTGCTGCTATTGTCATCCGTTGCTGGCCACTAAGAACAAATATGGCGACTTGCTTTGGTTTCATTCAACTCGTGCAACAGGGACAAATATATAAACATTAAGATAATGCCGTTTCGGTCTAAACGATCGCGGTAAAAATCAAAAAAATATATTTTGTTCTTTTAATAGTTGGTCATAATGATATCTGTCATTTTCGAATCATCAGGACTTAACAATGGTTGCTATTTTGTTCTATAGAACGCTAGTTCGGTCTTTCTAACAAGCAATATTTTAAAAGCCCGGGTCTTAGGAGTTTAAGACCCCCAAAAAGCAGCAAGTATTAAAATTTCCATTTTTGTTTCAGGATCTAGATTTGGAATTTTTAACAGAATCAATGACTACGCCTCCCGTACTTCACATATTGACCTCTCGAAGCAAGGACGAAGTAATAAGATGAAACGCTGACTGTTTCGTTTTTTTTATAATTTCAATTAGACAGTAGTTTATACCCGTAATTGTTTCTTTACTCGTAAATATTTACGTGTTTGGAATAATTAATACAATACAATACAATACAAATACTCTTTATTACACACCTCACACAAAAAAAGCAGTTACAGAGAGAAACAATACAATAACATACACAACACGAATTAATGTACATACACACACAAGAACTTTCAAGAAAAATGCTAAATATCAAGAAAAATCTCTATTGGGTAAATAAATATTTTGTTGTTGTTAATCTGTACCATTAGACTTAATAATATGCTTAGAAGACGGTCCATAAAAAATGGGGTTAAAAACGCGTACTAAAAGTATTTGAGCCCATAATACCAACCACATTTTTAACTGGGTGGACTACAGGCCTTTATTTCTAAATTTTGAATAATGTTGTGATATTTTGCTATTCCTGAGATTAACAATGGCAAACCTGGGGACACGGTAGTGCCCCCACCAAGACGAGCCAATCGAAGCGCAAGGGCAGGCACTGCCTACTTTTTCTCGAAGCTCTGTCGTTTTTTTGAACCCTTATAACTTGTGTTTGGATTATACCAGATAAACAAAATTATCGGGATATGGTGTCAATTGAACTTATTATACATATAAAGTTCCAATTGCATAGCTCTTACATTTTAGATTTTATTGATATCTAAAAAACGCCGATTTCGTCACTGACTCACTCACTCAAGTTGATCATCAAAACCCTTAGGGTACTTCCTGAAGTCCTAGAGAGCTGAAATTTGTTATGAAAGCTTTAGTACACAAACAACAAATCCAAAAAAAAATTAACTTTTACCCAAATCCCTAATACTGGGGGATGGAATTTTGCACGAGACTTCCGCAAATGTTGATGCTAAGAGGTCTGAAAGTTGATATAGGGACTCCTTGTTAAAAAGAATAAAATACATATTTCAAGATTTTTAGTACCTAAATCACCCCCCACTCTGTAAATTAGGGTCTATCATCCGGAGGTTAACCGAGAGGCAGCTGCACGGTACTCGGCCCCTCATCCGGAGGTTAACCGAGAGGCAGTTGCACGGTACTCGGCCTCTCATCCGGAGGTTAACCGAGAGGCAGCTGCATGATACTCGGCTTCCCATCCGGAGGTTCACCGTGAGGCACGGTTGGACAGTACTTAGTCTCTCATTCAGAAGTTAACTGCGAAGCAGTTAGTCGTAAAATATTAAACGATACAATACAAATACAAAATATTTATTTACCAAAACAGCAAAACAACCAATACATTATCAAACGAAAAGTTAAAGTTTTTCATAATTAGTTATATTTATGAAAAACTTGAAAATTTCTGGGAAAACTTGAATATCGAAATAACTAAGAACCATTTTATGGAGAGTACACGTATACAATTTACACTAACCAAAACACAATCGCAATTGATGAATGATGACACAGGCAAAACTGTCTTTGAAGAAACTGAAAAGAATGGTAAAGGTCTAGTCTGGAGTTGTAATGGTGCCATATGTGATTTGGATGAACAGTTTATATTTAAACTAAGAAAAATATTTGAAGATTTTAACTGTAAATCACCAGCAGACTTATATCCACTATATTTTAAAAGACATATCAAGGCTAATATTTCTTACATTAACAATGTAAAGTCTCATCCTCTAAGATTAAGAACGTTATTCAGAGAAATGTATCAGCTACAAATTGATTACGATACGTTATAATTTAATTTAAAAACAAAGTTTTAACCGACTAAAATTTAGTACTCCGTCAAGCCAAATACACATTTACACATTTCCTTTCTACTTTACCACATCGACTGCTTTCCGAGATTAAATACGTTGATTATTCCTAACGGGCGGCTGACGGATGCAAATTACGTCAAAATAATGTCGAACGATACACGTAATATAGATATGACTACAATTGATTTAAAAAAGAGAAGATAATTGCAAAAAAGTTTTTTTTCTATATTAGATATTTTCAGTCCATTCCTTTTATAGTTCACTATTCACTTGTACAGGAAAATGTAAGATGCATTGCATATTCGTAAAGTTATACTTCACCATTATTTGGAACTTTATCAGTTTTATCACCATCATTCAAATTTCTTATAAAATCGTAATCATAAATATTACTTTAAATATTAATTATAGTCTTATCCATCTTATGCTTTCGTCACCATATTGCATCCATCGGCCGCCCATTAATTATTATAGACGAAAACCATATCACTGCATGTGGGCCGATAATATTTGAGGATTCTTCGTTAGTTACTATTTCAACGAAATCATTTCAGAATCAGTACTTACTTTTACAGTTTTAAGTACGAGTTCCATATGTCATCTGTGGTCTTCATCATCAGTTCCACTTCACCAAATTTGTAATTTCCGGGTGCAAATACACTAGTTATAATAGAAAATACCGAAATTACTACATGCGTGCCTTCTATATTTGAGGAATTCCCTCAATTCTTCATAATTCCCATCATCCAACTGAAGTTTTGATAACAATGGGACTAACCTGGAAGCATATACTTTCAAATAAAAAAAAGAATTGTACGAATCGGTTCATATTTATGAACCGATGACGGAGTTCTGAGGTAACAAACATTAAAAATAAAAAATAAAAAAATACGAGCAACATTTAGTATCGTTAGATCTTTTAATGGAATAAAAAAAAATGCCAAGAATGATTTTATTTTTTTAAGGGCCCTTGAAGTTGTGAACATACTGGGTAACTTTATCTTTCTTGGCATTTTTTTTATTCCATTCAAAGATCTAACCATAGTAAATGTTACCATACTGAATTGGCCTATCTATCAGCTTAGCACACAAAAAAATCAAGCAACTACCGCAATAATTCACGACACCATAAATAAAAATCTCATCGTACTCGGCGATAGGTGAAAAATTAAAAAAAAAAGTCATAACTCCGAAAATACGAAAAATCGCGGAACAAACATGGGGGTGATTCAGATAGCCCTCTAGGTCCTCTACCTCCCAGCTTCAGTATATCACTACTTCTTGGGACACCCTGTATACATATGCGTCTGGCAGAAATTTTATAAAACTGTCGTCTCGAGAAGTTACAAAGCTAATAGGTGCTCTGAATTTTCCATATCTGTGGGAAGACCTTTCTAAATAGGTACTAGGAGTTAATACACAACATGCGCTGGTTGAATGATATGAAGTTCGTAGAAATAAAAAAAATAATAAAAAAGTAATCACTACAGAATATGACCACAGTTCTGAATCTGAATGTTTAATTACACTGAAATCAGGTTCTAACGAGGGTAGCACGCAATAGCTAAATGTTTCAGTCGGCTTTCTGCACATACAGTTTGTTTGTTACCGACTAGAAATATCGCTCAGCAATTAAATATGGCATCATTCAAGCTATTTCTAATCCGGAAATACACCACCAGCCACGCGACGCTAGCCACAGATAGCGTCGATTGTCCCAAATATCTTATAAAAAGAGCTCGTGAGTCCATTGGAAAATATGAGGAGGATGCTTCTTTAGTATTTTTTTAGGGTTCCGTACCCAACGGGTAAAAACGGGACCCTATTACTAAGACTTCGCTGTCCGTCCGTCCGTCCGTCTGTCTGTCACCAGGCTGTATCTCAAGAACCGTGATAGCTAGAGAGTTGAAATTTTCACAGATTATGTATTTCTGTTGCCGCTATAACAACAAATACTAAAAAACCGGCCAAGTGCGAGTCGGACTAGGGCTCCCATACAACAGACATGATTTTTTGCCGTTTTTATACTAGATAATGGTACGGAACCCTTCGTGCGCGAATCCGACCCGCACTTGGCCGGTTTTATTTAATTTTTGACTTTCAGTTACATGTATACTCAGCGACCACTTTAAAACATTTTAAAACAAATTTGATTTAAATAAACCTTATAGTTTTTGAGTAAAATGTCTGTGTCATACGGACATGAAGGAACTATAAGGGTTCCGTTTTTGCGATTATGCTACGGATGCCTAAAAACTAGATATGAAGAGTACTATTTATCTCTTCATTGCATGAGCTACTACTCATTTCTACTTTCTGGATTTTGACTTTAAATTAAATGCTACTGTTTCTTTGATATTTAGTTATTGTACATATTTGTAAATGTATGCAAGTTTACATATCTATGTTGGTATTTATGTAACTGTATAATCTCTCTTATAGTTAGTTTGTTTATACTCTGTGTTTCTGTTTCACCTACTCAAATATGATTATTCTCCACTACTCAAAGGTTGTCTCGAAGATATCGCGTTTTAGCTATACAACCGCCTGTTGTGTTCGATTGTCTATGTTTAATATTAATTTTTGTTTTCTTTTATTGTACTGTTTTCGGTGAGCAATAACAAATATTTGAATTGTATTTTTCAGGTCAAGTTGAGTACTGATAGTGCTCTAACTTTAGCGTCTAACACAATATTTTATTTGTTCCGTTTGTACGTTCTCGACAAATTGCTGAGATATTGCGTTTATATTACTAATGCGCAATGGCAGCTGGTTTATAGTAAGTTATCAATTAAATGTTATACCGTCTTCGAAGGGTACAGTACGGGTAATGTATTTCAAGTACCTTTTTATGTCTTATTGTCGTAGTAAGAAAGCAAAAAAGGTCTGGTTTTTTAATGACACTTTAATATCACGAATTCGCACATTACGGATCCAATCACAATAAGGCATACAAAGGTACGTGAATACATTTCCCTTACTGTACACGTTTTTATTGCCAACTGTATTTTTCTGTATAACGTCATCAACTACTCATTGAGACGAGTCTAACAAGCCCAAACTTAACGGGGTTACGTCGGTTAAGAACTGAATTCCCATGGCCACCTTCTGTCTCCATTATCCGATCAGCTCGATGGTACCATAAATTGAATTGTCATCCAAACTATAAGTTATGACCAAAATGTCAGCTCAATCGGTTGAGGTTAACTGGTTCATCAGTTCCAAGATTTGTCCCACACTAACAAACTAACAGATAAAGCTTGTTAAAAGAATGTTGCACACAATCATCACGCGTCTTTTTTTTCAGGGGTAACGAATATTTTTTTCCTTTGGCCAATATTTTTTAGTTCTATTGGCCTCGACGGTCTCATCACCATTCCATTTTCAATCTTAATTTTCGTGGTGGACTATTTGACATTTGTAAGTTCATGTTTTTTTTTTTTATACTTACTAATTTGCCTATTTCTCTACTTACAAGTGAAGATTTTATGGTGAAAATTCTTAAGAAGTTTTTATTTTATTTTAGGTAATAACTCATCATTTCTTGATTGAAGTTATAGTCTGTGAATGGCAGTTCTTTAAACGATGGCAGGCAGCACTTATTTTATTTGTTTTGGCAAATCTACACAGTGAACGATTTTATGAAGTAGTAAGTAATTGCCTCAAGGTCGTCTATGTATGCGGTCACCTAATGTATTAAGAAACAAAAAATATTTTGAAGAAATATGCGAAGCTATCAATGTCATCATAATATTGATACCAAGTTGTCAAGCATCTGAGGTATCAAATTATATGAAGACACATCTTTGCACGTCTTTAGTGGATATTGACCCTTATGCAGTCACCTGTAAAGTAATAACTCTATACCGGAAACTTAAAAACCAGAAATACTTCGAAAGTAACTCGTGGCGTAATTTGCTTTGTAATTCAAATAATTCCTCGTTTTTTTTACTTGAGAACTCCGCCGGATCATGATAAGGTATTCGGGCCATTTTACGGAATGCTGTACCCACAACTTTTTTCTAATTTAAAAAAATACTGTTATTTCCACGCTGAAGTCGGAATTGAAAGCACTTTCGAATGTAATAGGTTAAAAAAGGGTTCAAAATGTTATATACAATTTTCGGTTGCCCCATTTACACTAAAATTATGCCTTCCGTTTTTTTTTCCATAAAAAACAAATCTAAATGTCGTGGAGTCTTAAAGTTATTATCAGTTATTTAATTCAGTTAGGGGTTATCACTTTATTTATCCAGTTCAAGAAGTTTTAAAGTAAAATGCCTTAATCCTGCAAAAGAATTTGACATGTGATATTCAATTCTTTACTTATTGACGATGATTTTACTTTTTACTCTGGAAAATAAGTATGAAAAGGATGAACCTCACAAGAATCACTTGAGTCTTCCAGGTAAATTATTATCGAGACGTTTTTACATTCGTAGTTGTGTACGGTCAGCACATAAAGAAATAAACCAATACTTTTATATATTTTTTATAGTCAGGTACATCAATGGAACTAATAATATTAAACAATATTTAAAAAGTGAATAATATAAATATTAAACATAACATTTAATTCTAATATTCTTCAACTCCAGACACTTCGCACTCATTCTCATCCTCACTTTCATCCGATGAATCATTTGTGTTAATTATCCATTCCGCCGGTACGGACGATGATCAAGCGGTTGCCCTTTGATACATGTTACTTTAAACCAGAAGTGCTTGCATCTGACCAAGACTTTGACAGGGTATGTGATGCATGTATATCAGTTTCATCGATAAAAACAATTTGTCGATTTTGGTCACGATATTCTGCAATTTTTATGACATAGTTAATTTGCAAGTTACGTTATCTTAAGTTGGTTTCCATTTAAAACCTAATACGATGACGTGCTTTCGTAACGTCGTGGTTACACAACCTTTATAATCTATTTTTTCTTTAATTTTTGCGTGTAGTTTTTTCATTGTCGGATTTTTTTATTTGTAATGTGAAAGCGCGAAACAACCGACTAAGTTTAGTGTCCTACGCCTTCATCCCAGCTGGGTATTGTACCATAAACACCGTTTCAATGTTGCTAGGTCTATATTAACAACCAAGTTCATTTTACTGTCAGAGATTGAAGAAATAAACCCAAGCTTTTCGACAGAGCTGAGGTGTAGGCTTGTCACCGTAGTGCAGATTCCAAATATTGTCAGTGTACATCATGTGTACAGTGCACTATTTTGCTCGCAAAAAAATGCAAAGGTCAATAGTTCGCCTCGTTGACGCTGAAAAGTCCAAATTGTGGTCAGTAAATAAATGAATGAAGACGGTTAACGAGTATTTCCAGCTGGCTAGACTTTGCGAATTAAAGGCGGTATTCGATTTAAAAGATTGTGTACTGATTCCATAAAATACTTACTACTGTAATAAAGTGTCCTAATTAAGACGTACAGTCGGGTTCTCCAATATATATCTATACAGACAGTAGACCTTTCAAAATAATATCTGCACATGCGTCTTATGTCAGTAAAATAAAGACTGTGAATAGATATTTTTGATGATTGATTGGTGGGCCCACAGACTCGACTGTACAATAACCTTAAAGAATTACTCTTAGATGGAAATACGGGCTGGCGCGTGGTCCATGCCACAACTTGAATATCGACTCGCAGTGAGGACTACTAATCACTAAATTTAA
This sequence comes from Epinotia nisella, assembly GCA_932294315.1. NCBI lineage: Eukaryota > Metazoa > Arthropoda > Insecta > Lepidoptera > Tortricidae > Epinotia > Epinotia nisella. Next base: position 24,047,457 of record OW028673.1, read on the forward strand.
AACGTGAATACATTTCTTAACGTAGTTATGGGTCATACAGAGAATTGGGTTCGCTATGTTTTGTTTTTGAATATTTTTTACACTCTACATCTGTAGGAGATGGTAAAATTAATGTATTTTTGCTTGAAACAGTTGATTGACACACCTGTATAATATTTTAGCAGCAGTCTTGTAAATTTGTTATAACTTGTAACTTTCCGTGTCTTCTGTACACATGCGCGGAATGAAAATGCCTTATTTAGAACACTTCTGGACCTTAATAGCTTTAAAATAAGGTCGAATAGAGGCGAACCTTTTCATTCCTCGATTATACGTGCGGATGCGGTCACTAATTTTACATTTGCATTTTCAGATTAATTCGGTCATATTATATGCAATTCGTGCGGCCACATCTACTGAGCTATTAATAATAACCTTTTTATACCCTTTAAGTAGACTCCTGGAGGATATAACGTTCCATAACGGGATTGCAGCTTCTTTTGTTGCTGTTTTAGGTTTACGTTTGGTGTTTTTAGTTTATTTTGTGAGTGTTTTTAAACATTTCAAATTTTAAATTAGAATGCATAAGACTCGAGTCACACAAACTTGATTGCAACAGAATGAAGATATTTTTGTTATCTGTACTCACTGATACCAATTTTTTGCAGGTAAATTTTTTGCACTGGTACTCATCATCAATTTACATAGAAACATTACCAATGACGTATATTGTCATTGTGTTATTTATATTAATGCTAGTTGCATTATTAATTAAATTCTACGATATTGTCATCACCAACAAAAAGGTTTCTATCTTATATAATTTTGATTTCCTATGAAGAATAGAAATAAGAATGATTAGGTACACAAAACTATAGGTACAGGCTTCGTAAAGTACAAAAACATCTCGCTAAGGCACTTATCTATCAATTATAGAATCCGCAAAAGGCTTCGTCAACAATACGTACCAACTTAAACTAACAAAAAGGATCGCCCCGGATCGTTGATGGCCCGAAAGTTCCCATGTAAAGTATTTGGCCTCCGTAGGTACCCCAAGTCTCCACCGCCACTGGCACAAAGTCGTACATTGGCTCCAAGGCAGTGGATCTGATGGTGTGCCTAAAATGGGACGGAGCAAACGTGCTTACGCATGTAGCGTTCCATAAAAGGCACCGCCCATTCTGCAATGGAACCAATGTTAGATCATCATGCCTTTTTCTATCCGTGCATATTCGGCACAACCCTGGAGGCTCCAGGACACAAGGCACGTTGGCCGAAACAAAAGCCCCACGAGCCAAATCATTTATGGCATGGTGCATCGGAAACCCTCTGACAGCTCAAACCATGGTGCCCGTTTTCCTAAACCATCACCCACAAGTGCAACGGTGCATTTCACAGACCTTACACCCCAACCGCAACGCAACCGCGATTCGAAGCGAATCATCATCCAACATCGTACCTATGTGGGGGGAGGGTAGACGCAGGCTTGAGGCGCGCTATTGGTGATTTTGATTTTTTACTGCAACTTTTACTTTGATTTTACATTGTGCACCAAACGCGGGCAAAAAGTGACCAGTGGTTGGACTTTATACGTTATCCAGCTCAGAATATGGAGTTTGTGAAAATTGTCCATCAAAGCGTCATTAATGGAGACTTTTCGTCGTCCAATAGACCCTCAATTAGATTTTATCGGATTCCATTTAAATGCTCATATTCGCAAAGTCCAATACCTTGCAGTATGGATAGTTGAAGAGCAAGTCGAAAAGAACTTAGTTAAACTAAAAGCCCGGCCACAACTTCCGGCGGCGACGGCAGCGGGAGCGGTGTGCGAGAGACCACGCTCCGATATATGTATTTAAGTATTTATATCTATTATATATAGTCGTCTAGTTATATTATATATAGTTTTTTACTAGTACCCATAACACACACCTTATTGAGCTTACTATGGGGCTAATCGTTATAATTTAATGGCCAACATTTAACAGAATGTTTTATTTTAGGTTTGGAAGCTGATATTTGTCCCAATCGTAGACTGGGGTCCGATTGATTTGACGCTGCGATTATTACGAAAAAAGTTTGATTCCTCAAAAGTAAGACGTATTTTATAAAATTCAGTTATTTCTTTTAATTGAATGTATTATAGGTTGTACCTACCATATGTGTGTAGGTGTTAGGCGAGGAGTCCATAACCATAAAACTAAATTCCCACCACCGTATTGAAAACGTATTGAAAAATTCGTGTGGTAATTTTCACCAACTACCGCAATTTCAATAGTTTCTAGCCTTTCTCTATCCCATGCAAAGCTATGGGCCAGAGGTGCACTTTTATAAATAAGTTTTTCCTGTCATGGTTTGATATTTAGCAAACATAACTTTCTACGTAATGATTTGACAATTTGTAATTCGTTTTCCAAATTTTTCATCTACTACTTTTTTCGCGGCTTATCGAGTTTTTACTAGTTATCTGTCACATCAGATTCTTCTATGGTCACATTCAAAGTTTGTATTGTTGATTGAATTTGTAATTTTTATGAAACGTCAAAAAGACAGGGCAAGCAGTTAATGAAGTGAAAAAGAAAAACACGAGCACTAAATTTTATCAGAGAAATAAGTGACGTATAACGAAATAATCGAGAACAATGCAGAATGGCCCTAGTGCAAAAATGTGAAAAAACTAATTTGACTAAATAAGTGCCTATCTCTAAAATAGATCCGGTCTTTGCCTAAAGATTGAACCTAAATATAGATAATTTAAATAGTTTATTTTGATTATTTCCCGCTTAGTTAACCTCCCTTACACACGAAGTACAGTCGAGTTCATAAATATATGTACGTTCCCACAGGTTCTATCAATATCTAAGCAAGCTAATGCCCTTAAAAATAAAGTAGTGTTCACATATTGTTGATCACTCTGTCCGTGCACATCTTTTAGAACTAGTGCTAAAACTATGGTAAAAGATAAAATGTATAAATATTATTGATATTTCATCTTTTACTAGCTTCCGCCCGCAACTTCGTCTGCGTGGACTTGGGATAAAAAATATCCTACATTTTAATCCAGGCTATAAACTGTCTTTTTGGAAAATTTCATCCAAATCGGTTGAGCCGTTTAAGCGTGATTGATTAACAAACATCTAAACATCCAAACATCTAAACTTTAGCATTTATAATATTAGTAGGATTCGTAGGATTTAATGAATGACCTTAAACTAAAACAATAACTTTTAAACTAAATTAAGCATGCAGCATTTTCTTAGAGTGCTCAATTATTAAGACTTACTCGCCCCCTACCCATTTTCAATATACTTAATAAAAGATTACTTATTTGTGAAAAAACAAGTCTCACCGAATTTATCTGATTTAACCCGCAATTTTACATAAAATATGTAGCAAGTCGTGATTACCTACAACGACTGTACAGTCGCCATCAGAAGATATATCGGAGCGGCGAAAGCGCTCACAAATATCTGAACACGTCTCTATTGTCGAGGCATTAGAGACGTGTTCAGATTTTTGTGAGCGCTTTCGCCGCTCTGATATATCTGATGGCGACTGTACAAGTACATTATTATTATTATTAAATGACAAAATAACTTTTATACTTACGAGTACATCAATTCTGTTCATCTTTCCTGACCGAGGGAGATAATCAGCCGCACTTATAAAAGATCCCCTAGGGAGGGGCTTCTTTAGGGGGATAATTTAAATAAGCCTTGTAAATTCTAAGTATTTTTTGGAGTTATTTAACAATGATATTTATCTATTTATTTACAACTATACAGCGTGTAAATCCAATACGAGCAAATCTTTAAATGGTGGTAACTTTTGTCTAAAATAACAACGAAAAAATTAACCACACAAAATAATTCAGCCCGCAATGTAACGCAAAATGTTCAAGTTAAGGCTCGTTGACATGACAGTTACTTGTCGGCTGTCTAAGTACCTATCCATTTCCGAAATGTCAAAAACCACAACTTAATACAGCTACCTATCTCGTAATGTCCTTGGCAATTGAGTTGCTTATTTATTATTGCGAAGATGTTATGAGATGCGTGTTTTTTCAAAGTACATAATGATGTAGATGTTAAATACATCAAGTAAAACAAAAATAGGCTATAATTAACGATTTATTTAAATACTGGTAAAAAACACAGTCAAAAGCTTTAATCTCGCCGGTATCTCCACCTCCGGTATCGATTCTCCACGTGGCTCCCGTGCAATCGAACGCAAGTTTCACAGCGTCGTTTAATGGACTCCTTAACGTGGTAAAGATCTGTATGGTCCCTGAGTTTTTGAAAAACTTCTGTTATCTTGTTCTTCAGTTGTTCCACGGATGTCCTAGGTTGTAAGTACACCTCGATTTTTTACTGCCCCCGACTGAAAAAAAGTCGAGCGGTGTTTAATCAGGAGAGCGAGCAGGCCAACGACGTGGACCAAATCGCCCGATCCATCTGTTCTCGAACATGTCGTTCAACTCGTTTCGAACACGAACCGCCGCGTGAGCTGGGGCACCACCTAGCTGCAACCATGTTTCCCGACGTTTGTCCGCATTAAGGTTACCGTCGGTGAAAATGGGTCCTATGATCCGGTTGCCTTGTATTGCGGCCCACACATTTACGGCCTAACGATGCTGGTGTCCGGTTTTTCTCATATCATGGTGATTTACGCATGGCCTACTGGCCTATGGGAATTAAAAGCTGCTCCCTCCACCCTCCCTGTCACGGGCAACCCTTCACGAGCTCGCTGTAACGCGTTTACGATCACTCGAGCGCTACTTGGCACTACGATTTGGGAGTTTTTATTTGGAAATCGAATTTAAATTCAGTTACCTAATAAAAAAGATTGCAAATTACATTTACATTACATTACAAATAAGATTGCACTCATAATAGTTATTTAAATTAAGTGGAATTATTTTCTGAAAAAGGTGTCATTCCGCGTCAAGGTAATTTTCTCTATGATTTTAATATCAACGCTGTCAACTAATTGTTATCGTGACTGATTAAAATGCCACACGATAATGTCAATTGCTTGTTGATAAACAAATACTTAATTATTCCATAATTCAATAATTTACATAATCTAGTGGTGTAGTCTAATGAAATGACCACGCAACATTATGAACATGTTATTTTATTTAAGAGTAGAATGTCCCACTGGTGGGCAAAGGTCTCCCTCTTACGTTTCCATGTATCCCAGTCTTGACCAGTCTCCCACCACCCTCCGACTGGTGCATATCAGACTTTATCAACAAAGCAGTTAGCTAACAGTTTGTAAATAATTAATATCACAGACCACCAAGAATTATTTTTGGACAGCTACGTGGATTACATGTTAGCGTTACATCGCTGCTCGGTAATTTTTCTAAAATTAATTACAGGTTTTCAATTGAGTTTAACTTAAAAAGTCCCGTTAATTAATGATACCGCTGCTAAACCCTACGTCTGGTTTAATTCTTTGCTCGTATTGGATTTACACGATGTATTCGATTTTCTTAACAAATATTGCGGTGTGCTAGACAGATTGTAGTCCCACAGTAAGTTACATTTGTGCCATTGGGAGAGCTCGGAAATTCACTATACCATTGGCTGTAGGTATGATGTAAAAAGAAATTAACATAGTAGAAAAGTATTTGTGAAATCGTTATTTTTTTCTTTAGAATACAAATATTTTAGAAGCACTTGTTTTGATATTCAACGTATTGTTTCCACGTTAATATGACATTCGTTCCTTTCCGAGCTTTTGTCACGGATATTACACATATTACATTACTTTTTTTTAACAGTCTTGTAATACATATACAAATGTACATAACTTACACTTGTTAATTTTAACGTCATATTATTTTACACAGGTATCTACGTAAAGTAATTATATTGTATTTATTGTATGCATGATTGTATGTGTTGACTGTAGCTTGAGGATATACTTTGGAGCACAAGAAATAAAAACAACACTGATGGTGCTGTCGAAGAAGTTTGAGTGATGTTGCTGGTCTGATGTAAATTTGTATAATGAATTTTGGATACCCGGGCGGCCAATCTTGTGCGCGCACGAGCCTCCGCCATACGTGGGAGTGTCACCCCGCGATACTGTTGTGGATCGCGTTATGGGCGTGGCTTACACATATGCATGCGTTACCGTGTATTTGAGTGTGTAATACCATGATTTCGACCTCATCATCCCTTTATTGAACATATATAACTCTTATAATCTATAGTCAAATGCCCTTACATCCAATATTAGACAGCTATACAGGGATGACGGCTGTCAAATATCGGCTCTTAAAAAATCTAATTATACTCGTAGGTACATAAGAATTCGGTAAATATATACTAGCTACACTAAATACATAGGCTACTTCCGACAGTATGCATGAGTATTAAGTATACATAAGCATGTATTTAAAATTAAAAACGTTAAAACTAATTCGATTTGTCGGGACCTAGAGTTTTTCTATTTATCCCTGCCGATTGACTGGTAGAAAAATCTTGAAGACATTAAGTCCGCCTTTTGTATTTTTTATATAACGAGCAATATATTTAAATAAATACTTTATGATTGCCTAGCAGGCACCCTAAAATCTTGTCTAATCAGTCACAGAATTTTGTACCTACTCGTAATTATCGAAACTGAATTCCACCTAAAACCTACCTACTAACTGTCGTAATTGTTGGCACCAGTATTTGTGTGATTCAACTAGCAGCTACGTGCAACTGCGCTCCCTACTGGTGTTACCGGAAGACCAGCGTTGGGTACTCTAGTAGCACCTGGCATTATGCTGAGTGTTCACCTTTTTCAGTATAGGTTAGTAATTAGTATACAATTAGCTGATAAGTTCTTCCTTCGTTTTCATTATTTTTTGTAATTTTATTCCTGTGTACTTATACTGAAATAAATTATCTTCTATTCTATTCTATCCTAAAATCGAATAGAAGGTTTTTACTTACTCAGCAAAGGTAGGGTTCCTAAAAATGGTTTGTTACAGGTATTTTAAGCCAATAAACCTTTTTTTTTGCAGTACATCGCATCACAGGCACCAAGAGAGCTGAGTGCATATATGATTCAAAAAGCTGAGCCAAAATCATACAAGCTTGATATACGTTATGATTTACAACAAAAGTCATTGCTATACCTACGATCTGATAACGATTCAAAGATCGGAACAAAACGCAATTACTTAAATTACTAATTTCATCAAAATTGTAGTTTCAATCAAGATAGAAAATTGCAAAGTATCTTTATTAGAAGTTCTGGTAGCCTAGTGATTAATAAATTAAACGAAACAACAAACATTCTATTATTACCCATATCCATTTTGAAAATGCTTATTTAATGCTGATATAATTACAATATAATATATTTTAAATTAATTTTTACTTTGACCTTAAAATTCCTTGTAACTTTCGATGTACCTAGTTCAGCAAGTTGATCACGTAACGCATTGTACGCGCGTCAGGTAGATCTAAATGTCAATTTTAGTTTGGGAAAATGACAGTTGTATTGTCCTAACGCTCGTTCGAAACGTTACGTGTTTACCCCTCTGGTAGTTGTCGCACGAAGTATGACGCGACAAAATTGAATGAGTCTCAGGACTTAGGTATATCTACAAAAGTTATTATGTATATTTCACGATTTTACTAATATTACAAAGATGTAAAATTGGTAACTTAGTACGCTTGAATTCCCTGGTAGTACAGTCAGCATCAGAAGTTGCTATACACTCCAGGGGCTCAAACAGAGATAAACGGCTGACTCATGAGCATTCAGTAAATGACAAATATGTGAACACTCTAATTTCAGTTACCTTTACACGCTTTACGAGTCTTTGATACCTCAGCTGTCAGATAACCACACGTATCGAAGCAGTCAACATGTTAATGGTATCTAAACAAAATAGAAAATGAAACTTTCAATGCAGACATGTACGGTCCAATGTCGATTAACGAAATACCCATATATGAGAAGCTATTTGACAATCTTCGAAAAGAGTGCAGACTTGTCATTCATTACTCATTACATACATCTATATCATGTTTTGCTCTTCAATCATTTTGACAGGAGCCTTTCGGCAAACATACTGAATTATTTGATTTTTAGCAGAATCGTCGCAACGTCTGACACAATCATAACAGCTAAGTGAAGCCTAATTTATTGAACTATCTACTAAAATGTATACATAGTATTGAAGATCGGCCATTCAATCCATACTAATATTATAAATGGGAAAGTGTATGTGTGTGTTTGTTTGTTTGTTTCTTTGTTTGTCCGTCTTTCAAGGCAAAACGGGGCGACGAATTGACGTGATTTTTTAAGTCGAGATAGTTGAAGGGTTGGAGAGTGACATAGGCTACTTTTTGTCTCTTTCTAACCCCCCACTTCCCTAAAATGGGGGGTGGAAGTTAGTATGGAGCATTCCGCAATTTTTTAAATTTAACATTGTGGACATGAACATTCTTGAAAGTATTTCTGCCTGCCAAATTGCAATTAAATTGTCATACGGGTCAAACTGAGATGCACCTTTTTTGTAGACGGTTAAAATTACTTTTAGTACGCGGGCGAAGCCGCGGGCAAAAGCTAGTATTATATATTTTTGTAAAATAAATCATAGACTATCTTAGCAACAAAAATACAAGTTGTAACTTATACTACGCTAGAGACCCTAAAGCATCATAAATTCGCAAATGGTAAATGATGAGTTAATTTCTTATTTCTTTTATAAGGGGTTTTCGGGTTTTTAGTCCAAAATCGTGCTTAACCCCCTTCAGCATTAAGTACGTTTTGTAAACGTTCTCTCATCGAATTAACTAAATTTTCGCACAGAGCTTTTCCTCGGAATGATTCCCATATATTTAATACATGGTTGTGTAAATTTGCACGCGTTCTGGCTTGGGCGTAGTCCCGTTTTTACCCGACTTTTTTTCGATGGGATTGAGATCCGGACTCTTTGGAGGCATTTTTATAAGTGTTAACTCTTCTCTTTCGTCCCGAGTTTTAATCCAGTCTTGTACGATTTGGGAATTATGGATCGAACTGTTATCTTGCATAAAGTGGATAGTTTCGTTGGGGTACACGATTTGAACGGTTGGTAAAAAAGAATCTTCTAAGATTTCTTTGTAACTCAGCCCATTCATTCTACCCGAAATCGGCACTAATTCCCCAGGGCCATTTTTTGAAATCCAACCCCAGTATGCATTTGTGATTCGTCCACTTCGTTCGTTCAATAGTATATTTTGTTCATGATATCTCGAGTTATCAACCCTCCATAAACTTACCCTTTCATTATCTGAGGAACAATATACAGGGTGGACCATAACTCTTTTTACATTTCAAACTAAAATAAAATGAAAACTAATTATATCAGATGAAAACCGTTTATTAATTATGAAAACACATGAATAGGGATTTTTTTTTTTAAATTACGTCATCCATATGTGATCCTTCATTATTTTGGCATTGCCGTAACCTGGAGCGAAAATTTTCAGTGACGGCCTGACAAGTGTTCCGAGAAATGTGGACCAAAAGTCAGTTAACTTTTGAATCGGTAGCTGCGTCGGGGAGCGGTGGCGGGGTAAGGCGGCGGGGTTACGAAATGCAAGAGCGGCCAATGGGAATTTAGTGCCATGGCGTCCTTCACCTTCCCGACACCGCTCCCCGATGTGTTTTCATAATTAATAAACGGTTTTCATCTGCTATAATTAGTTTTCATTTTATTTTAGTTTGAAATGTAAAAAGAGTTATGGTCCACCCTGTACAATGTAAGCTTAGTATAACTGATTTATGGACAGTATATTACACTTTTATTTATGTTTATCTCTTACCTAGAGACTGCCGATCCCACAGTCAAACTGTTACTACAGTTTTGTGGGACAATATTTATTTTTAAGTATTAAGTTAATTGTTCTTATTAAATAAATAAATAAAAAATAAAAAAAGCCGTCGCCTCACTGTACCTACTATTACAAATGTGCATACGTGCAGCGATGTCACTCGTATTTACAAATACATATATCCTCTCGTACTCTTTGCACCATTGCAAAATACTTCTTTAAGAAAGGAGGTGTACGTACATACTCACATACTTAGATTTTATGACGTCAATTCGCAGTTTTTTTTTAATTGATCAGTTAAAATATTAAATGCTTAGTTACCCTTGAAAAAACAACTGCTTAGCAACTAGTAGTACCCTGGCTGATGACGTACATGTGATTGGTAGAGAGTGTAGGTATTAATGACAGCAGCTTGAATTTGAGTGCTTAGTTACCACTGACTTTCTAGCCGTTATTGTAATTTTGTGATTAAATAAGGGTGTATGTATTAAAGAAAAACTGAGCAGTGGAGATGTATATGACGAACTGAAAGCCTACGTGAAAATGGCAACTTAGCTGTCAATATTTTTGTGACAACTGAAGCGTACATGTTTTTTTGGATACCCTGCCCGCTCAGGTATATCTGCTGCTGACTGTACGTGTAATCCCTGAGGCCACATCGCACTGTATAGCTCAGTACATCAAATCGCCCAAGTTGTATAGAAATCGCCGAGCGTGGCGTCGCCGATCGCTCCACCAGTGCGGCCCCAGCCTGAAACTACAGATCTTTCTTACTCATCATATTTTTATCTTCTTCATTCTTGAATTGAACTCAGGCAGGCAAGGACACAAGAGGAGTCGCGGAATAAAACATTGCCGATGATAAACATCCCGAAGGTTAATTAGGCAAAATATTATTTGAAATTGGATGAGTAGTTCCGCAGGGCAGAGATCACTTCTACGTCCAAACTTATAAGCTTTACTTTTCTACCAGCTGCATTCACGCGCGCTTCTGCTCTCGTATTACAAACGTCCGCACAGTTCAGTTCTGTGCCAGCGTACTGTGTACATTTCTTTCCAGAATACTGCGTGTTGCACGCTGGTGTAGAGAAACGCCTCTAACATCTGCGGATAAGTGTCATCGGTTTCTAGTTTGCTAATTGCGCTATCCGCTTCGGAAGCCACGGGTGTGATTGGTGTCTCATTATCATTAGGAATGTTGTCTTGCAGTTTTCCGATACCCCGTCGGACAACTGCACCCAGTTCTACAACTATTATCTACGGCGCCAAACGTGGTAGCGCTCCCGGACTACGACGCCGTTGACGCAAAACCACCTGGTCCGTCGTACCGCCAGCCGGGCGCGCGCCGTCGGGGAGTAACCACGAGGATCCCGTCGCCGAAGTTCGGCGAGGACCAGCTCCACGGCACGACATCGGGTGCCTCCTGTTACTTTACCACGCGCAATTGCGCATCCTCCAACTATAATACTTTGCATAAGTTGAAAGAAAACAGTGTCTTGTCTGTAGGTCATACGAGTAGGTGAAGGTCCTTATTCCAGTACAACTGTTTCGCCAGCATTGCATCATATTGTTATCTTCGCACAACACTGCTTCCACGGCTTGATTTAACGAAGATATCGAACGCATGTCCTTGAGAAGCAAGAAGGCAATTTTCCTGGTAAATTATTTACGATGAAAGAATCGTTTGTGCACGTTTCTTTTATATTAGCACTGTAAATAACGTCCAACACTATCCGTTCAAAAACATATTTTGCGCTACACTTGCAACTGATGGATGTAATATTGAGTTTTTTTTTTCGAAATGCATTCCTAGTATCTCGGCCCGGAGTTTGTATAGATCTTGTTTTGCGCTAGTCGAATCGCTCATTCCTGTTATAAATTTACAAAAAATGTACTATTCAGAACCGTTTTACTTAAAGCAAAACCTTCTGTACAGTCTGTGGCTATATATAGTCTGCGAAATTGCAATGCATAATGCTCAAGTATTTTTTACTGTACATTTTTTAATACTTTTCTTACTTTTAGATCCGTTCATTAAAAAGGGGATAGGATGTTTTATAAAGTCGAGTTTTTGTATCTTTTGTTTTTTTACAGAACTTCCAAGTCATCTCCAATTTCCTACCAAAGATGCATTCTCTAAGACTGAATCATCAGTAAAATCATTTGTTAATGTTTTCCACTTCTTGGCGACCTTTTGCATAATTGATTTTTTGGTGCATCTTTCTTTGGTTTTTCTTTAACTATTGTAGATTTCATTTCTCCGGACTAGTTCTCGCAATGTTTTATTAAAAACTCGTCAACTCGTCCTTGGTTCTTAATAGCAATGTCGTAAAGGTACCTCTTTATGGTCTTGAAATAGCTTTTTACATTCGAATAAGTAGCGACATTGCATTCAGAGCCATACACTGTCATCGTTACGTTGGACCAGAATGGCAGCTGGCTGTTAATGTTTGCAAAATGACGAATGCGAATCTGGCATTTCATCATCACTTGACACATGACAAATGACAAACTTTTTATAAGTATATTTTTGATTAATATACTATTTAGGTATGTTTAGTGTTTCTATTTCTAAAGATACATAAAGATATAAAGATAGATAGATATCTCAGTCTTACAATGTCTTTCTGATAACAATGAGCTATGAATAATTGTGGTCCCGGTAAACATCGAATCTCGTTCAGTCCCTACTTCTTCTATGGCCATATTCAGCTCATCTTGCAGTTTGATCTCTAGAATCTCTTTAAGTCTTGAATATGGCTGATTGCCACCTTGACCTGCAGGTTAAGAAAAAATTAAGTACTATGGATGAAAATTAAAATGAATATGTTACATTTAAATGGTGGGACAAGAAGTGAGTACTCACTCACCGACTGCTGCATGGTAGTGCGTGAGCGCGTATGAGAGCTGCTCCCGGGCCAGGAAGACCCGGCCCAACCCCAGGTGCTTTGTTCACCTCGGCCGGCGCCGCACATTCTGAATCTGTACCACACCAAAAATATTTATAAATGATTATATTGCTAAACTTACATTATCACTATTTCTAGCACTAATAAACCAAGGCATGGTGTTATTTTGTTCTAACTGTAACTTTCTAATGTGGCTGTTCTTATAGTAAATTGTATGTAATTTCAATACAAACTAATAAATAATAATAATAATAATAATTTATTCATAAAACATAATGTACATAGTTACTAAAGACTAGGAGCTTATTATTAGAGGCAAATAACACGTGCCTGAGCTAGGATACCCTGTGTTTCAGGCAAAAAGGACTAACAATTGAATATGTTATTCACATGCAAAAAATAATAATACAATATCATTCTTATTGAATATAGTACAAATAATTAGGAGTTTATAACCTATTATAATTAGTTGATATCGGTTGATGGTTGTGTAACTAGATCGGGGTGACTGCGCCGTCCTTCAGGGCTCGGCAACTGGAAATCTCCTTTTCCTTATCATGGTTAATGATAATAATGATCTTATCAACGTTTTCCCACGAGGTGATTTTATAATGTTTGCTGATGTGCGGTTGTCTCGGGTGATACGTTCTCTGATCTAAAAGTAAATGCTACGAATATAATAATAAAATGGACTGATTGGTTTAAATGGTTTCCAGATTTATTGTAATCTATATAAATAAAAATGAATTGCTGTTCGTTAGTCTCTATCTCTACTATGTACAGCAGTGGACGTTTTTTGGCCGATATGATGATGATAACTGTGTTGTATTTAATGTAGTGACCAGTCCACGGTTACTACGCCCCCCCTCCCCGACAAGGCGGGCACCCTCGAGGGGGATATAGTGTATAGCCTATTTATTTTTTTTTGTTTAGGGGGGGAAAATGCGTTACGCATACCACCCGGGTGCAGGGGGTGACCCGAGTGGTTATGTGGGACTCCCGTATAAGCTGATGAGACTCACGGTATACCCACTAAAAACCCCCCCACTTGCCGCCTCGCCGCCATGTGGCGAGGTCACGGGAACGCTTGCGCACACATCCGCGACCCCGCCGGCGGCAGCCACCCACAAGCGGCTCCCTCGCGGACGCCCGGAGGCCCTCCACGAGAGGCACGCCAGATGTTTTGGCGCGCCTGCCTCCTCCATCTCCACACGTTCAGTAGCGGACCCCCAAATATAGTGTATAGCCTGGATTAACATATATAATACTTTTTATCCCGGGAATCATCTCCTAAGGGGGTGAAATGGGGGGCGAAAATTTGTATGGAGCGGGGAGAAGGTAGTAAAATAATATTTTTCTATAATTTAGGTAAAATGAAAAAAAAATAAAGATTTTAGTTTTAATTTACTTGATACAATAACTTGGTCTTCTTTTTGACAGTTATTTTCTTCCATTAGAATTCATTGCCAGTGCAATTTATTAACTACGAACTACGTGTTCATGAAACATTGTCAGTAGGTAACAATTACAAATTACGATACTGTGAATAATTAAATTACGAAAGTAATATTACAGACTTGTGTAATTTATTTGTCCCGACAAATAAATCTGTTCAAGGACACTGTTATTAATAACAGTCCACTTAAGTCGGAGATGATTTCATTGGCCTGATCGTAATCACTTGTAGATTTAATGTACAAAAGGCATTTGCAGAAAAAGAATTTCTCGTGAATCGACAATTTTAAAGCATGGCAAATTGAATACAACTTTGTCAAAGTGGCTAGTACGAGTATCTATTGGAAACTGTGTCGATGTCTCTATAGGAGTTTTTTCGTTGGTATTTAATTAATTGTATGATAATTTTACGAGTAGGTACGTAATTTTTTGTGGACGTATGTGGACTGAATTTGGTAACTTGACTGTGTTCATAATCATGTTGAATAAGTATGCGCTCCGCTGAGTAGGAAATCTGCAGTTTTTATGGTTTCATTACTCAGGTTGTCGGGGCCTGGGCTTTTATCTAGTTTCAGGTGTTGGATGGCTTCTTTTTGTGGCAAGAGGCTTTGTACAACTTGGCTTGGTCTTGTGTATGTAACCTTCCCAGTGTTCGCGCAATATAGCTCTCTATAGAAAGTTGTTGCCGTGTCCAGGACTCCTTGGCAGCTGCAGGCAGTTTTAGTCAGGTAATTCAAGCTGCCTGAATGGTTGAAATGTTTTTCTATTGTTCTCAGTCTATATGTTTTGTAGTCATGTTCGTTCTTCTTCGACCGTGTTTTTGGACAACTTTTTGCAGTTCTTGCATTCTACTAAGAAGACATTTTGT